>JZKD02S1673719.1:100687-129983 GCA_000966675.3 Picea glauca
TCCACTTAAACGTTGACCATTTTTCCTTCTAATGTAATAGGAAACCAAGGGAGGACACCGTAAGGATTAAAACTAGAGACATTGAAGGCTTTGATCGTGTTGTGGGATTTAGTCAAAGGAGGAGAGTCAATGGATTTCTAGCAGGTAATAGACATGACACACGTCGAGGCACCCTCATCAATAATTGTTATACAAATGTTTTTGTCGGAGACAATAACTTGTATTTGGAATGCGAGTTGAGGGGGTAAACTTGGAATGTGATATTCCAAGTCAAAAATTATTAAATTTGTATCCGTAGGGTCGATTCCACCAATAGCTTTCAATAGTGCCTTCCATTGTATAGAACAACTCTGAAGGACTTCGAGGGCTGACATCGCAGACGCTGCTTGGGCTAGATCTTCGACAATACTATAGTTCTGGGCAGCACGTGCATGAGGATTGAAATCCAATTTTTGAACCACACCCTTTGGGGGAGGGTGAAGAACTGTATCTAGGCTTGGTCGTTCGAGATGAAGAGGACCGTTGGTAGGTGGAGTCGTGTGAGATGGTTAGACCAACGAAGGAGGTATTGCATCAACCTTATCTTTGGATGAAGAATAATCTTTGTCTCGAGTGGTAAGTGTGATGTCATTATTCTTTGAATCACCTGTACACATTAAGACATAGGATGTATTGGAGGGGGAAGGTTGGTCATGAATGACCAATTGGGCCTTTTGTTGAGAAGGGAAAGGTTGTGACAACACAGTTGGAGTGGGGGGTTTCGGGGTCCCTTGAAGGAAATTAGTAACCTCATCTCGTCGTGGAAAATCCTTAGTGTAGTGATCATCACCATAGATAAGACAAGGGTATTGGGGTTTGCACTTATCCTTATTGTCAACAGGTGGTGTTTTGGTTTTCTCAGATGGTGGATTATTTTTATCCTGCTTGTTCTTACCCTTTCCTTTTTTGGATTTATATTTTCCGGCGGGGGTAGATTGAACAGAGTTTACCTCAGAAGTCTTGCCGGTGGGAGGGGTAGGAAATGGAGCATTTTGAACATTAGAAGAAATGGATTTGGGGTTGTTGCTAAAGGTTTGGACGAAATGAGGTTGGGTATGGGAAGTGCCAATCACTCTGTCAGCTGCATGAGAAGCAATAGGAGTAGTTGAAGTAGCAGAAGTAGAAGGACGAGGTGTGTCATGGAGTCAATCGTAAAGAGTACCTGTTTGTGAGTAAACGAGGTCGAGGTATTGAGCAAGATTTATTTATTTTTCTTCTGTGACAACTCCACCCATGGTGATGTTATGAGTGATTTCATTCACGAATGATTTCATGAACCACTCTGCTAGCAACTGATCGAGAAGTTCAAGTTTGATGAGACGTCGTCTATGTCGCCACTCATGAATGTGATCAAAGATATGAGTGGCTTTGGTTTGTTTGAAAGAACTCAAAATTTTGGTTCTCGTTTCATAGAGGATCGGTAATTGGTAGTGGCTGAGGAAAGCCATAGCGAGGGTGTTGAAGTCGAAAAAGAAGCCTCGTGGTAATTCTATATACCACTTCACGACAGAACCTGTGAGGGTCCATTGAAAAAGGTGTAAACAAATAGAGTCATCCATAAAGGAGTTGGATGAGCACCAAAGGTGAAAAGTCATTACATGATTGTTTGGGTCCTCTCCTAGTTTACCATCAAATTTAGGGATGTTGGATGGTAGTTTGGCCGGTATGGCGGGCCATTGAGGAGAGTGACGGATTGGATCATTTAAAATCCTCGACAGATCAGGGAGGTCTAGGGTGGCTAAGAAGGGTAACTATCTATTCACATGTGGGTACTAGTGACTTTGGGGAGGGAGTCCCTTCGGTAGACCAGTGGGACCATAAGAAGTTTGCATATAATGCAAAGATCCGAGTAGATTCGGTTGTTGGTGTGGAGGCAAGTAATTCATAGGGTTGTACCCTTGAATAGGGGCGTGGGGTTGATCATTAGAGCCCAAAATAGGATTGGACGTGCCTGGATATGGTTGGCCTATACTAGGGGGTATGAAGGAGCTAGCTTGAGGTTGTTTCCCCCCAGTCGAGTGAGGATTATTTTGAATAAGATAATTCCAATGTTGGGCCAAGGAAGGAGGTATGTTTTGTCCATAGGGTGGGTCGGTGGGGGTTTCCCTCCAATTGGGGGTTGTGTCCCAATTGGGATTTGTCCTTCAAAAGGGGATTGGGTTTGGCCTCCTTGGTGAAATTTTCCACCTACAGGAATTTGGTAATTAGGTGTGAAATATGGGATGGTTCCACTAGGGCTGGTGCCTCTGATAGAGGATGGAAGAGGTACTCTGAAAGGGGGTCGAGGAAGTGTCAGAATGAAACCGAGAACGATATGGTGCCCAGAAGGAGTAGAAACGCTAGAAGTCCCAGATGAGATTTGTGTAGGAGCGGGAATAGAAGCATTCAACGTATGATATCCAGGCGGAAGTGTTGGGGTTGATCTGGGTGAAATAAGTGTGTCAATGGGAGCTTGGCTAGCCGTTGTAATCCGGATGTGAGGGCTTGTAGTATCTGGGACCATTGTGTAATGGACCATTTGTAGACGGATAGTCAAGATGTGGTTAGTTGGCAAAGCGTCTGTACCAAGAAAATCATAGGCAGTAGTAAAATTTATTGTGCCTGGATCAGATGTTTCAGGCAACTCAGGTGTGACAGTGATATCAATGCCTACTCCTGAGCCAAATATATCTCGTCTAAAAATGCCAGTAGTCCAAAAAGTATATTGACCCTCAGGTCCTATGAAAGGTCTAGTTGGTAATCCAGAAGACTGAAAAACTATATCTCCGAAAGAATTCACTCAAATAATATGTCTCTCAAAGTCAGGAGGAAGTCAGAAGTCCTCTCGAGAATTGTAATGCGGAACCATTCTAAAGAGTTAGTTCTTTCCACTTGTGGAGTGGCAACGTATTGGACTTCACTCTGTTGAGGAGAGCCCTCTGGTGCGTTGGTAGGTAAGGGTTGAGAACCTTCCAGATATTCTGGGGGTAGGCCTTGCATTCTATGTGAATGGCGTGGAGGGTCAATTGTGATCGATTTAGAATCTTACGAAATAAATTCTATGGCCAACTTGGGTAAACAAACAACACGCGCTAGTAAAATCTAGGAAGAAAAACCAAGCAAACAAGACCTTCTAATTCCGAATTCACTAGTCGGTGATGAAATCCAACGTCATGATGACGAGACAAGAAGGGGCTAGTCCAGGGTGGAAAAGTTACGTTGATGACCTGCTTAATGGACTTACACCCTGGTGTAAGCTCCCACACACAATCATGGGTATACCCTCCAAGGAGCCCAAGTGATTCTGGCCAACGTCGATTCCAGGTACCGTGAAGACTTACCCCTTCATAGTCACCTTGTGTAATACCCTAAGGAGATAGGCTACAAAGTTTACCACAAACAACAATGATGCCTAGGGGAACAGTCGAGATTCTCATCCACATGAAAGGGCAGGGTATCTAGCCCAAAATCATCTTTAGAGGCTTCCACTCATCATTGTGGGTATACCTTCAAGTGACCCCCATAATACGTGCAATATCTACATCGATATCAACAAAGCAGGGTGAGTAACTATGTCAATCTCAATACAACCTCAGGTTTGACCCTTATGTGAGAAGGGCTTCCTAGGACAAAATGTTACAAATGGAATTTGACACTCCCTATCACAATATACTATTGTGTGTTTTGTTCTTTGGAGAGTGTGTCTCACTGCCTATTCCAAAGCTCTAGCCTAGCTAATGTTGGTGTAAAAGAGCCCTAGAAAAAGTTACTAGTTGAATTTTAAAGTTGCGCAATATTATTAAAGGTTGTTGTTACGCAAAAAGGAGACGGACATGAAACCAATGTTGTGTGAGACTCTAACCCAACAATGCGTAAATATGGATGAATGATACAAAAAAAATTGTTCAATGAATCCTATTTACAGAAGGGAAAGAGGAGTTTTCTGGAACAATGTGAACTACGATGTATGATCTTCTCTGAAATGTAATATCAAACAATCATGAACAATGCAAATTCCCTATTCGTTCTCTTTCAATGCTTGAATGCCCATATTTTTTGAATAAAAGGTTTCTTAAAAAATAAAATGTCTTTAATTTTTTATTAGAAACCAAGCAACAGGGATGGAACTAAGAAAAAGTAAGCAACCAATGAAAAATAAATACACAATAAACACCCAAATCGATCTTTCAATGAAGATAAAAACAACAAACTGACAAGACCAGTCTCTTCAAAAGAACATGGGTAACAATTTTCCAAGTAATAAGAAATTGAAAAGGATAATTAATCTCAACTTTTAATCCAATCATAGGCTCCCGACCAAACAAGCACTCGAATTTGAGAATCGAAGATTATACCCTTGTTAAGAAAGGTCAAGAGGTAAAAATTGAGAAAAAATGATCAAGAAGATCTCTCGATTTCTGAAAACTAATCATTCGCGAGAGAAGTCAAGAAACATTCAATCACTGGCCAGAGAAGTTATTTCCAGACACACCAACCAATCTGGGCATCTAAAGACACAAAAGACTTAATCCAAAAAATTTACAAGTGAGTTCGCAGTCTGACAGTGGGGTACAGTGTGATAATTAAGGATTCTCGTAGGCTAGACACAGGCAGGTTGCGAGAAGTTCACACTAAACTGAACACTAGGGTGTGAACTTCAGTGCTTCTCGTAGGCTACAGAAAGGTGCAGTGCGAGAAGGTTTGTAATCAAGCAAATTTTGGAAAAATGACAGAGCTTTTGAGGGAACTTCTGGATTCAAGGAGTTTGTGAGGATCTCCTCAAGACTCAGAGATTGATTAGGAATGAAAAAGGGTAGGTCAAGAGAAAATGGCCAGGTAAAAACCACCAAATCGGGTTGTATCCCCAATGGAGTCGCCAATTTTGTTATCGGATAAATCGGTAGGTGCAGACACTAACAGATCTCCCTAGATCCACCTGGATCTAGAACAAAACAGGACAGGACATGACTCTTTCCCTAAGTTGCGGTCATTTAATCTACTACTAAGAAGGAATGAGTGGCATACCTTTATATCGCTTCCTTGGGTCTTTGTTGTTCACGCTTCACTCCGGTGCTCTTGTGAAATCAGGTCCAAGACAACACAAACCAACCAAAGTGAAGACAACAAAGTATATTCAATGTCAACCTATGCATATGATCAAGGAGTTATGCAATAAAATAAGAGTGATTTTATGGGAAAGGGACATGTCATTGTATTATATTAAATGAAAGTAGAAGATACAACCAGATCACCTTGATGTCGCAAGCTTCCTTTTAGTGACCCTTGGTTCCAACACAGACACTTTCTCTACATTTGCGTGAAGAAGATCCAGTACAACTTGATAGACCAAATAGGGTCTTCAAGCTCCTGTCCAAATAGAGTTCTTTACACAATTCTTTCACAATTTCTTCATTCAATCTTTCTTAACCTTTTCCATGAGAAACCTTTCAATATATAGGAGAAGGAGAGATGGTTAAATGGATGAGGATGATCCCACTAAATCTGAGAAGTCAATAGGATGCCAACCATGTGAATGCCAACTCATTTTCTAAAAAATTCCCTTCTAGAACCTTCATGACCTCTTCTCTTTTCCAAGCTTTGAAACATGTTTGCACCCTACCTATAGAGCAGACTATGAACAGTTCGCACCCTAAGTTTGGGTTTCCTGCGAGAATGAAGGATTTTCACACCCTGTAATATTGGCAGCCTGCGAACTCATCTTAAAAATGTTTTTTTTGGAAGAAGACAACAGTCACTTTTCTCAGGAAAAAAGTCCTTGTGGGAGCCTGAATACATCACTTGTAGAGACATCACCAGAGTGACCAAAATCATGTGTAACAACAGTAGCACATATTTCTAGGAGATCACCTTCACAATAGCAACAACTATATGAGTGATGATGGAGGGAGAGTGATTGACTAGAAGTTTGTGGAGTTATCTACTATTGTACCTGATAGTTGGAGTTTAGAATATTCTTCACCATGGGTGCTAGTGGATGATATTTTGGTCCAATCCTGGGGATTGACCAAATCATATGATACTTTCCAGTCCTATAGTCGGTTAAAAATGTTTTTGTTGGATTTTACCAATGCTTTCATCATTGAAAGGAGCATAGGGGGAGATAGATAGTGGCATGAGACATGGAGAGTTGGTAGGTCGACACCACCTGAAATGAGTGTATTTATTGCATACAACACGATAGGGGTGGATCATCAGAGACAAATAGTTGAGACCTTGGGTGTGATGGTGAGCATCTTAGGCCATGGGATAACAGATATCTCATAGGGTGACACAAATTCAAATTATCATTGGGATGAGGATGGAGGGATTATGACAGTTATCAGTATGAGACATGAGAATTTAGTGGGGATTAGAAGCGATGAACTTCCAATTTTTCCATGGGATCCGAGAGTCCATTTGGTTATTGGGTTGTTTCATTTTATGATGGCCCAGGTTGCGCCAAAGAGCAACATAATTCACTCTTGGATTATTTTGAGAGGGATTGTAGGGACTTGTTCTATGTGCTGAGACATGTTCTCCCTATTGATACCCATGATCGAGTGTGGAGGTGGTTGGGAAGATGTTGATTCCATAGATATACCTTTACAGGTTCAACTTTGTGACAACAGGCCCAATTTTCACAGGTATTTCAGCATGAGGATCCATGAGTGGGGGATCCCGTTTATTACTTTTAGTAGAAATTCATGATCAGAGTAGTGCAACATCCGTGTGATGGTCCCTGTCAGAGGCTAGAATGGGACCTTGGGATTATAGGGACAGGGATTTCATTGACTAATGGAGATGAGTGGATATTTATAGGGGGAAGTCACTTTGAATTTCCAGTGAGCTTCAATATTGGGGGGAGAACGTCACTTGTTGGTTATTGGTTGAGGTCTTGTAGTACCTCACTATGGTAGCAACATGTTCATTTGGTGGAGGTTGTATTGGGGTTGCTACGTTTTTGGAGGACATACTCATTTTGGGTTGAGATTGTGTGTTATTTGCAAGAGACTCATGGTATTGATATGTTACAGGACTATATTTTATGAGGCATTGTAGTTCACATTCTGATATGGGATCCAGGGATTGGAGTGCTTGGTAGTTCAACATTTGATGGAGTTGAGTTTCGAGTAGAGTGGGTGCTCGGGGAGTTGACTCAGATTCTTTGGTCATTGATCATTCTACTGATTAGGAGCATGTGGGTGTCATGCATGGTGAGCACTTGGAGAGGCCACATCTTGAGGGGATTCTACCTTGTGTCACATAGGTGGATATGGAACCCCGGTATCATATGTAGTTGGATTCAGTTATTTCTTGAGGACACACAATATTTTGGCAGGGAGGACTGTAATGTCCCCATTTTGGGACATTATAACATTACAAAGTGTTATTCCTACCAGAGTAGTCAGATAGGGGTGACATAGAGTTTGGGAGATATTGAGGTGTTTTATTGGGACTGAATTTCATCGTTCATCATCAGGATCCATTATGCATAGCTTGCCTTCGGCTCCGTTGCATTCCGACGATTTCTGTAATTTTGAGTTATTATGGGTCATATCTTAATTAAGTTCACTAAGAAAGTCATAATGTGCATATTACTTGGAGAAACCTATTATTTTAATAGCTCATCAGAATCTGGAGGAAGAGCATTACACGATAAGATGATGAGAAGTGACTTTCAGTGGATGGAGAAGCCATAAGGATGGATAAATCACTTTTTAGAGGTAAAATTGTTAATTAATTAATTAATTAAGTGATTTAATCAAGGAATAATAAAATAAATTAAAATTCACTTGGAGGGAAAAGGTGAACAATGAATTAAAATCTCAGAAATCTATAAAGGAAGGGTAAAGCAATGATTTGATATTAAGATATTTGCAGAGGAGGAAATCGACCCCCTTATTGTTTTGTGGATTTTTAGAGGAAACCACCAACATTGATCGGTTTGTTGAGAGACACAACCTAGACCATCATAGATACCATCCAGGTATTTCAGAGTGCATTACAATATCCATTTCAATGATTGCACATCTCAGCCAATGAGGGCGCAAGGATTAGGGAGAGGGTTTGTGTGGCCGTTAGAGAAAATTTAGTATTTGGTCGATTCCTTCCGACCCATTAGAGATTTATCCAGGGTGAACCTATTGAGACACCTATCGTCAGTTTCGATGGTGGAATATCCCGGAAATCAAAAAATAGTCATTTAGGGCGCAACTCTTGAGGAAGCACGTTTGGGGTTCCAGGGGACATTCTGAAGCAGATCCGAGGAAATCCTTCCTATCCATTATGGAGGAGGTTGAGATGATCGTTTTGAGCCATACATCATCAGATTCTGATAGTGGAATCACTAGGGCTCACTCACACAACCCAGGAGGTGTGAAAACCCCCAGGGGGTGACATCCAGAGCTTCAGAGGTCGAGTCTTCAGTCCGAAAGTCATCAGGATTAGCCTAGAGGCCAAGGCGCTTCTTTTGAGATAGTTTTCACTCTCATTCTGACAAGTATCACCATTAGTCTTAATTTTACAGATTCTACAGTAGTTACCGTGAGATGTCAGACTGCTTTTTGTTGATCTATCCATGCATGCACAAACCATTATTCATTCTTCTGATCAAAGGTATTTCTTGTTAGTTGTTTTGTATTCCAATGATGATCCATGATATCTAACTAACGATTAGTATATCTTCTTCCAGCTTATTATTGTATTTATTGTTTTTCCTCATTATATATATATATATTAGTGAGTTGTTTTATTCTTCTTTCGCATGCATTATATTTATACTGCTAAAACACTTAATGAATTGAAACACACATGCGAAAATCACCAAGCATGTTCACACATTAACTCAAACGCATTCAGAAACCCCCATAGTATCAAATTTCAGTGGAAAAACCATAGTTCAATAGTAGATATACAGATCAGCTGGATTAGGGATATTTCATCCAAAAACATACCCATTGATCCTCATCCCAAAAGAATCCACCTTCCATATAAATTCTATCTTTATCGCAACAAAATATTTTGAAGGATAAAACACAGTCACCTCCACTATAATTCATACAATGAATACCAAATAAAGCAATTATAACAAATACAAATGCAGAGATCCACATGAGACCAAGTCAGAAAAAAAACACCTACTTGATCATTGACATTATGTTTTCATTTCATGAAATTTTTTGGTGGTAATGTTGTTTATAAAATACTTATACACCTGCAATAATCATAACATATGATTAAGAAAACATATAACATTGTAAAATAGCTACAATATAGTAGCATCATCAAACATTCACTTCATGATTTCAAGACACTTTATAATAATAAAATCACCCCCACTTTCTAGAATATTCGGGAGGATCAAGAGATTAGATATGTGCTCCAAAGTGTTGAAAATCATGTATGGAACAAGATATTAATAAGCTCCTTATGATTAGAGAGATTATGCATAAAGGGTTGCAATGGAAACCAAGGTTCATAACTAGAACATGTATTTCAGATAATGGCGATTTTTTTTTACCATTATAGAAGAGATTGTATAACAAACTCATTCTCAAGGGAAAGAAAATTCACTCATAATACAAATTACAAGTATCAAGCAATTCACGTATACCATAACTCAAACACTTTCAAAATTTAGAGACGAAAGTGTAGGAAAAGGGACTTTCAAGTTTGGGAGAGTCTCTTTTGTGTTCTACGCAAGGTCCTAAAGATAAGGAATGATAATTCGAGTTCTTAGTTGAGATGTGAGGTATAATGTATGAAGAAAGTTGATCATAACTTTTTCATATTTATATTTCTTGGATTAATTCTTATTTTCATAAGTTTTTTGTTGGTTTGGAGAGAGCCTAGCCAACAATATATGAAACACATTAGCAGTATTAATAACTAATTCTAGAAACTCTTAGATGGGGTGATCAAAGTTGAGATTGGGTTCAGGAAAGTGACGGCAACCTAGATGCTCAATAAGATAGAATGGACAAATGGATCCTTGGAAAACATAGATGGTAATCAAGGTTGTTATAGGAAGGACATGTCGAGGGTAAGGAACAATCAGAAATCAGATGAAGAGGAGGCATGTACATGCACGTCCCAAGTGGAAAATGATTAATTTTCTTAGTGTGAGAGTTGGTGGGAGTACATAGCTCTCAAGGGAAGGAGACATGGAAACTTCAAAAGCCACCATTGTGAGTACCTTGTGTGATGATGATGATGGGGAAATAATTATCAAAGTGATGCTTTGGTGGGTTTGGTCGATAGTGTGTAAACTAGTTGGGAAGGTTGAGTCTAGTCGTGAGACGTGTAACAACGTGAGAGAAAAGGAAGGTCCAGGGAGGAATTTTCTACATTTTAAATAGGGATCTAAACCTTGGGAGGTTCCCAAGGTACAGAACAAGAAAAAAATCGTGAGATTTGTTAGGAGAGTTTGGAGAGTCGTCAGAAGAAAGATCTTGTGGAATGGATGAGCAACTAGGCACAAGAAGAAGGGGAGCACTACTTATGAGGGGTTTACTTCCAGGAAAGAAGGAAAACATTGGTGGCTACATGATGACCAAGTGTGGTGTGAATGGTGGTAGAAAGTATGGGAAGATATTTGAGGCATCATCCTCCCATGGGCAGTGAAAAAACCCAAGGTGGCCAGAGCGACTTGGATGGTGGGTTTCAGGTTCAAGTACCTCTACTCGGATGTAGAGAAGAAGGTAACAACTAAGATCAAGGACGTAGTGAGAGTGCAGAGGAAAAATACAACAAAGGAGGTGATCGTAGAAGAGGTAAAGGAATAGGTGCAAGACCCAATTTATACCAGAACCATAGAAATCAATTACTTTAAATTGGTAAAAACATATTGGATTGTTAAGGAAATGGTGGCTCGATCTCTAGAAAGGAAAAGGAAGGACAGGAGGACACCTTGCATGCTGTTAAAATTAGGGAAGGAAAATTTGATCTTTTCTACAAATCTCAATATGGAATTAAGTTCAGAGTTACTCTAGAAAGTCAAAACCAGGATTAGTTAGAGGAAAAGGATGAGAAACCGAGCTCCCTAAGATCCAAAGACCATCCCATTTATAATTGATATGACGAAGATGAAAAGGACGCGAGAGTGAACACTAAGATGGATCCATACCAAGCTGAAACTAAGGAGATCTGGGTTTGAATTATTTTCTATTTAAATTTAGTAGATATTTTTAGACTTAGTAGCACTCATAGGGAATATGGAAGTCTGAAAGATAGATTTTAGTGACATTATCTAAGGACTGCCAATTATGACGATAACTTGTTTATTTTTGGAGAAGAGATTCAATATCATTCTTCATGAAACTTGGTTGATTTCTCTTAAAGATGAATAGTTGTAATTTTGTGTTATATATAAATAAAAATACATATATGGTTTTTATTTAAAAAAAACAACTAATTTAAAAAATAATTACTAATCCTTATTGTGTTGAATAATTTATTCATGTTCAATCAAAATAAATTGTTTAATAAAATCACACCAACCTTAAATATAAATAGAAATACATAGATTCTTTTTAACTTTAAAAAACAACTAGTTCTAGAAATAATTATCAATCCTTACTGTGTTAAATCATTTATTCTTGTTCAATAAGAATAAATTGTGTAATAAGATTACACCAACCTTGAATATAGAGGATTTATTTGACTTTGAGGTTTCTTATGAGCCACCAAAAACAACTTCAAATTAAAAAAAAATATCTTGAATATAGAGGATTTATTTGCAAGACTTTGAGGCTTTGAGGTTGCTTATGAGTCACCAAAAACAACTTCAAATTAAAAAATCTAAATAATTACTTTGAACTTATTTTTTCATAAATGACTTGTTTTTAAAATATCTTTTTAGCTAATATTTTTTTTATTTTAGGACTTGGATGATGTAATTTCATTTTTTAATATGAATATAGTTAAATCAAAGTATATTTTTTGTTTTCATTTATTAATTAAAAAAAAAAAAATCTAAATAGTTACTTTGAACTTATTTTTTCATAAATGACTTGTTTTTAAAATATCTTTTTAACTAAGTTTCTTTGGTTTTAGGACTTGGACGATGTAATTTCATTTTTTATTATGAATATAGTTAAATCAAAGTATATTTTTTGTTTTCATTGATTATATATTATTAAATTAGATATTGTTTTTTTAAATACTTATAAATGATTTAAATATAAACTTTTTCTATTTAATAATATTTTATATTTATAATTTTTTTTAAATCTAAAATTGATAAATTATCAGTGAACATAATTTAAAGAATAATAAAAATATTAGAATTATATAAAAAAATTTATTTAATGAATAAAAATGAATGTCAAATTTCATTACTTACTTTATTAAATCTATGTTTAGCCATTAAAATAATATATTATGAATAAATCACATTATTTATAATATAATAAAATTTTAGATTTATTTATAAATTTTTTTTTTCGGTTTTGTGCTTCATAGATTTTGGTTTAAAATAATCTAAGTTGGTTTAATATTTTAGATATTGTCATCTACATATATAGATCCTAGTTATTTATTTTTTGTTTAATTTATTTTGGTTGTCATGTAATTTTTATTGAACTAACTTAAACAAAATTAAATGTAACTTCATCTAACATAATACTAATAATACTAATATGATAACATCTCTTCCATACTGGGTTTTAAAACACCTAGTTATACTCATGCAATAATAATATATATTCAAATTAAAAGGTCATTACCATAATGTGGTATATAATCTTTTATATAATTCAAAATTATATAAAAGATTATAATACAGAATTATACATCTCTTTCATACAGAATGAAAGAGATGTATAATTCTTTCTATGTACAACATAGATTTGATAAGTAGTTCTTAAGAGAATCTTAATAATAATGAAAAAAATTCAATTTTAATTTAAAATAAAATATTTTAGTATCACTTTGAATAAAATATTATGATTGGGTGAAGATTGATAAGTTTTTGGAATTGAAAACTTATTTAAATTGAAAAAAAAAAAAAATTACATTTTGAAAAATGTAATTCGTCTCTCATAATTTAAAAATTAAAATAAATGTATGTTATTAATAAAGAAAAATGTTTCCAAATATATTTTCAACAAACTTATTTTCAACTAATATATTTATTAGTATATATTCAAATAACAATAACACCTATAATGAATTAAAAATACATGTAACCATACTAATAACACTTATAATGAAGGTCAATTGGGTGTAGCTTGGATGGTTGTGAGGAATGATTGTTATCCTTCTCACTTGGGTTCAAATCTCATAATGACATGAATAAAGCTCATCAAATCTCATAATGACATGAATAAAGCTCATATGAGTATGTTGTAATGACTTTGAGCCTATTTGTATTGGAATGTTGTCTTTGATTCTTTGGTGTTTTTTTTACTAGTTTTGTCTAAAATTTGGTTAAAATTTTATATGGATGGATAAAATTGAAAATTTCAGTGGTTGAGATTACATATCAAAGGTGTCTTGAAAATTGAATCTATATATGCACTCAAAAACTCTATTTAAATAATGTAAAATTCGAATTTACCTGATTCAAGTGATAGTGGCCAGCAAAAGCCAAAAGCTTAGAAGTTTAAACCACCCCAATAATAAAAAGAGATGATTTCTTCATCTCAAAGACATAAAATATTATATACTTAGAATATTATAATAATAATATTAATCCAACAATATCTCGCCTGATTTCCAGCAAATATTCCTAGAAAAAGATGCCCTAAAAAGAGAAAAAACTTAGCATGTTTAGAAATACAACCTAAATTGTTGTATGATACTCCTTGTTTATAAATACTGAACCCCTCCACACAAATATTTGATTTTCAAAGTCTACCGAAGTGTACAAACCCTACTTCTCTGGATTTGAGCCTCCACACAAAGATTTAACTGCCAAAGTCTATTGAAGTGTACAAACCCTATCCCTCTAGATTTGAACCTCCACACAAGGATTTGACTACTAAAATCTACGGAAGTGTACATACCCTTCCTCTTTGTATTTGAACCAATAATCCAAAAAAAAAAATACAGTTTTCATATTAAATAATAAATAGAAAATATCTATTTAACAAAACATTTTTCAAATTTGTCCATGCAAAAATATCACATGGAGTTTGGGTGATGGATTGATGTAATGGTATGCAATCTATTTTATTAGGAGTTGTTTAACTGTTCTGAGTTTTGATTCTTTTCACCTGAATCCAACTACATTAATCCAACGACATGAATCTGCACAAAATTTGAATAAATATGACCGAAAAATATCACTAGAAAAAAAACTAAAACGTTTAGACTGCAATTTATCGTAACAGTCAGAACAGCACAGCAGTCAGAACAGTCAGAATCGAAATAAGTAGCAGCAGTCTTAAAATTCATCGGTTCCTGTAACATTTTTGCTCAGTCGCTGAGAGTGGTCCTTCCACTAGAATCCGTTGAAGCATGATTTAAATAATCAGCGGGTTGTCCCTATCCTTTCTCAGGCCGTCCTCTAGCACAGTGCAAAAATACAGGGTTTGTGGCATTTTCCTTATTTACCTGAGTCTGTAACAAGATTGCTGTAGGAGAATGCGACTGTTGCCCATAACAATATATTTTTACTGGTTGTTTATTTTTGTTTACTGTTTGTGTTGGAATGCTCCTCGGGAGTTTCATTATCGAGTTCTTGCATTTTCCATCAATAAAACATGTCCGGAAGTAAGTTTTTGTAGCTTATATGAATCAAGGAGATGCACAATGCAACTTTTAGTCCGTAATAGCAAATCTTCACTTGAGAAATTTTGCTCTGAAACGACTTCCCTCGGCCTGCAAGAAACAGCAGATAAGTTTTCAAAAACGGGAAAGTGGGATGACTATTTCTCAGCCCCTGTGGAAAATTCACGTTGAATCATTTAGCTCACGCTTTGGTTTTTCATCATATTTCACTGAATATCAAACACATATTCCTGCTATTTTTTTTTAATTTTAACCTTCTGTAATCATGTTGCTTATTGGCAGCGTTCCATTGAATTTAACACACATAATTTGAGTGAAGATGTGCCATTATTATTGGTATTTTCATTGCATATTGTCAGAGTTTTGCAGCGATCTGACGGACCTCAACTGTTTTTCTTCAACTTCAGTCTTCTTGAGAGGGATGTTGTTTAACAATAGATGTTATTGTGTACTCAAGATTCAAATTTTGTATTCATTATCCTCTTGCAATTACTGAGTAGTAAGCTATTTATTGATTGATATTATTGTTTGGTGTGAACCAGGTATTGATTGGTTGCTATATTGTCATTAATGACAAGAACATGAAACTTTTCTTTTATCGTCGTTTTGTTGAGTTTTCTATAATATGGGCACATTTACAATGAACCATTTTTATTTTTTTTAAACCATCACCAATGGTGAAGATGAAGAGAAATAAGTTTTCCTAGGTTGAATCATGTCAGCCTCTAACATTTCTTGGATCATGCACTCAATCTCACACTTATGTGGATATGGATACTTGTAAGGCCTAATGTTAGGTGGTACACTTATTGGTTGCAAATGAATAGCATGGTCRTGATCTCAAGAAGGTGGAAGACCCTTACACCTTGGTTTCCCTTTTTGAGTAACTTTGTCATGATGTTAGAGCTTATCACTTTAGGCGATCTCAAGTAAGTGGAAAGAAGGTGGGAGACCCTTACACCTTGGTTTCCCTTTTTGAGTAACTTTGTCATGATGTTAGAGCTTATCACTTTAGGCGATCTCAAGTAAGYGGAAAACCCTTACACCCTGGTTTCCCTTTTTGAGTAACTTTGTCACTTTAGATGGTTTCCCTTCGATACCTCTAAGCTCAATTTCCTTTTCATTTGAGGAAAATCTCATGAAAAGATATTGAGAATTAAGGCCCATTGTTCCCAATGATTGTAATCATTAGACTCCTAATACAACATCAACACCTACCATTTAGATGGCAATCAAGGGGCTATCCCAAAAATACTCCCCCATGTTGAGCTTAATAATATGAAATTTCTCTAAAAAATTTATGGTACCTCTATCTACAATGATTACTTGAAACATTGGTGTGGGATATACAAAGAAATTGAGATCTTTTTCTAATTTGTAATTGATGAAATTATGTGTACTACCAGAATCAATCAATATTGTTACCTTTTTCTTCTTTATGTATCATTGTATCTTGATGGTTTGTGGAGTATTGATGCCAGCCAATGCATGAACATATATTGTTGGAGTAGTCTCTTTTAGATATGGATCTTGTGGTGGTTCCAATTCCTGATCTTCTTTCTCTTCACAATCTATGTAGAATAATTTATTCTCACTGCATTTATGCCCTCTACTTTAATTTCTATCACAATTGAAACATAGTCATTTTCTCTTCTTTCATCCATTTGTTGAGGTTTCAACCTTGTTGGTTGAAGTACGTTTGTCTTATGGCCCCCAAAACGATCTTTTCTTGTTGTGTATGCTCCAATGGTAGACTTATGTATAGACTTATTTTTGGCTTGAATATGATGAGCACATTTCATAGCTTCCATAATATTTGTAGGATGTCTAAAGAAAATTTCATGTTTGATGTCTTGTTTAAATCCACCCATGTAAGATTCCAACAATTGTTCATCACTTATGTCATTCACCCTTATGGCCAATACTTGAAATTATGAATTATAATCTTCAATATCACCTAAATGTTTGATTCTTGTCAATTGACTGAAGTATTCATGTTCCAACATTTTTCCATATTGTGCTTAAGTCTATTGTAAATAAACCCCAACTATAATGATAAAGAGGGGGATTCCTTTTAACTACCCATTGATACCATCAATATGGTTTTGTTTCAAAATTTAAAGTTGTTATGTGAATCATTTTCTTATCATCCATAATATTATGCAGTTCAAAATATTTCTATATTTGGTTCACCCAAGTAAAGATATATATTCCATCAAACTTTTTTAATTCAATCTTGGGAAATTTGAATTTAGGAACCCCACCGTAATTAAATCCACTATTGGATTTAAATCCACTAGAAAATGACTTATTATCTACAGGTTGTTCAACTAGAATACTACATTTATTTTCCTGATTTCCTTGCATTTTGATATTTCCTTTAGAGAGTCTCATCTAGAGTATGAAATATCATTGAAAACATGGAATTTTTTAATTCCTTCATGGACTTTTGTATTTCTTCTTTAATGTCATTATTATTTTCATCCATATTCTTATCCATCTTATTTTCCATTTCGTCTATATTCTTATCCATCTTATTTTCTATTTCTTGCATATTTCTTTTCAATTCATTCATCTTCTTGTTCATCTTGCTTTCCATTTCATCCAAATTTCTTTTGATGGTTTCATTCATATTGTTTTCCATATGTTCCTGAAAATGTGTTAAATGCACATGTTTTAACATACTACTGCTCATTTCATCAACTCGGTTCTTTAATTGGGTTAGCCTATTTTCAAAGTCATCATTTGCTTCGAAATTCATGATTGTGTTTTTGTGAGGATTACTAGTACTTTTTGGAGGATCCTTTGGAGCCATGTGATAAAATAATAATTGTCCTCTTTTTTCTCTTTATCACAAACTTTGAATCACCAAAAACCGATATTCCAATAAAACGTTATGCCAATTGTAAGTTATGTACCTTTCACGCCCTTAATTTGGAGTATGTCCTCCTAGTTGACCTTCCTTCTAGTGTATTTATGAAATTCCAACCCCTTTGAGTCTGAATTTTTGTCCTATAGTACTCTAAAATTTATTCTCTGCAATTCCATAGGTCTTACCAAAATTGGATGTTCCAAATGAGAGTTAGGGTAACTTTCCCAAACCTTATTGATTTTTGGCCTTTCCAGGAGAGAGAACTTGTACAGAATTCAACATTTTCAATATTTGGTACCTGAATATAAAAATTGTACCCAAAATACTATGGGTTTTCCTCTTTCAAATGAAACTGGTCTCACTGAATTTGTATCATTTATGAAAAACATATGATTATTTTACCCAGAACATCTGTTTGAGACTAGTAATAGGATTAGTCAAAAACCCTATCTTCCATAGGGTGTATCTTCAAAATTATAATGACCCAAAAGCTGAAATTTCTACCACATATGAATTGAAATGTATTCTAAATTACCTCCGAGGTTTGTTTTCTGAATCATTCCATAAAAAGGTTATAGTGAAAATTGTAAGATGACTTTCTTGGGGAAGAAATCCCCTAGGATCAATGAGCTCTGATACCAAATGTTATGATCCAATGCCTTAAAAATGATTAAAATTCAATCATTACAATCCATTTCAAGGGGTACACCTCATTTTACAATATATCTAATTTAGAATACAATATGAGATGCGATAATATGCTCCTAAGACTAAGTCTCCTTGGTATATATATAGGAGACAAAGAGTACAATTATAATGATAGGGTACCATGAAGGGTTCTATATGACATACAATTATAATACTATAAATGTAATAATTCAATATATAGGAGTTAATAAGGCATTTTACACATAAAATGGGCCTTTGTATAGGCCTTAACACTTCACTTCAGGATCTTTGTGTTTTTGGTTGTGAGGCATATTCTCAGATGCCTAAAGACAAGTGGTCAAAGTTGGTTAAGAAGGAAATGTGGATAAAGAGAAGAAATTAAAGTTCATTAACAAGGTAGTAAAACGTATATTCATTGTTTATGGTGTTTATGTGAAAGGGTACAATGGTGATCACATGAATTTGATGGTCGAAAAAGTGGCAATGGGGTGCACAGAAATGCATACACACAAGACCATATGCATGTTCTTAAAAATGTGTACATGTTCATAATTCTATAGCTTTGATTCTCCCTGAAACTCCATGCATGCTTTCTAAATCCTATTTATTAAGAATGCATGTGTGTTATTAAAAGTGTGTATGCGCTCCTAAAAGTGCGTGTGCATTCTTATAAGCATGTGCACATTCCAAAAAGAATGTGTGCATTGCTTAAAGAACACATGTTCTTTTAAGAACATGATGTTGATATTTAGGCAGCATCGGAAAGACATTATACTAGATTTATAAATAATAATATGATTATTAATTATTAAGCCATATTATTAATTATAATATTATTAATGTAATAATATATTTATAATATAAAGTATAAATATATATAATAAAATATAAAATATAAATATAAAGTATATTTATATCATATGTATAATACAATATAAAGTATAAATATATTTATTACCCAAGGGACCCATCTCTTCATGGATGGTCATCATCGTCACAATATGTTCTTTATATATAGAACACTCATCATTGTAATAAGATATTCATTCACATACAATATCATCTCTTATGAAAATTCAACATGGTATCAGAGCAGGACTCCACTTGACTCCCTCACAAGAGGGCTAGGAAAAATGATAGTAGAGTAATGTCTTGAGAGTGTTAAATTTATGGGGTTGTTGAAATCTCTATGTACACCATATTTAATTTTTACTCCTACCTAAATTATAGAAAGAATTCCATAAATTATGGTGGACAGTAATTTCTAGTAAAAATGTCTAATTACCTAAATATGAGGAATCTAGTGCATATTTACTTCTACCTATATTTATGCAAAGAATTGCATGAATTATGGAGGAACAATTTAACAAAATAAAATACTTTGTGTATGGATTATAAGAAAATTAATCTTTGGGTAGTTATTGAAGGTATTATCCAACTATTTATAAGAAAGAAAATTTAATTTAATTTTCAAAGAGACGTGTATTTTTGGATCAATTTAATATTACTATAAAAAGACACAACAATAGACACACATATTTTTCTCTCTCACACGTTGGAAGTGATCTAAGGAAGAGTTCGAACTTCGAAGTTTCTAAGTAGTTGAAATTTTCTTAGTGTATTACTTAGTGATGTTCTAGATTTTACTAAAGTAATTTCGTTGGAAGTAATTACCACTTGCAAAAAATTGTGTTTGTCTAATTTAACACTAGAAAACCAACATGGTTAGTCGTATGACATCAAGTATATGATGGATGTGTGTTAGTAGAATGCATATCATTTCAAAGGTCACTGTATATAGTTGTGCACAAGATAAATTGATCTCCTCTAGGAGATGCTTTTTTTTTGTTCTTGTTTCTTGTTTCGGGCACTTCACAAGTAATAGCTCTGAGAAGGAGGCATAATGATAGTTGTAGGAAGCAACATGAAGAAAAACTATATAGACATAGAGTTGTGCACATCCATGTATTGAAGAAGAAGACTCAAAAATCAGCACATGCAGAGGGAGTAGATTACTCCGAAGACTATATAGCCTCAGAGGGAGTGATGGCTTTAGATGTTTTCTATGGGAAACTAGATAGTCTCATGATGACATGTTGTAGCTATTAGAGAGCTACCCACCAACCCTGGATGCATGTTGTGAAGTCACTATGGATTTCTTGTGATGTATAGATTCGTGTGTCTGACAGTCAATGGTCATGAGCTCATGTGGATAGTGACAATGTTAGATTTTGTTCCGAAGATAATAACTTCCTCATTAAGAGAGAGTGTTGAGATTTTATGTAATTTCGAAAGTTATTCTTAAGTGTTAATGTTTCATCATCGAGATGAAATTCTCTCGGGATTGGTCATGGTAATTTGACCAATGGAGAATGGCCCTAGCATAATCTTCTAAGGACATAAGACTCAAAGTGCATGGATTTCAACATCCAGAAGGACTTAAATTCTTCCCGTGGCACAGATAGAAGCCTGATCAAGAAGAATGGTCCTTGTAGTCACATAACACTCCATTGAGTACGTGAAAAATGTGGGACACCCAATGTGCATATTAAAGAAAGATTAATATGGATGAAAGTAGGCACCCAGAGCATGGTATGGCAGGATCGACAATTTTTTGACGAGATTAGGATTTACAAACAACAATGTAGATCTTAACCTTTACTTTAAGGTTGTGGATGATGGTCTGGTAATACTACTACTGTATATGGATGACCTATTGGTAAATAGGTGTGGAAAATATCATCTCATAGTGTAAGAGAAAAATTGGTTGTTGAGTTTGAGATGAAAGATCTCGGGATGATGTGCATTACTTTTTGGGTCCCGAGGTATGGAAGAGACAATATGAGATCTTTATGAATCAAGGAAGATGGTGGGATCATTGATGAACTTGACAAACACAAGATCGGATATATGTTTTGTTGTGAACACCCTGAGTGAATATATGGAGAAGCCAAGGTAGGTAGATTTGGTCGCAAAAAACATGTGATGAGGTACCTTAAGGGTACAATGGATTATGGTCTCGGGTATGTGGCAGACCATGAGTTTAGGTTATATGGATATTTCGATTCAGATTGGGTCAACAATAGTCCTGATCGGAAGTGTACTTCAACATATTTCTTTAGTCTAGGATCCAATATGGTTTCATGGAGTAGCAGGAAGTAGCTGTGTGTAGCATTCAGTATGGCTGAGACAAAGTATGTGGCAGCATATTCAACAAGTTGCGAAGCAATGTGGCTTTGAAAATTGATAACTATTGGACTGAATTTTGACTTGTAAATTATTCAGTGGAAACACTCATTCTACCTGTATGAAAAATACTCCCCCTATCTGCATGCTTTTGTCCTTTCTCCCCATTTGACATCAATGGAAAAGGGTAACTCCCCTTGACAAACTGCTTCTAAAATTTCTCCCTTCCGATGTTTTTTTCCATTGGTGCTTCCTAATGAAGTAAACTACTGGCATATATAAAATCATTCATATTAAGATTCATTTATTATCTTTGTACATATGATTTTTCTTCCCTTGTAATCAGAGTGAAAAACATGTAAATCACTATGGAGTAGAAACTATTCCAAGTTTATGTCAAAGATACTCAAATGTCTCTCTTGGGAGAGGTTTAATGAATATTTATACAATCTATTCCTTTGTCCCAATATACTCTACCTCGATATTCTTTTATGTAATTTTTCCCCATAGAAAGTGAAACTTGATCGTAATATGTTTGGTCTTCGAATGCACTACTAGATTCTTGGAGATACTGATAGCACTGGTGCTATCGAATATTGAAATGGGCTCATCATACTTCACTTGTATATCTTGTAGGGTTTGCTTCATCTAGATAACTTGAGTACAAAATGATACTATTGCAATGTATTCTTCTTCTGTTGTAGATAATGATATTGAAGACTATTTTTTACTTAACCAAGATACCAGACAATCATCAAAATAGAAGGTTGCTTCGTTGGTGCTTCTTTGATCATCAATGCTTCCTACCCAATCTTCATCTACATAGGCAACCATAGTCATCTCATTCCCTTTTGGATACCACAACCCAAAATATGTTGTTCCTTTAAGATATATGAATATCCTTTTTATTGCTAGAACATGAGTTTCCTTCGGTGTTTCTTGAAATCTTGCAACTTGTCAAGTTGCTTGCATTACATATGGTCTTGAAGTTGTCACATAGAGTAGGTTTTCAATCAACGATCTATAGATTCTCTGATTTTCTTGCTTAGACTCATCGTCTTTTCTTAACTTGCAACCAGTCACCATAGGAGTACTTACTGGTTTGCAATCTTCCATTCTAAACTTCTTCAACATTTATTTTTTTTACTTGGTTTGGGAAATAAAAATGCCTCCATCCTACTGAGATATCTGAAGTCCCAAAAATAATGTCAATTCACCAAGTAGTGACATTTCAAACTCATTCTGCATATCTTTAGAAAACTTCTTACTCATCCTGTCATCATCACTTCCAAATATAATGTCATCCACATATACTTCAATGATGAATATGTTGTTCCTATCAATATTTACATAGAGATTGTTATCTGCATTACCTTTTCTAAATATGTGTTACTACAAATACTTATCCAATCTTGAATATCAGGCTCGAGGGGATTGCTTGAGTCCATATAGAGCTTTCTTCAATTTTCAAACATAATATTCCATTTATGATAGTAGAAACCCTTATGGTTATTCAATGTAGACTTCTTCTTCTAATTCACCATTTAGAAATGTTGATTTTACATCCATATAATATACCTTTATTCTCTTGAAACATGCATAAGCTAAGATCAATATGGTTTCTTCCATTCTGAGAACAAGGGAAAAATTTTCTTCAAAATCTACTCCTTCAACTTGAGTGTATCCTTTGCATACTAGTCTTTCCTTGTTTTTGGTTACCTGTCCATTTTCATTTAGTTTGTTTCTGAACACCCATTTTGTACCAATCACTTTATTGTTCTTTGGTCTTGACAGTAGTTCCCATGTATCATTATTCTCTATTTGATGTAGTTCTTCTTCCATGGCATTGACCCAATGTTCATCATTATTGGATTCCTCAAAGATGCTAGGTTCAATTGTGGATAATAGTGTGAGGTGTCTCTGCTCTGGTGTACAAAACCTTTTATTTCCTCTGGTTTCTATTCCTGCATTTTTATCTCCAATAATTTGTTCTGGTGGATGGTTTTTCTGAACCTGGCAGTTAGGTGTCATAGAGGGCATCACAAATTCATGATGGTCATTTTCTTCTTGTTCTTCTTCTATCTATTGTTCTTTTTCTTCTAACTCTTCTTCTTTGGATTCTTCTTCTATTTCCCTCTCTTTAGTATTTGTTCTTTCTTCTTTGATCTTCCACACATCTGCTTCATCAATATTTATATTTATGCTTTCCACTATCTTGTTGAATCCCATATTGTAACACTTGCATGCCTTTCATTTTATTGAGTATCCAAATAGCATGCATTTATCAACTCGAAAATCAAATTTTCCAACTTTTTTATGCATCACTTGCTTTCAAGTACTCTAAAATGTTTTATGTTTGTTGGTATTCCCTTCCATAGCTCATATGGATTTTTGTCACTGTTACTTATGAGCATTCCTCTATTCGATATATGAACAACCCTATGCATTTATTGTACCCAAAAGATGTTACTCAAATTTGGAATCCTTCAACATGGTTCTTAATACAATTTTTCTTTTCCTTTCAATGACTCAATTTTGCTTAGTTGTCCTAGCTACTAAGAAATTCCTTTGTATTCCATGTTCTTCAAAAAATTCCATGAATTATTTTGATATGAAATCACCTCGATTGTCCGATATTAATCACTTAATTCTCAAATCCATTTCATTTTCAACCATCTCCTTGAATACTTTGAAATTTTTGAATGCCTATGATTTCTTTTTGATAAAATATATTGCAGTCATTCTTGTATAGTCATCAATAATTTGCATGAAGTAATGTTCGTCATTTAGTCCTTTTTTTCTCATTGGTCGACATAGATCGGTGTGCAAAATTTCCAATGGCTTTGTTGCAGTGTATTCCTTTGATATGAATTTCGTTCTTGTATGTTTTCCATGTAGACAATGCTTGCACATAGTACTGGATGGTTTTGATATTTCAAGAATTTCTCTTACTGCTTCCTTTTTTCTAATCTTGACCAGGTTGTCAAAGTTCATGTGTACCATTCTTTTTTTCCAAATCCAATTCTCATTTTCCCTTCCCAAGAAACATCTTTGTTTTCCAATCTCATTTAATATGTAATATGTTGTTTGGAGTTCTTACTACTATAACCACCAATTTTCCCAATCCTTCTTTTCTTATCTCACACTTCTCTGAGTCAAATATAAGTCTATGTCCTTGATCACACATTTGACTAACACTCAACAAATTGTGCTTCATGTTTTCAACAAGTAGGAAATTTTATGCCTTGGAATCCGTACTTCCAAGCTCGATTGTGTCTTTCATTATAATTTTGGCTAAGTTATCATTACCAAATGAAATTGATCCATCTCTTTCTTTCTGTTGGTTTTGGAGCCTAATTATCTTCCTAATTCATAGGTATTTGTTTTCAACTGTGCTTATACCCCATGAAGACTATACGCCTCAAAATACTGTACACCCCTCCACATGGGGGGATTGCCCCACCTGAGGGGTCTGAGGGGCTCATCCCTTTGGCTGGAGGGTCCGGGGGAAAGCGAGCCCCTGGTAGGGGTTCGGGGGTGAAGCCCCGAAAGGAAAAATTACCTTGTAAATATATATTGTAATTTCATAATAAATCTGGACCATTCATTATAAGGTCGCAGATCTGATGGTAGAAATTATGTTAGGTTTTTTTTCCCTAGAAGGAAACCCTCTTTTATGAGGGAATTTTATTGTGGCTATGTATCATGGCGAATATTGTATTCTAAGAGACGATATTGTGAGAGAAAGAAGAGGAAGTTACAACGAGTGTGTTGTTGGTTGTATCCCTTCATTTGTTGGATAATAAAAAGGAAGGACCTGGAAATTTCTCTAGTGGGCGTAGCCCACACTGGGTGAACCACATATATATGTGTCTCTATTGTATTCTGTATATTTTTTGTTTTACTTCCACATTTTTTTTTATTTTATTGCTCCATGGTCCTGTTTTTCTAACAACTAGTATCAAAGCAAAAGGTAACTCATAGGAAAAGAGGGTTCATGGTTCGAGTGGGAATAATGGTGGAAGATGGAAAGTTTAGGGTCGGGAAATTTAATGGCCATAACTACCAGTTATGGAAGCTTCAGATGGAAGATTATTTATATAGGAAGGATCTATTCCTATAATTGGGTGGAATAGAAAAGAAGTCGAAAGCCATTAAGGACAAAGAATGGGAGGTTCTTGACAGAAAGACACTAGGAATGATACACTTGAGCCTAGAAGCATCGATAGCTTTCAATATTTCGAAAGAAAAGACAGTGAAGGAGATAATGGATGCAATGGTTAAACTGTATGAAAAACCATTGGTGTCCAGTAAGGTATTTCTAATGAAGAGATTATTTAATATGAAGATGTCAGAAGGTGGGTCTGTTGTAGGTCATTTAAATGAATTTAATATGGTTACTAATCAAATAAGTTCTATAAACGTGGACTTTGATGATGAGGTCAAGGCTCTTCTTATCTTGTGCTCATTGTCAGAAAGATGAAATGGCTTGGTCATGGTTGTAAGTAACTATGTCTCTGGTTCAAACACTTTAAAATTTGATGATGTTGTAGGTGTTATCCTTAGCGAGGAAATGCAATGGAAAAGCACAGGTGAGACATCAGGTAATGCGTTAAACATGAAGAATAAAGGAAGACAAAAGGATAGAGGAAAGGGCTCAGGGAACTACAAGAATTCTAGGAAGGGAAGATACAAATCCATACTGGGAATATAGAGTACTGGAATTGTGGGAAGAAACAACATCTAGAGAAATATTGTACATCTCCAAAGAAATAAAGAGATGGACAACAGGAGAAAAATCAGGAAGAAAATGTAACAGGTGATGTTTTACAAGATGCTTTGATTCTTTTTGTAGATAATATTTCTGAGTCTTGGGTAGTAGATTCATGGGCTTCATTTCATGCCACACCCCATAAGAAAAAAATTCTAGATTATTTTAAAGTTAATTTTGGATAGGTTCATTTGGGTAATGATGCACCATGCAAAATTGTTTTAATGGGAAAGGCAAAAATAAAGCAAAGGAATGGAAACTAATGGTTGTTGAAGGAGATAAGACATGTTCCATATCTAAGGAAAAATCTAATTTCAACAGGGTAGTTGGCAAGTGAAGTTTGTATATCTATATTTACAGATAAGGCATGGAAGGTCCCCAAAGGATCACTGGTGATAGAAAAATGAGAGAAGGTAGGTACATTGTATTTATGTACTGGTAATATTGACTCTTCTATCTCTTTAGCTTCTAAAGGAGTGGATAGAGCACTATGGCATCATAGGCTTGGACACATGCATGAGAAGGGGATGCAGATACTTCACAAAACAAATTTGTTTCCATATCTTAAACAAATTGATTTGGATTTATGTGAACATTTTGTTTATGGAAAATAGAAGAGAGTTAGATTTTTCAAAGTTGGAAAAGAAAAGAAGAGTGAAAGGTTAGATCTTGTGCATACATATGTATGGGGACCAACTCAGGTATCATCTCTTGGTGGCTCTCGTTATTATGTTAATTTTATTGATGATGCAACTAGAAAAAATTGGGTTTATTGCATTCGAAAAAGATATGATGGTTTTGATACTTTTAAGAAATGGAAAGATTTGTTTGAGAATGAGACCAGAAAAAGGTTGAAGTATCTCATATCAGAAAATGGAGGTGAATATTGTAGCAAGAATTTTGATGATTATTTTTCATACCATGGGATTCGTAGAGAGAAGAAAGTTTCAAGAACACCACAAGAAAATGGTGCGTCAGAAAGGATGAACAAGAAAATCATGGAGCGTGCAAGGAGTATGAGATTGCATGTTGGTTTTCCCTTATAGTTTTGGGCAGATGTTGTTGATATTGTTGTTTACTTAATAAACAGAGGACCTTCAAGGTCTTTGGATGGTGGAATTTTAGAGGAGGCATGGACAGCTAAAAAGGTAAACTATTATTTTTTGAAGAATTTTGGTTGTGAAGCATTTGTCCATATTGATAAAGAAAATAGAACAAAGCTTAAGGAAACATTCAAGAAGTGTACCTTTATTGGATACGGTGTTAATGATTTTTGTTATCGCTTATGGGATTATGAAAATAAAAAAATCATTATGAGTGGAGATGTCATATTCAATGAGAAGGTCATATACAAAGATCAGTTGCAGGGAAAGAAACAGGAAAAAAGAAAAACCAGAATACACAGTGTTTGATGAGGTCACTGAAAAAGAAATTCCAAAGGTACCAAAAAATCAAAATGTACAACAACATGAGCAACATGTACCTCAAACTCCTACAAGTGTTGTTAGAATATCTACCAAGTTAAGTAGACCCCTTGAACGATACTCTCCTTCATTGTTTTATTTATTGTTGAATGATTATGATGAACCAAAATGTTATGAAGAGGCAATGTAGGTAGACACTAAAAAGAAGTGGGAGTAAGGAATGAAAGAGGATATGGATTCCCTGGTAAATAACCAGGCTTGGGAATTGGTTCAGTTTCCTGTAGGAAAAATATCATTGCAAAATAAATGGGTTTACAAGTTGAGGGAAGAAGATGGAGGCAAAAAGAGGTACCAGGATAAACTTGTTGTAAATGGGTTTGCACAAAAGAAAGGTATACATTTTGATGAAATATTTTCTCATGTTGTTAAAATGAATTCAATTAGGACTATTTTAAGTCTTGCGGTAGTAGAATATTTGCATCTTGAACAATTATATGTAAAAACAACTTTTCTCCATAGGGATTTAGAGGAAGAGATTTATATGCAGCAACCATAGGGGTATGAGGTCAAAGGGAAGGAGAATTTGGTACACATGTTGAATAATATCTTGTATGGCCTAAATAAATCTCCAAGGAAGTGGTATTTGAAGTTTGACAAGTTTACGACAGAACAAGGTTATATTAGATGTCATTATTATCATTGTGTTTATTGTAAAAGGCTAGAAAATTGAAGCTATATTATCTTGGTATTGTATGTAGATGACATGCTTGTTGCAGGGTATAATTAGTAGGATATAAATGTGATCAATAAGAAATTAGCTAATTCATTTGAGATGAAGGATTTGGGTGCTACAAAGAAAATCCTTGGTATGATAATAACAAGAGAGAGGAAAAATCGCAAATTGACATTATCTCAAGGTGAGTAAATAGAAGGTTTTGGAGAGGTTTAGAATGCAAAATGCAAAACCCGTTAGTACACCTTTGTCCAACCATTTTAAATTAATTAAGGAAATGTGTCCCAAGACACAGGAGGAGATAGCAAACATGTCCAGGGTCCCTTATTCATTAGCATTTGGCATCTTGATGTATGTGATGGTTTTCACAAGACCAGATATTGCACATGCAGTGGTAGTTATGAGAAGGTATATGAAAAATCCAGGTAAAGAACATTGTGAAGTAGTAAAGTGTATTCTTAGGTATTTGAGAGGTACTACTACTCATGCATTATGTTTTAGAGGTTCAAACATTGTTCTACAGATATATGTTGATTCAGATATGGCAGGTGATAAAGATAGAAGGAGGAGCACCACAGGGTATGTTTTTACTGTAGGTGAAACATCAGTAAGTTGGATTTCAAAACTGCAAAAGGTTGTTTCAATTTCAACAAAGGAAGCAGAGTATGCTTCTGCTACAGAGGCTAGTAAAGAAATGATTTGGTTACAGAGGTTTATGGAGGAATTGGGAAAGAAGCAGGAGAATAGCAGGGTGTACAATGACAGTGAGAGTTTCATACATCTTGCAAATAACTCAGCCTTCAATTCAAATACTAAACATATATAGCGCAATTACCATTTCATATGATCTGTCTTGGAAGATGGAAATTTAAAGTTGGAAAAGATACATA
>JZKD02S1673719.1:155739-227634 GCA_000966675.3 Picea glauca
CCTGGACGTGGAAACTTCAATGGTATAGATTTTCCCCTCGGCCTGATCTGATGGAAGTTGTGCTCTCCTTTTGAGCGTGCACTTTCTTCCTAAATCTTGGAAGAATTCCCAAATGTTAAAGGCCTTGAACTTTGATTCTTTTCTAGAAGATCTGCAACCCTTGATCTCACCTACGCACTAGAAGACATTGTCCCTCCTAAGCTTTTGGGATTCTAAACTCTCCAAAGAGTTCCCTGGCCTCTGTGATTTCTGCAGTTATGGCTTTGTGCATGAAAGCACTACCCCTCCCGATCTTCTCTCCTTGGATCCTCAAAGTATTCTTCGACTTCTACGCTCCTTGTAGAGTCTTTGCACGCACGAAGGTGCTATCTCTTCTGATATTTTCCTGTAGCTTCGACCTCTAAGAAATTTATCCTTTTTCCTTCTCCCTTAGATGGAGAATATGATGCCCTCCTGGCACTCTCTTGCTCAAGAAACTTCTTGCTGAGTCTGCAGGTTATTCAACAACCCTGTGAAGATCCTTCCTTGGACTCTTCTTCTATTCCATAACTCAAGAGAGTTATCTCTGTGTGCTCCAGCACCTACTCAATTCCCTCCTGGAAGAGTGTCCAGAATCCTCAGTGATTCTGCTTCTCTATGAACTCATAGCATAGTTCCTCCTCAACACTATGTGCCTGTGCTCAATTCCCTCCTGGCATAGCTCTATATAAACCTTAGTGATTCTATCTTCCTCTTGAACTCAACAGAGTTCCTCTGTGCACTGTATGCACCTACTCAATGCCCTCTTGGCAGAGCTCTACAGAACTCCTTAGAGATTTTGTCTTCTACTGTGTCCTCCTCTGCACAGTCTCACCTCCAAGGTATTCATCAACCTTGAGATCCTCCTCTGAGTCAATGATTTCAGTTGGTATGCCCTTCTAGCACGTCTTTGTCCAAATTCTGCAGAATTGGAAGTGCACTCTATGCACTGGCCATCAAAACCCGCATTGTTTTGTCACGCCCTCTTGGCATGAAGCCTCAAAGAACTCCAAACCTGAAATCAAAGAACCCAACAGATAGGAGAACCTATCTATCCCTGCAAATGCATACCTAACATACATCTACAGCATATCCTCAATACACACATGAAGACATTCATCATACACAAATTACATGCAGGAAAAATTGCTCGGATTGTATTAATCTGAAAATGCCTCTTTACAATGTGTTTGAGCTCAGACTGCAACAGAGTCTCGGCTCTCCTTTATTCTCTACTCTAATTCTTGCTACCTCTCCCTCTGCTCTGAAAACAAGATCCAAGATCTTTTACATGAGGGCGCTCTTTGATCTCTTCCCTCCAAAGCTACCTACCCTATTCAATTTACATTAACTCTACATTGAATGGGTTGTTTAGTCCAGATTGGATCTAGATTGTAGCCTTACAACCATTAAAGGCTATCGACATCTACAGCCTGCATATAGGCATAGCCTTTTGGCTCTAACAACCTTACAATATTAAATGTCCTTGATTCAAATTCAAAATTTGAATATGAGAGGGTTGCACCTCTCCTCCTCATTGAATGCGCGCTTGATGAGCTGGTTGGCTGGCTAGCGCATGGCTGGCTTGAGAGCGATGCTCCCACATCATACTCCTATGCTATGAAAATTCATGAGCTCTTTCTCATTATCTCTCCACCCTGGCTGTTGAAATCCTCCTGGATCCCAAACAACTCTTTGGAGTTGTCTCCCTGCTCCATCTTTCTGCTACTCGGCTTCTGCTGCTATTGTTGCTTCTCTTCTGCCCAGCTTCTCCTTGCTGGTAGTCTCTATTGATCTCAACATCAACATTCTGATGTCTTCTATCATCTTGTCCAGCTGATTCCCTGGCTATCCCTGTTCATGCAGTCTCCTCTGCTGCAATTTATTTCTGCAAATGGGCAAATCATCAAGATCTCCCATGCCATCTTCTTCATCTCTTGTGGCCTTGACTTACCACCTTGCTGTAGATTCCATCTCTACAATCTTCTTAATGAACTATTGTTTAACTTATCCTTCCTCTGAAAATGTTGCTACTGCCATTCCCTTTGCTGGTGTGTGCCCAGCTTCTTCCAACTGTTATTCATCCTAGAATTATCTTTCGTCTTCCGCTGCATACCTCAGCACTGCAGTGTTCATCACTTGTTCAGCTCCCTGGCTGAAATCTCTGAGCAATTCCTCAGAATTCTCTTTTGCCAACATCTGTTGATGGAAATCACTCATTGGCTCTGGATTTTTCAGCCAATCCTCCAGTATTTCCAACTCCATCTCCCATGGAGTGATCAATCTATCTGCCTGCTCTTTTTCTGCTATCAGCTTCAGTGCTACAGTATCCTCAGCTCCCTGGCTAAAACTGTTGAGCCATTCCTTGGAATGTTCATTTTCCTCTTCTTGGGCAGTCTCTAACAGCTTCTAGCATCCCCTACACAGTCGACCAGACTGTCTTCTTGACTGTTGCATTCCTACGAACAATCATCACAGAGTTCTAACACTCTGTCTTCCCCTGCCTATCTCTACAAGATGCCTCTGATACCAAACTTGTGTATATCAGAGTGTTTTCCTTCCTGCTCTCTCTACCTAAAATATACAAACAGAATCAAGCTTTGATACCACAACTAATGCAAACCCCCAAACCATCGGGTCGAGGTTCACGCAAGATCGTTCAAACAACCTCCTCGAGCCGGATCGGCTCCTTTGATTCCCTTTTGGAATCTTCAATATTTGATCCATACGTCCTTCGTGAAACTCCACCTGCAGAAGAACGCAACCGGTGCGAGCTTCCACCTACACATGGCCTCAGCACAACTGCAACCTTTTCCCGAAATGGAAATTTCGGGTTTCGGGACTCCCTGTGTGCTAATGTCGAGAGTCCTTGACTCTTCGATCTCCCGATCTCTGAAATACCGAAATGCCAAAATGGCACCCACAGTAATTATCCCCCTGGGTCATATCTTAGTCCATGTGACCACTTCCCACATGACCGCAGTCACCCTTCGGGGTTTCTCGACGCAAAGCGCTCGATTTTCTGTCCTCTTGGCTTCCGAAAATCTGAACCCCGAAATGTCGAAATACTGGCTTCCTCCAAACGCTTTTGAACTTTCGCATTTCGGGATTTCCCGATGCAAGGTCTCCTATGCCCTTGCTCTCTCGCACTTCTAGTATCTAAAATGTTGAAGTGACGACACAACTCTTTTCACTCCTGACCAAGATCAACAGCTATGATCCACTCCCAGTTCAATGGTTCTGATCTTTTTGGGATTTTCCTCCCTAATAGCCCGGATCTCTCATCCTCAGGATTTTCGAAATCCCAATATCCGGTATACCGAAAGGTTCCCAACAATACTCCTTCTCCTGCTTTTGGGAATTCACATTTCAGAACTTCATGAATCCCATTGCATCAAACCTTTGTTCCTATGAGCTCCCGGTACCTGAAGTACCGAAATGGTCCTTCTCCCGTAGAGTTTTGGGGTTTCACATTTCAAAAATTCTCGACCCCTACGACACTTCTCCTCTGGTCCTTCGAATCCCCGGTATCCGAAATTCTGGTGGACTCCCCAATATTTGCCACATGTCCTCCCACGAATGGATGATCCAAATCGTTTCGGGACTTTGCCACTCACGAAGTCGAAAGACTAACTTCTATGCTTTCCGATGTTTGAATCCCCGAAATGGAGATCTCGTGACACGTGTCCTCCTTCCAAATGGACGGATCAGATTTCTCTCGCTGTTTCGGGACTTTCACTGTGAAGTGCCTCGATCTCTCGTCATCAGGACCTCCAAAATCTAGAAATCCGAAATCCCAATATTCCTTCCCTGTCGGGAGTTTCTCGGATTTCTCTACTTTGCTCATATGTGGACTTAACTCACATGCGCCTTCTTCCAGATCCGACAGATTTCGGTGATCTGTGTGAGATCTGACGGCTCACGATCTCTCTTGCTTTGTGCGCTCTCCCGCTATTCCCTGGACGTGGAAACTTCAATGGTCCAGATCTTCCCCTTGGCCTGATCCGATGGCAGCTGTTCTCTCCTTTTGAGCATGCACTTTCTTCCTAAATCTTGAAAGAATTCCCAAATGTTAAAGGCCTCGACCTTTGATTCTTTTTTGCAAGCTCTACAACCCTTGATCTCGTCTGTGCACTCGAAGACGTTGTCCCTTCTGAGCTTTTGGGATTCTAAACTCTCTAAAGAGTTCCCTGGCCTCTGTGATTTCTACAGCTATGGCTTTATGCATGAAATCACTACCCCTCCTGAGCTTCTCTCCTTGGATCCTCAAAGGATTCTTTGACTTTCGTGCTCCTTGCAGAGTCTTTGCATGCACGAAGGTGCTATCTCTTTTGATATTTTCCTGTAGCTTCGACCTCTAAGGAATTTATCCTTTTTCCTTCTCCCTCAGATGGAGAATCTGATGCCCTCCTGGAATTATCTTGCTCAAGCAACTTCTTACTGAGTCTACAGGGTATTTAGCAACCCTGTGAAGATCCTTCCTTGGACTCTTCTTTTATTCCATAACTCAAAAGAGTTATCTCTGTGCGCTCTGGCACCTACTCAATGCCCTCCTGGCAGAGTGTCCATAATCCTCAGTGATTCTATTTCTCTATGAACTCATAGCAGAGTTCCTCCTCGGCACTTTGTGCATGTGCTCAATGCCCTCCTAGAAGAGCTCTATAGAACCCTTAGTGATTCTATCTTCCTCTTGAACTCAACAGAGTTCCTCTGTGCACTCTATGCACCTGCTCAATGCCCTCTTGGCAGAGCTCTACAGAACTCCTCAAAGATTTTGTCTTCTACTGTGTCCTCCTCTTCACAGTCTCACCTCCAAGGTATTCAGCAACCTTGAGATCCTCCTCTGAGTCAATGATTTTAGTTGGTATGCTCTTCTAGCACATCTTTTTCCAAATTCCGTAGAGTTGGAAGTGCACTCTATGCACTAGCCATCAAAACCCGCAGTGTTCTATCACGCCCTCTTGGCATGAATCCTCAACAAACTCCAAACCTGAAATCAAAGAACCCAATAGATAGCAGAACCTATCTGTCCCTGCAAATGCATACCTAACATACATCTACAACATATCCTCAATACACACATGAAGACATTCATCATACACAAATAACATGCAGGAAAAACTGCTCTGATTGTATTAATCTAAAAATGCCTCTTTACAATGTGTTTGAGCTCAGACTACAACAGAGTCTCGGCTTTCCTTCCTTCTCTACTCTAATTCTTGCTACCTCTCCCTCTGCTCTAAAAACAAGATCCAAGATCTTTTACTTGAGGGGGATCTTCAAGCTCTTCCCTCCAAAGCTACCTACCCTATTCAATTTACATTAACTCTACATTAAATGGGTTGTCTAGTCTAGATTGGATCTAGATTGCAGCCTTACAACCACTAAAGTCTATCTACATCTAAATACTGCGTATAGGCACGACCTTTTGGCTCTAACAGCCTTACAATATTAAATGTCCTCGATTCAAATTCAAAATTTGAATATGAGAGGGTTGCGCCTCTCCTCCTCATTGAATGCACGCTTGATGAGTTGGTTGGTTGGATGGCGCATGGCTAGCTTGAGAGTGATGCTCCTGCATCAATACCTGAGACATAGACATTGTGGAAGAGGCGTAGACCATCCCAAAGGGGATGGAAATAGAGTACTATAACATGTGCAGAGTAAATTGAATGGAATAACCCACCAAGTATCAATGATACAGACCAGAGAGCTATAAGAGTGCATGCAATGGAAGGTGATTGAGGTACCATGAGCTTGGGTCTATCTCTTCCGATGTCTAGAAAACATAGTTGTTTGTTATCACGAGGCTCATGCAGGGGGAGGGATTTTGACCTAGGCATATTTGCTATGTATTATTGTCCATATATATGTATATCATGGGCTAGAAGCCTGATTTTGTAATGATAGACCATATTTTTCTACTTGATGAACATTGAAATAATATATACAAATTTCATTCATCTTTTACTTTTATTTATGTAAATGTGCAATGAATTTATTTTATGTACATGCATGTTTCTAATTCATGAATGAAAAACATGACAATATAATGCATAATTAGCTAACACATCAATAATGATATTAGAATTTTGAGCAACGTGCATGTATGTAATAAAATAAAAGGAATGTTTAAGAATTTGTACATGTAGGAATCGTCAAAGAAGAGTAGGGTCATAGACTCAGTACTCTCCATTTAATTAAGACACTACCAACTAGGATTCCAACCAAACTTACAAAGATTGAATGTCATGCAAGATGGATTATGTAAGGACTTTGATCACGATGCTATATTCAGCCACATTTTTGTTTGTGATCCCACGACAAGCGCCTTGAGAAGTTAACAGTTAGCATGTGGGAGAATAAATCACCCAAGCAATGAAAGTGAGGTTTTGAATGTGACGGATAGAACCATATGGAAAACCTATAGAGAACAACGAATCCATCGACATTTTCCACACAAGAAGAAGAATGATAAGAAAAAAATTGAGGAAAAAAAGTTAATCTAATCCTAAATATCATTAATGTACAACAATTACAAAGGAGAAAATGCCTAGGCATTGTTGCTCAGGAATTTTACCTCTTGTGATAGAGCCCATTTATGGGCTTAGGAAACACATTTCCATCGTAATATTCAAGTTCATAATCTCCTTTCTTCAGAACATGCCTCACAATGTAAGTGCCATGCCACATTATATTGAACTTTCCTACCACTAGAGCATATTTTTCTTGGTCATAAGCCAAAACTAGATTACCTTTAGAAAATATTTGAAGGTGGAAAGACTTTTCGTTCTGAATTCTTACATGATTTTGATGTGCCTCATCCCACATGTTTTAATATCTACATTTCTCATCAAGATGTTCAAGGTGAATAAGGAATTCCTCTAAATTAGAAGTGTTTGGAAGGAGCTCGATGAATATATTCAATGAGGGAATTTGAAAATTGATTGGGAGGACTACCTCCACTCCATGGATGAGTTGGATGGGGAAAGCCATGTCTTAGTCTCCATTGAAGTTAGATACACCCATAACATTGGATAAAGCATCAAATTCCAGTTTGATTTACCTGCTTTGATAGTTCATTGGAAGATGGTCTTGAGAGTCTTATTAACAACCTCGACTTGACCATTTTCTTAAGGGTAGTAAGGAGATGAATGCCCCTTCTTAAATCCAAAATTTAAGGTCAACCATGACATCATTTTGCTTTTAAAGTGACTACTATGGTCAATGAATATCTCTCTTAGGATTCCAAACATAGTAATTACCTAATTGGATACGAAAATACTTTTAATCCAACCATTGTTGGAAGACATAGGTATGGATTTTTCCCACTTCGTGAATTATTCAACTACCATGATGATATATTTATGACACCTAGATAAAGTTGGGTGACATATCATAAAATCCAACCCCAACTGAGTGAAAGGGATGACATTGATGAATGGAAACAATGGAGCTATATGTGCACACATTTTTCTAATAAGAACTTTATAGGTATGATGATTTTTGACCATCTTGATATAATATTTGAAAGTAGAGGGCCAAAAGTATATGGGGCATAGGATTTTTTGGGTTTTCACCAAGCTAGACAAAGAAATTCCACAAGCTCCACTATAATAGTCATTTAGCACAGTCTCTACTTCTTTGTGAGTTAAACAACATTGAAGGATTGAATCCACCCCTTCACAATACAAAGTGTCACTGTCATTGAGGTAATTATTTTTGATGTGGTGAATACATTATTTCTTGTCTCACGAGAAATTTGGATATAATCTTGACGTAGCACCCCCACCTCAGCAGGGATCTGCTGACCTCCCGGTCTATGGATATTTGTATTCCTCTGAGCCGAAATAGCTCTTTAGTTCCCACTAGAACCTTCAATATATATAAAACCATAGGTCCTTCTATAATTTACGCCTGCTCAAAAAAGAACTAGGTGCAAACCCCCATTCCACGTGACCACTAACTTAACCCAAAATGGCTCTTCAAGTTTCTCGACCTTTCGTTTCGTGATTTTGGGATTCCTGCTGCGAGTTACCCCAACTCCTTCAATTCCTGAAACCCCAAAATGGGATAATAGTCCTTATCTCCTCCCTTATGTGTCCACCATATGACCTCCATCCAAACCCTGGGGCCTCACCTCTGAGCACGTCAGGATTTCTCAACTCACAAGTTCGCGATGCGACTCTTCTCCATTTTCCCAAAGTCTGAACTTGTGACTTCTTTACTACAAATCGACGGTCCTGAACCTCCCATGATTTGACGGTCTAGATTCTTGTTTCACGAACTTGTAATTTTTTGACTCATAACTTCCAGGTAGTTGTTTCCTCCATGCTCCTAACTCCTGAAATGTCGAAACTCCAATCACCAATCAGTGACTCTCGTTGACCCTGATCCAATGGATGTTATCTCTCCTAAACTTATGAATTCCTTTAACCTTCCTACAAATCCACTGGATTTGTTGGTCCTTGACCAAGTTTTGGAGATCCTTGGTAAAGTTTGACCATTTTGGGACTTCGACAAGATGGTCAAAGGTGGAGCATAAGTCGAAGAAGATATCGAAGTATCTCCGCCCCTTTTTAGGGAAATTTTGGGATTAGGGTTTATGTAATGGGTATGGGATGTTATCCCATGGGTTTACCCATGTTTAGGCCCATGTTGTAATGGATAAATAGAAATATAGGTGATGTAAGTAGGCGACTAGTGAAGTCTAATGTGAGCTAAGTGTGAATGATTATGATTCTTTGTGCATGCTATGTCGAGAACTTGCAAACCTAAGTGTAAGTAATCTGTAGTGATTTGTGTGCAGACTGTGTAAGGCTCTATGTTGTAACCTAGCTTGGGGAAGGAGGATTGGTGAGGTGCATGCAGATCTCCTGTCCTATGTAGAGTAGGATTTTGAGGATCTGTGCATGTAAGAATCTTGACATAAGATAATAGAAGAGAAGAAGAGTTGGTGGACGTAGACCCATACTAGGGTGAACCACATATATCCTGTGTTATGGTTTCTTTGTGCATTATGGTTTCTATGTTCTTCATAGGATTTATAACTAGCTTAGTCATGTATGTTAAATGCATATGATAATAGTAGCTTAGTTCTTAGCAATATGAATGAATTCCAAATCTGATCTATTTTGATGTGATTAGTGCTTGAATGTGTTAGATCTAGTTAAATACCTCCTTGTTCTATAATAAGTGTTTGATCCTGCGATGTGAATAAAGGTTAATTACTGATGAATGGTAACCAATAAGTGCTTTGATAGAGTGTTTTAATCACATATTTGTGTCCCAGCTAAGGTTGCAGACACTTGAGTCCTGCAACCACCCCTTTCTCTACCTCCGGTGAGACTTCATCTGCTTCATAGGTGTTTCCGAAAGGGACTGTAGTAAGGGTTTTGTTGGTACATTGTTGAATCGTTGAACCCTGGGTCTGCCCCTGTGTGCCAACAAATGGTTTCGTTGCTGGGACCTGAAACTTTGATTGTTGGGAACTAAACAAAATAGAGAAGAAAAGAGAAATATTTGTGCATAGATATGTTTCCCTAGTGCACATTATTCTACTTGACTTGTGAAGCTCTTTGCTAAGAAAGGAATCAGATCTGAAGAAAAGAGTTAAGATCAATGAAAGTTTTTGTCAAAAGAGGTAATATATGAAAGCTTGGTGCTCTGAGAAAGGTAAGATAAGTGAAATTTTTTGTTTCGAAAGTATGTATCTAGGTATGTTTGATAAATTTTGTCCTATTCTAAAAACTAGGGCACAGTTAGAAAAAAGAATATTTGATAGAGTAGATCTCATAGAAATAGTGAAAGATATGTTATTCCTATGCATAGAAAGAATGTTTGGACTAACAAATTGATGCAGAATCCTAGAAACATTTTTATGCAGGTTAGTTACTATGACCCTAGTGCACAGTACAGGAAAGGTTGGGGATCATTTAAAAGAAAGAGAGGATTAACCCTTTGTTACAATTGCAGAAGTTTGGGACACCTTGCTAAGGAATTCCCTGGTAGAAGACCTAGTTGTCTTTGTTGTAAATCTACGTACCATGAAGTTTTTTATTTCCCTAGAATGATTGCTAAAATTGAAAACATGAATATGAGACAAGAAAACAATGAGAAAGGCCAAGAGACTAATACTATGGTAGAATCCCAGAAAGACTCGGAGACTGTAATATTACAGATGAAAGAAACCCTGAATAATCACAAAGATGTCAATCTATCAGATATATTAAAAGATAAAGAATGCATAGAAACAAGAATAGGAGACTTCGACATAGACTGTGTTCTAGACGAGGAAACACAGGTGAATATTATGACAGAAAAAACTTGGGAAACCTTAGGAAAGCGAGCTATGACTCCTTCATTGGGTGGAATAGGATTGTTTAGGGGAAAGATAATAACCCTCTATGGAAGACTTAACCAGATACATATGAGTGCTCATGGCACTTCAACAGAAGAAGAATTTGAGGTCATTAAATTTGTTGAGGACAATTCCCCATTTTCTATGTTGCTAGGTAAAACCTAGATTGAGAAAGATCATATCTGAAGAAAACAAGAAGAGGAAGCTCTAGAACATAAAAAGAAAGAGTTAAAGGATTTCATGACTCGGAGAATAGTGCACTTGATAGAGGAACAGGAAAACAATTTGAAGCTACTAAGGATCAGAGAATTGGATGTCGAAGATGACAGAACACAGACAGACTTGAAAAACTTGTCCATACAGGAGAGTAGAGAACCTACCCCAGACAGAGAAGAAGTATCACCCTTGAACCCTACAAAATATCTTAAACAGCGTGAAGTTACTATACCAAGAGAAAATAGGAATCAAAATTGAAAGAGAAACCTAGTAACTCAGATTACAGGAAAGAAGGCTAGAAGACTCAGCAAGAAGAAAGCAAAGTTAGAAAAATTGCAAGAAGATCCAGAAAGAACTTTGCAAAAGGAAGGCTTCCAGAACTGGAAGTTCATTGGAATATCAATACAACATAGATTGGCACTTCGCCATCACGAAGCAATATGACCGTTGGAGGCATTATGACCGTTCGATCGATGCTCCCGAATGGTTAGGAAAGCATTTATGGCCCGAAATCTCGCCATTGGACCGTTGGGACCACGCCATAACAGATGAAATTGCATTGATTAAGGTTTTTTGACCCATTGGAAAAATCCGTTACAACGTCGTCTATTTATCCCGTTGAACATTGCACCAATAACACTTTTGCAAACAGTGATTATTCAAGCCCATAAAGAGCTAACTATTACCACACTGTGTTTATTGAGACTTCGCCACCGCTTCTATTATCGTGAGTGTTTTATCACCAACCTGAGATAACTGATCTCGAGCTTGCATGTCGGATGACATTAGTGCAGTAGGAAATTTCATCGAAGAAATTCTAATTGACCTTATGGCTGAGAAGGTGATGTTCATAGGAGGTCAATCTTCATCGACGAGAGGAGTGCAAGCCTCTCCGTCGACTGCTCATGGATCTGGACCATCCCAAGCTGCAACTGAGAAATGCACCAAGCATCATGATGACTTGGCAAATGCAAAGCTAATCCCATCCATCCTTCCTGATTACATCCCACCCCTAGCCAATGTGGTGAGTCATGACAGTGTCCTGAGGGACTTCGCCTACACCCTGATTACCGCATACCTCTCGAAGGGGATATGCGCAGTTAGACCACAACTCGAAGGTATCCTAATCTTGAATATTGGTGACTATAACTTAGGAGACCATAAGAGCTACGGCATGCTCACACCTCACAATTATTTGACCAAGACGAAGGGGAAGAAGCCAAAGATAATCTCCCAACCATGGACTATGGACATCGCAAGGTCCACTATCCTAAACGTGATGAAGATACCACATTTTGGAAGGCACGAGGAGGTTAACGCGTGTGTTAAAATCCTGTTTTCGTGCTTCCATGGAAGTTATCTGTGGCTAGAAAAACGCATCACCGTCAATATCAATCTAATCCATAGGATCATTGGATTAAGCATGTAGGGACAGGACCCACAAGACTTTTTCCCAGGGAAGGTTGCAGATCGTGCCCTGATGAAAAATATTAAAGATACCTACAGTGATGTGGAGAAGGGGAAGCGAGGCTACAAGGTAGCCTCCATCCAAAATGGTGCAGTGTGCCTCGCTTTCCATTTGATTTCTGGTAAGCTAGTCTAGAAGAACATACCCATGCAGGTCACAGGGTTTTTCGTTGACCTCGCCGAAAAATGCGTGGAAGGACTACAAATGAACTGGGCGAGATACCTATTTAACCAGTTAGAACAGGACTGCTGTGAAGCTCAATATCATGGCTATGATTATCATTTTAGTTGGTTGTTGATCCTCATCGTTTTCATTGCTTGGGAGATGTCGAAAGGTACGACCTTCCCAAAAATTGAGTCGTCTGAACCATTAGCTGTGAAGTTCACCACGCTCTGGTACTCAAGTGATATGGGGAAACAATGGTAGTCCAACGTGGTGTTCCACACCTACTACCTGCATTTTAAGAGGGCTATTGAGTCTTTCCCTCATATGATGTCGAACACCCTTCATAGGTTCAGGCCATTCATAAAGTTCCACGCAGATAGGAATTTTATTTATATCACTGCGCACACAGATGATAGTAAAGAAGAACTCCAATCATACTACAAGCTTACAAAGGAGGACATGGATGAAATCACTAAGGAATGGCCCACAAAGTTCCTTATACTAGTGGACCATTTTGAACTGTCCAACCCCGACCTAAGAGAAAGTTTGATGGTTACTCATGAAGAGTACGATGCACCCAATAGTAACAAAAGGAAGAAGAAAGAAGAGGTACAAGAGTTGAACAGCACATCAGAAGAGACTACTTCAAATTCGGAAGGAGATGGTGACGAAGTAGAAAAATATGGGGAATAAGATAAGAAGAAGCAAGGAAAAGTAACATCGCCACAGAATCCCCTGATGACATAGAGACATCTAATAAAAGAAAGTTTTCCCCTACGAAACTGTCTTCGCGGAAGAAGTCCAAAGCTAGCAAGCCCAATATGGAGACTATACTCATAGTGGATGACATTGACCTAATCATCGTTGTTATCTTATATGCCTCTGAAGATATTTTACAGCGCAATGAATAAAAACAGGAAACCATGTATGAAAGGATTGAAGTAGAGCTAAGAGGGGTACAGCAAGCCCTTCATTCCAGTTGCTTAGTGTCCACTGTGCCTCTGCCATTAGAAGAGATAGATTTGGGAGATGAGCCTGCCAAACTCCGCAGAATAGCAGATGCAACCGAAGCTCACCTTTGTCGTGTCCAAGAAGAAAAAGAATAGGACAGAGTGGTCCTAAAGCAAGCACAAGAGGTATTCATAGAGAAACGTTGAGTTTCGCAACAGGAGAAGGATGACCTCCAAACCAAGTTCAGATAGGATAGAGCGCAAATCCAGCAGGAGAAAGAATAGTTTCTCACAGAGTAGGTCAGAGTTAAAGAATCAGTCAACAGAGCACTTCCCTCTCTGACATGTTTGGAACAGATGGAGGAAGACCCAGTGGGGAATCAAGTCGCGAAGCTCACTGAATCCATTCAATAGATTCAACAAAGAGTAGTAGAACTGGAGCTATAAATAGTGCCAAGTACTCCATAGGAAGTGCAAGACCAGCGAGAAGAAAACCCCTGAAGTGCAGTCTATAGAATCAAGGCATTATCCTTGAAATGTAAACAACTTAGTAGTCAAAGTGAACAGAATTATGAGCGCCTTACCAAGGATCCTAAAATGAAGACACTAGATTCATAGCTCAAAGAGGCAAAGAAGAAAGCAACAACAATACAAACATAGTTGAAGCACCTATCAACAGTTGAGAGAATGAAAAGATCCCAAGAACAGTGCACAGATCAGCAACAGGTCCATGCCATACAGAGCAAAGTCATGGAAGTGACTCAGAAGCTCCAGCCAATCCAGGATGCAATCTGCCTACTTTTTGAGAATATTGAAGGACAAGGAGCATAACTAGAACAAACATTCATTGCAGTCAAACAACTCTTGGAAGGACCTATGACCAAGGCTCTTATTTAGGAGTTCATCGAGCATGAGGTCTTGGCGAAGCAACAGGTCAAAGCAGCTCAATCCAAGCTCAAGGCATTTGAGGCAGAGTTACCCAGAGCAGAGTGAATTGGGATGAGTCACAGGTGAGTGTTGGGGGCATGTTGGCCCTTGACCAAGTTTTGGATATCCTTGGTCAGGTTTGACCATTTTGGGACTTCGATAGGATGGTCGAAGGTGGAGCACAAGTCTAAGTAGATATCGCAAGATATCAACCACTTTTTAGGGCAGTTTTGGGATTAGGTTTTATGTAACAAATATGGTATGTCGTCCCATGGGTTTACCCATGTTTAGGCCCATTTTTGTAATGTATAAATAGAAAGCTAGGTGATGTAAGTAGGGGACTAGTGAATTATATTGTGAGCTAAGTGCGAATGGTTATGATGCTTTGTGCATGTTGTGTTGAGAACTTGCAGATCTAAGTGTAATTCATCTGTAGTACTTTATGTGCATATTGTGTAAGGCTCTGTGTTGTAACCTAGCTCAGGGAAGGAGGATCTCGCGAGGTGCGCACAAATCTCTTGTCCTATAAAAACTAGGATTTTGAGGCTCTATTCATGTAAGAATATTGACATAAGATAATAGAAGAGAAGAAGAGTTGGTGGACGTAGCCCCATACTAGGGTGAACCACATATATCATGTGTTATGGTTTCTTTGTGAATTATGGTTGCTATGTTCTTCGTAGGATTTATAACTAGCTTAGTCATGTCTATTAAATGCATCTGATAATAGTATCTTAGTTCTTATTAATATGAATGAATGTCAGATCTGATCTATTTTGATGTGCTTAGTGCTTGAATTTGTTAGATCTAGTTGAATACCACATTGTTTTATAATAAGGGTTTGATCCTGAGATGTGAATAAATTTTAATTAATGATGAATGGTAACTGATAAGTTCTTTGATAGAGTGTTGTAATCACATATCTGTGTACCAGCTAAGGTTGCATACACTTGATTCATGCAACCACCCCTTCCTCTACCTCGGGTGAGACTTCGTCTGCTTTGCAGGTGTTGCTAAAAGGGTCGATAGTTAGGGTTTTGTTAGTGCATTGTTGAAGTGTTGAACCCTGGGTATGCCCCTGTGTGCCAAGAAGATCTAATGGTCCACGGATATCTATGATTCTCCCTCTGAGAATTTCCACCATTCGTTTAGGCTCTCGACAATTCCTTACCAAATGACTTGGCATATTTCCTCTTGAGCTTGACTTCTGTGAGATAACTCTGACCCTGCCTTTTCTCTGAACTTTTCGAAGTCTCTATCCTTGCTAAGATTTATCTTTGTTCCAAACTCAAGGATTTTGAGGAATCCTACATGCACTCCTTGCGAACTTCACGATAATCTCTGATTATCTGATATATTCCAAATATGTGCACTCCTTGCGATAACAAATCTTCAACCACTCCCTTGGGTTGGAAAATTCTAAGACTAGACATGTCCTGCGCACACCTTGCACGGATATGTGCTATACTTGCACTTCCCCTGGTATGATATCAACGATATGTCTCCTGATATTTCTGAGATAAACTCAGAACCTGTCGACGCACTCCTTGTGGACTTTCACTGCACTCCTTGTAGGAATTCTCATGAAGAGAAACAATTGAAACTCATACTCTCCCTCTCACAGACTTCATACATTCAACATGAAATCACATGCATACACAACATTGAAACAAATGCATAACATAGTATATAATAAAACTGTAAACATACCATTCAATAGATGAAAACAGTTACCATAAAAACACCATGAAATTGGTTCAAAGGATTCTTATATTAGTCCAAGTGCCTTTGTACATGGATTCTATAGCAACAACTATCTACTCATACAACTTCTACAATTTATGTTCTTCTTTTCTCTCTTGGTCTCTTACTCTACAACTTAATTACAATGAGAATGAATGATAATACAATACAACTACGAGGGAGTATTCTTAAGTTTTCCCTCCTACGACTCTAAACTATCTTATCAAATTAAAGATTACAACTACTTTACATTGATTACATTAATTGCCTACAATCGGCAGATTAGAGAAAACACTCAAGATCTGTGTTACAATCCCAAAAACATTAAGAGAAATTATATCTCTTCAGATATTACATTAATGTTCCATCCTTTGAATTTCAAAATATCTTCAAAATGTGCGTTGGTGTATATCCAGTTTTCCTCCACTCGCACTTGCTTTGTTGGCAATGCTCGTGCATCATACTCCTCTGGATGAAAAATTCATGGACTCCTTTCCATGAGCTCCTACACCGTCTATCCATGTTTTTGGATATCTACTTCACTTTCCCAACTGGCATCTTCAATTGGGTGTCCCTTTCCATTTTACCAAATATTCAAAATATGTCTTCCTACGGGTCTTCTTGCTAACTCTCTGATCAATGATCTTTTCCATCTGTGACTTTTCAGCTACAGGCATTTGTTTGACCCATTGAATTTCCTCTTGCTTCTCTTCTCCTCTTTCCTCATCTGTTCTGTAAGGATACAGGTCTGCTACGTTGAATATGGGCAATATTCCCACACCATCTGGAAATTCTATGTCATAAGCATTTTCTTCAAATTTTCGTAAAATCTTACATGGCCCTATCTTTTTCATCTTCAACTTTTTATATGTTCCCCTTGGGAACCTTTCTTTTCTGAGGTGTGCTAATACTAGATCTCCCATTTAGAATTGAAATTATCTCCTATGTTGATCTTCTCTACGCTTGTATTCCTGAATGGAACTCTGAAATCACAATTTAATCTTACTGTGGAGCTCCTACATCTCTACTACAAAATCCTCCACTCCAGCACTTCTGAACTCACTCTGCTCTAAGTCTCTCAACTCAGATACTCCTCTCGGTTGCATTCCATACATTATCTAGAATGGTCTTTTTTATGTTCTCTTGTTAGGTGAGTCATTATATGCAAATGCCACTTGAGATAGAATCCGATCCCACTGACCATGATGTTCATCTACCAAACTCCTCAAAAAGTCCCCCAAACTTTGATTTACTACCTCAGTATGTCCATCCATCTGAGGGTGGTATGCTGAGATAAAATGCATATTCGTTCCCAGCTTCTTCCATAGTGTCCTCCAAAAATGACCAACAAATTTGGTATCTCTTTTTGAAACAATACTCTTGGGTAAACCATGAAGTCAAACAAATTCCTTGAAAAACATATTTGCAATGTGTGTTGCATCACTAGTTTTCTGACATGGAATGAAATGTGCCATTTTTGAGAATCTGTTAACTACCATGAATATGGAATCACAACTTCTTTGTGTCCTTGGAATTCCTAACACAAAATCCATGCTTACCGCATCCCACGACCTCTCTGGTATTGGCATTGGTTGATATAACCCTGTATTTTGTCTTTTCCCCTTTGCGTACTGGTAGATTCCACATCTGTTGACAAACTTTTTGACATATATCCTCATTCCTAGCTAATAATACAAATTGTTTAGTTGCGCAAATGTTTTATCATGGTCGAAATGTCCATCCAATCCCCCACTATGTTTTTCCTTTAAAAGGTTTTCTCTCATAGAACCCTTTAGGATGCACAATTGATTTCCTTTAAACAGCAGTCTATCATGAATCAAGTATTCAATCCATTGGCTCTTGTCTCTCAAAACATGATTCTCACGTGCTTCGTAAGCGTCCTTGAAATCTAAATCATCTCTGTACATGTCCTTAAGGCTATCAAAACCTTAGGTCTTCACACGAAACTCCTACAGAATCAAACATTTTTTGCTCAACGCATTAGCAACCTTATTAGCATTCCCAGAAATGTGATTTATAACAAAATTAAATTTTTGCATAAATTCAACCCATTTTGCATGTTTCTGGTTCAGTTTCTCCTGTCTGGTTATAAACTATAAGACCTGATTATCACTATACAAAGTGAACTCTTTTGGAACCAGATAGTGCCTCCATTTCTTCAATGCTTGTATTACTGCTTAAAACTCTTTACCATACATGGAATAATTCCTTTGGAATCATTCATATTCTCATTGAAGTATGCAACTGGTCTATTGTTGTGACTTAAGACTACTCCAATCACAAATCCAATTGCGTCACATCTCACTTGAAATGTTTTACTTAAATCTGGTAGAACCAGAACTGGTTGTTCAATTATCTTCTCTTTCAACAACTTGAAACTTTTCTCCACTTCCTCTTTCCAATGAAAAGATTTATGCATTTTCTTTACTGTGTCCATCATTGATGCACAAATTCCACTAAAATTTCTCATGAACTTCCTGTAAAAATTGTCTAATCCATGGAAGCTTCTGACTTTAGAGATATTCATTGGCAATGTTCATTCTTTGATTGCTTTTACCTTCTCAGGATCCATATTCAACTCATTCGAAGAGATCACAAAACCTAAATAAATGAGTGTTGTCTTCATGAAAGATGACTTCTTCAGATTTATCAACAAATTCTCTTGCTGCAACCTCCTCATCACTAGAGTTAAGTGTCTCAAATGTTCTTCCTCAGTCTTACTGAAGATCATTATATCATCAAGATACACAATTACAAACTTCCCAATGAAATCCTTCAAGACTTAGTTCATCAATCTCATAAAAGTACTTGGCGCATTCGTCAAACCAAATGGAATGACAAGACATTCATACAGTCCTTCATTCATCTTGAATGTTGTCTTCCATTCATCACCTTCCCTCATTCTAATATGATGATATCCGCTTTTCAAATCATTTTTTGAAAAAAAAAATTCCCCACTCAAGAAATCCATCAAGTCATCCATCCTGGGTAAAGGAAATCTATACTTAATGGTGATTTTTTGTATAGCCCTCAAGTCTGTACAAATTCTCCATCCACCATCCTTCTTTAGACTTAACTCTATTGGTACAGTGCATGGACTCAAGTTTTCTCTAATCAACCCTTTTTCCATCAAATCTTGGACTTGCTTCTTAACCTCTTCAGTCTCTTGTGGCATCAATCTGTATGTTGCTTTGTTTGGTAAACTCGCTCCCGGTATAAGGTCAATGTGATGGCTTATACTTCTGATGGGTGGCAACGAACAAGTTAAGTCATCCACCACTATATTAGTGAAATTTTTCAGCAGTTCCAGAATTTCCTCAAGTAGATCATCTATTGAGGTACTGGTCAAGATGACTCTAGGTTTTCTTACCACAACAAACTGCATTTTTTTTTCTTTCTTGACTTCATCCATAAGTTCCTTCCCACTCATGAGAAATATAGTAGTTCTTGCGTCTCCTTTCACCTTCTTGTCTTCAATTGGCAGCAACATATGCGTGTACCATTCTTTTCCAAGGTATAGGTGCTCTTTCTTCTGTCATGGACAACATTTAAGTCATATTTCCAAGGCCTTCCCAACAAAAGATGAAACACATCCATGGGAATTACATCACATAAGATCTCATCTCTATAACCCCCTATCTTAAATTCAACTAAACATTGTTTAGTGACTGTTACCTGATGTCCTTTTTGCAACCACGAGACTTTATATGGGCTCGGATGTGCAACTGTCTCCAATTCCAACTTCTCCACCATTTTTGTGGATATTAAATTATTTGTCCTTCCACTTTCCACTATCACCTTCCATATCCTATATTTGGTCTTGCAAACAGTTCTAAGAAAAATTTTCCCCTGGACTAGATTCTCCACCTCTTTTTCTGGCTTTAAGAGAATTTTCCTCATCATTAAGAATATTTCACCTTCTGCATCTTCTGCCTCAACATTTCGCCTCTACGCTTCTAAAATGTGAGATTCGCCTCCTCCATATTTTTTCCTATCAGGACATTCCCAAGATTTGTGTCTGATATTTCCACAGACAAAACACTTTACTTCACCTCCTCCACCTCTTGCTCTTCCTCTTGATCGAGGAAAAGTGTTCCTATCATCATATTGTCTTCCCTGTGAACTTCCTCCTCTTTCTGGGTGATTATGAGGCTTCTTTTCTTCATCCTTGGGTTTCTATCCTTTGTCCTGGGAAATTATTTTTCCTCTGATATGACTTGTACCTCTACCCATTTGACCTTTATTTCGGGCCAATTTCTCTTCTTCCTTTAGATCAATCTGATAAGCATATTCTACATTTCTGATTGTCACCATGCGCATCTCATCCTGAATCTCATATCTCAGGCCATTCATATATCTGGCGACCTTTTCATCATCACTCTCATGATGACCTGTTCTAAGGTTTAACCTATAAAACTCTTCAGTGCATTCCTTCACTATCATCCCTTTCTATCTCAAATTCTTCATTCTTCGAAACAGATTAATTTGGTAATTCCTGGCTATGAATTTCGCTTTCATCTTTGCTACCATCCTATCCCAACTTTTAATTATTTGTTTTCCTTTGCAATTTCTGTCAGCCTGGAGTTCATCCCACCATAGTGTTGCATGTCCTTTCAGTCTAGTGACAACATGTTTTACTTTCTTATCCTCTTCAATATCCTCATAGTCAGTATTTATCCAGAGCTTTAAACCAATCTAGCAGCTCCTCAACATCCAAGTTTATTTCATACATCGGGATGTCTAGCTTTTCTCCATCACCTATCCTTGAAACAACTTTGAATAGATGTTCCTCTGCAGCATCTTCGACTACAACTTCTTCTTTGGGTCCTCCTTCGTTCTCACTTTCAGCCTCACTGATATCTCTAGTATCAAGTGTTTGTCTCTATGTTGTCTCCATAACATCTAACCGAGCACAAAGTTCTCTCATTTCCCTTTCCACATCTGGATCAGGCATCGGTCTTTCATGACGTCTTCTTTGCGACATTGTTCCAATCTGTCCACATAGAATTCAAATCACAACTTGCCTTATGTCCTCTCTTTCCTATAGAAAACAATGATTGTAAGCTCAAATACCACCTGATGCAGCACCCCCACCTCAATAGGGATCTGTTGACCTCCTGGTCTATGGATCTTTGTATTCCTCTGAGCCGAAATAGCTCTTTAGTTCCCACTGGAACCTTCAATATATATAAAACCACAGGTCCTTCTAGAATTTACACCTGTGCGAACAAGAACTAGGCATGAACCTCCACTCCATGTGACCACCAACGTGACCACTGACTTAACCCAAAATGGCTCTTTAGGTTTCACGACCTCGGGTTTTGCGATTACAGGATTCCTCCTGCGAGTTACCTCGACTCCTCCAATTCTTGAAACCCCTAAATGGGCTAATGGTCCTTAGCTCCTCCCTTATGTGTCCACCATATGACCTCCATCCAAACCCTGGGGCCTCACCTCCAAGCGCATCGATATTTCGCGATTCACAAGTTTGCGATGCGACTCTTCTCCCTTTTCTCAAAGTCTAAACTCACGACTTCTTTACTACAGATTGACACTCTTGAACCTCCCATGATCTGACGGTCCATATTATTGTTTCACAAAGTCAAAATGGCGCGAGTAGGAACGTGCAGGGAGCAAGTACCTCAATGCTCCCGACTCGATAAATTTCGAAACTCCAATCACCAATAAACGACTATCAGTGACATTGATCCAACGGATGCTATCTCTCCTAAACGTGAAAATGCCTTTAACCTTCTTGTAACTCCAATGGATCTAACGTTCCATAGATATCTATGATTCTCCCTCCGATAATTTCCACCATTCGTTCAGACTCTCAAAAATTCCTTACCAAATAACTTGGCGTCTTTCCTTCTAATCTTGACTTCTGTGAGATAACTTTGACCCCGCCTTTTCTCCTAACTCTTCAAAGTCTCTATCCTTCCTGAGCTTGATCTTTGTTCCAAACTTAAGGATTCAGAGAAATCCTGCACGCATTCCTTGCGACCTACAAAATAGTATCTGATTATCTGACATCTTCCAACTTTGTGCACTCCATGCGACAACAGTTCTTCAACCACTCTCTTGGATTGGAAAAGTATAAGAATTGACCTAGCCTGTGCACATCTTGCACGGATTTGTGATATACTTTCACTCCCCCTAGTATGAGATCAACTGTATCTCTCCTAATCTTTCTGAGATAAACTCAGAACTTGTCGATGCACTCCTTGCGGACTTTCACTGCACTCCTTGCAGGAATTCTCAGGAAGAGAAACAATTGAAACTCATACTCTCCCTCTCATAGACTTCATACATTCAACATGAAATCATATGCATACACAACATTGAAATAAATGCATAAAAGAGTATATAAGCAAACTGTAAACATACCATTCAATAGATGCAAACAGTAACCATAAAAACACCATGAAATTGGATCAAATCATTCTTAAATTAGTCCAAGTGCCTCTGTGCATGGTTTCTACAGCAACAGTTATCTTCTCATCCAAATTCTACAATCTATGTTCTTCTCTCCTCTCTTGCTCTCTTGCTCTACAACTTAATTGAAATGAGAATGAATGATAATATAATACAACTACGATGGAGTCTTCTTAAGTTCTCCCTCCTACAACTCTAAACTATCTTATTGAATTAAAGATTACAACTACTTTACATTGATTACATTAATTGCCTACAACCGGTAGATGAGAGCAAACGCTCAAGACCTATGTTACAATCCCCAAAACATTAAGAGAAATTATATCTCTTTAGATATTACATTAATGTGTCATCCTTTGAATTTCAAAATATCTTCGAAATGCACATTGGTGTATATCCAGTTTTCCTCCACTCGCACTTTCTTTGCTAGTGATGCTTCTGCATCAAATCTCATAATATGGAGATACACAAGTGTATCCCCATACCTAGGATCACTGGAAGAAATAAGTGTTATCACTGAAATTTCATCCGCAAATGGTTACAGGAACCCAACATCGTCAAACAGTTATGAGTTCACCCATGGACCAAAATTACCACAAAATCATTTCCAAAAGGTCCAAAACTATACAACCAATGATAAAATTAAAGTGCGCTATGAATACATAGGGTGTGCGCGCACATGCGCTATCTAGAAATGCAACAAAAACACACATGCACACGATGCATGACAGTAGTCGCTCAAAGTCGCACACATCTGAGAACGACACATTTATGAGATTGGTCGGCCTCCCACCCACTTCAATTTTAGCTTCCAAGTTGATTTGACACCCAAATCTCGGCTGAATTCGACTGGGTGGCTGGTCAAAGACCTAAAAATGCCCTAAATAGCCTCTTTTCACAGTATAAGCTGGTTGCACAATACCTCAAAGAGGTGCTATAAAACAAGGCCATGGGTGCACTTCATTTTCAAGGAATTCATTAGTAAAGTTATGTTGTTGCTATTCTCTTGAGGAATCCTCTATTCTCATCAAGAGTATACTAGCACCATTACATTGGGAAATCCATCTCACCTCTTGAGTGGATTATCTTGGGATTCTTTCACCATTTCATTCAAAGTTGTAAGAAGATCTTAGTTGTGGGGGTCCAAGAGCCCTCCCTTGGAGGAAGAAGGGACCCATAGTCCTATTTCTTCTTGGTGTTTTCTTTCACTAATATAATCATTGCCATTGGTGACAAGAGTCTTATTGGTTTTTTTTCCTTATGTCCTTATGCTCAATAGTTTAGTTGTTCTTTTATTTCTTAGTTTAATTCTTAGTTTGTTATTTTATATTTATTTCTCTAACCATTTCCTTTATAGTTGTCTTTCTTAGCTAACCCAACTAAGCTTGTAAGCACCTTTGTTTTGCTCATTTAGGTGACAAAAGAGGCCCAAAAAATTGGTGACTCCACTGGGGAAAGGTATCAATTTCCTACCCCATTTAGGTTTTTCTAGCTCTTCTTTTGGTTTATTTAACCTGCAGGTACCTTAACTGGCCCAAGCCGACCTGCAAAACATCCAATTCAAAGTTGAATTGAGAGAATTCCATCAAGAATTTTCTTCACAGCTATGTGTCAGTTGTGCACAGGTTTATTGGCCCACAGTTACGCATTGTGCGCATGTGCGCCAAAATCATAGTGTTGTTCTATGCACCTGTGCCCAAAATATTGTTTCAGTCTATCTACTCTGAGACCCACGCACCTATGCAGAAAAATACACATTGTAAGGTTTTTTGTGATTTGGGAAAGGCCCCTAGCCTTCTTAAAAGTGATTTCATGCATATTGTAATCTGCACCAAACTTAGTTCCCTCTTCATATAAAGGGATTATTCAAAACACATAGGCACTTAGGGGGTTTAAAATCATTATTTCCTCTTTTGCTTTCATTTTTTCCACATGGATGGCTTGCTTTGACTAAAAGTATAAGTTGGAATCATTTGTAATCACATAAAACTTGCATTGGGACCAGAAGTTGGATAACAATCATTTAGTATGCTCTTCTCTCACGCTTCAAAGCGACCTTGAGAATAAAAAAGAGGATTTTAGGACAATTTCATCTCCATTAAAAAAGACTAAAACCTTTAGGAGAGGAAAACAACCCCCCTCGAGACTCCTCTTACTTTATTTTTCAAACACATCTTAAGATTGTAATGGGCCCATACATGCCCACATGCTACAAAGATAGGATAGTGTTGAAATTTGATTTTTAAGATTAAATCACTAAGGAAGTTTAAAGGTTTTGTAACGGGCCCATACATGCCCACATGATCACAATATAGGATAGTTTCAAATCTTTTCTTATATTAAATCACAAATAGGGAGTTAAAGGAATAGTAAAGGACCCACATGTTCACATGCTAGTTTCCTAGGGACTTTTTGAATTACGCAAGGTTGTACCAAAGGCATTTAGTTAATTAGGTAATCAACACTTGTAAGGACCAAGCGAAGTCCACATGCAGCAAGGTGACACCTAATTCATTAAAACATTGGCACACTTTCACTCATTCACACACAAAAGTCGCTTATCACTCACATAGTTTTCCTCTCGAAATGTGGAGGTCAAAGTAATTTTCCTCCAAAGGGATTATGAAACACCCCACCCTTTTCTTCACGAAACTATCCACTCCCATTTAATTTCAACGAGGTTGGTTCACACCCCCAATCTCTCAAAAAACCACATCTAAAAAATTTCTAAAAACTCACTAAGTTTTCCTCCACAAGAGGTGCCAAAAGAAATTTTTTAGTCTAGGTAGGATTTCGGGGATAGGCATCCAAATAACTCCCCATTATCTGGTTCTCACATTGTCAAAACAATAGAAGTTGTCAAATAGGGAACTAAAAATCCTCCAAGTCAAGTGTTCCTAACACCATATGGCAGGGACATACAGGTGAAGGGTTGAAGGCCGAGGTCTAGTTGTTTTGTGCATCCCCCCATGAGGCACCCACCTCTTGGATGGGATCCAACCCGTGACCCATTTCTTAGGCCGAAAATCTAAATGTCGCACTTAGATCGAGGTACCTAGTGACCAAATTTTAGGACATCTACCCAGGTGGTAATTGTGGGTTTCAATTGCACCTTCATCGGATTTTGTGTGGCTATTAGGAAATATCGCTAGCTCTTTTGGGATATTCCCCCTTTACCCCTCATTATAACTAAATATTTCATCCTTCACTAGTTTCTCTTTCGGTGACTTTAGACCCCACTATTGAGTACTATTGGAAGGTCCAGTGCTATTTGATAGGAATGAATTTACGTCTTTTACGACACAACCATTTGTTTTTTTTTATTCCCCACGTGGACAAAACCCACTTATCCACATATATGCTTCTTTTTCAAAACACTTTATGTATGATGCAACTCTAATTACATTTTGATTTAGATATATATTGTGTAAAGTTCAAAAAACTGCAACAAAGGCTCTTGTTTATTTTACTCTCACCACAATTCGCACACATCCACTCAGCTAGTTGGACATCATAGGGGACCCACAGAACCCCTGTCGTTCCAAATGCTTGCTAAACCTCCCTCCTATTTTAGGGGGAGTTACTAGTCTTTCCAACCCATCGACACCACCTTCACACACTCCAGTGAGTGCCACTATCTTAGGATCAACTTTGCTTGGTTCCACCTTACTCGGGTCTAATTCCCAAGGTCCACAATCCACTCACTCTTCTTTACACAGAAGCAGGGGGCGAACTTCCTCTCAAGGGGGAAGTACCAACCCACCTAGTCCCCCTCAAGGGCCAGGTTCACAAACCACTCACACCATGCCTGGAACTAATCCTCTGCCACCACTCTAGATTCCATATTTGGCCTCTCTTAACATACCAGATATAAGCAAACTCACAAATGATCCTATATTGCATGACCCCACATGGCCTGCAATGCCTACCAAACTACCTTCAGACATCCCCAAGTTTGAAGGAAAGGTAGGGGATGACCCTACAACCATGTCATGACTTTCGACTTATGGTGCTCTTCCAACAACATTATGGATGATTCCATTTGACTACGATTATTTCAACGCACACTCACTGGCCCATCAGCCAAATGGTATGTAGATGAAAAATCGGGGTCCCATACGACTTTCAAGACCTTGGCCAAAGCATTTTTTACCTTCTTCCAATTACCAATCTGCCATGACAATGGTCTTGAACTACTCTCTAATTTGAAACAAACCTCAGCCACACATATCGTTGATCACATTCATGAGTGGCCTCGACGACGTAGTTTGTGCAATGTAGAAACCACCAAACAACAGTGTCTTGACTGGTTTCTCAGATCACTTGTCTCTCTCCTTGGTAAATATGTGGCTTCCACCTTCCCCCAATCGGAATAAGAAGCCATCAGTAAGGCTCAACAATATGATCTCATCTATTCACAATCAGGGTACTTATACACAGTAATTCCTGACCTCCCAAAGCCTGTGCCATTCGACCAAGACAAACCCGGGATGTCTCACTCAACAGGCGGATTAATTGGTAGTAGCACGCACCATAGTCCACAACCCCAACAAAAACTGATGTATGGCACACCTCAATATCTATCGGCATATGGGGGAAGCTCTTATTACCCTCCACCCCCTTATCACCAACCATATCATGTTGTTATTCCTCCACCTATCAGTGGGCCACCGTCGGCACCAACAATACACCCACTTATCCAAACAAGTTCTGGTACTCCCTCTACATCAGCTTATACTCTAAGTACTAGCGAAAGAACCATGCCTTCTTATTTACCTTACGGATCACAACTCCCATAGAATCCGTACTTTCCATTTCCTAGTCCTCCACCACCCATGGCCCCACCACAAGGACACCCTCACGCTGGGGTGAATTTTTTTCAACCCTCTCCTGTTCAGCAATATCAAAATTTTGAACAACGGAATACGGAAAATCTGACCCATCAGTCGAATAATGCCAAAAAGAAAGGAAAAAACAGGAACAATAGAAACCCAGGTCAAGGAAGGAATCACCCCCAACAAAACCAACCTACTGGGGGCAACTAGAATCAAGGGAATCAGAACCCCCAGGGAGGAAATAACAACAGGCATCAAGGGAGAAATAGCAATACTATCATAACCGCCTTCCCTTGCACCCTTTGCAGTGAGTTCGGTCATTATACTCATCATTGTCCCCAAATCGGTGATTTTAAATGAATGAAAGACTTAGGAAGTGTACCACACTTTCCAGCACCACCTACCCCTCAGCAGGCCCCACAACAACATGTGCAACAACCACCCCCAGTCGTACTATAGAATCCAATTCCGCACCAGGGTGTTATGAACACCCAACAGGACACGCAGCCTACCCCACCACAGTTGGGACAGTACCTCAATCCAAAAAATCCCGCAGATCGTACTATCCTCCTCACTAGTGAGGAAGAAATCCTTCTGCAAACACGTAGTCGTCAATATCGTGCACCCGCTGAGTCTCCTCCCATTCCCCCAGAAACAATCCCAGCACCAACGGGACCCCCGTTGGTGATTCCTCGCACTAGCACCGAAACACCTCTTCGCATCCCTTGCATCCCATTGCGCAGGAATATCCACAACCCCTAGGCTAGGGAGGCTCATAATTACAGTTTGGTCGATGACTTAGCACAATCCTCAGCTTCCATGTCATTCTTAGAAGTCCTTCAAACTTGTCCCACTCAGCGGAAATCATTACTTTCCGCCTTGGGGGTAGTCAATCCCGTGGATACTCAGCTCATCACGGTTACGATTCTCCCATGAGATTGCCTCACCATATTACCCTCAGTCTAACGGACAGGTCAAAGCAGTTAACAAGGTCCTCAAAACCATGTTGCAGCACACGGTTAACAAACATAAGACCAATTGGCATCATATGTTATTTTCCACGCTATGGGCTTACCGTACGACCATGAAAATGACCACTGGTTTCACACCATTTCATCTAGTCCATGGGGTCGAGGCCACTCTTCCTATCGAGTGTGAAATTCCCACCTTACGCACCGCAATTGAGCTATTACCCGACACTGATCCAATGGAGCAGTGTTTTCTGAACTTAGAGTCCCTGGATGAAGATCGTCGATCTTCATTACAAAACAATGAGGTAGCCAAAAAATGGTCAAAAGCCACCTTTGATCGCCATGTCAACCTTCGCTCATTTCATGAAGGCAACCTCGTCCGTGCTTACGATATCACTCATGATACCCTCGGTCACGGCAAATTCAAGTCACTATAGCATGGCCCCTACATTATCCAACATTGCCTCACCAAAGGTGCCTACATCCTAGCTTCCCCTGAAGGCCTCTCTCTCTAAGAACCTATCAACGGGTTATAATTAAAGAAATTTTACGCCTAATCATAGCTATTCTACATTAGGTTATTTCTTTTATAGTGTTTTTAATCTTTTTTTTAATCCCTCACATCTAAACTATCATTTGTGTTATTGATAGATGCTTCCTCCACCAACCTACCACATCGGTTACGCCGATGACGCCAGCCATTGGACACAAAATCTCTCTTCGATAGCTTGGGCCCTCTATTCCCCCTCACATGAACTGCTCCACTCTAGCGGCATATGTTTGGGTTCAGCAACCAACAACCAAGCTAAGTACAATGTCGTCATTGGCCTCCTCGTCAATGCCCATCATCATCGTATTCATCACCTTAGTGTCTTTCTTGACTCCCAACTAGTCGTCCTCCAGCTCAACAATGTGTACCGTGTCCATGATCCTTGCCTCTTTCGCAAATACCTACAAGTTCGAATTTTATCTTGACATTTTGATTTCATTACATTTACACATATTCCAAGACAATTGAATCAAATTACAGATAACCTTGCTAATATTATACTCGATTGGCATATATCACATCAAGATATCTCTACACACACATGAACCATCAAGAGCCTGTCACAGCATATATAGATTAGACATCATCAACACATTAAAAAACACATGAAAACATCACAAAGACCCCCAAATGTATACTCATATATATATAAATCGGTCAAACAGTGCCATCAAAATGTTTACATACACATAAAAAACATCGTATACAAAATCTGCAGGCCAGTGAAGCACCTCGGTACAAAACTGGTCTCACTACACCAAAATGGGCTCACGAGCCTATATACAAAATACAAACATACATAGAGTGACACTCAAGGTGCCTCTAGAGCACCACCTCCTACCCCTCCCTCAGGCGGTGGTGGCCCACCCACTACTGGTCCCTCCGGATCTGGAGGTAACTTTCTGTTCATCGCAGCACCTGCTACTGCTGCTCACCACACCGCGGTCTACCACATCAGCAAAACTCCCACACACTGCTCCAAGATGCCCTCATGCACGCCCTGTAGCACCACATCTAAGCAGTGGTGAATATCCTCAAAATCTCCCCCAGCCTCCATCAGAGGAGCATGCTATGGCCCGGCACCAGGGTCATCAAAACAACGTCTCCTAGCCTCACTCTCATCGTCGGCTGGTCTCGCCTCAACGTCCTCATGCCAATGTCTCTCTCCTGCCCGCGGCCCTCTCCACAGCGGTCTCCTCGACTCCTATCGAGCCAGCATTCTCATCAGCTCAACCACGCGCCCACGAGGTCCCACATATGCACATACAAACAAACAAACAATAGTATCAACATCTATACAAAATACACATGTCATGCTATCTCAAAAATCAACATATCAAAATCACAAACATACCTCGGTGGTCAAACAACTCCCCTGGAGGTAACACCATATCTGGATCAGCCTGGAAGTCAACACCACAGTATGGATACTACAGTATGATCTGCAGTATCTGCCGCCATACCTGTGCAGCCTCGGCTGTGAAAAAATGACCGCCCTCACTACCACCGTGGAAAATCAAAATCGTCGACCACCTCCTCAGTCGTGGCTCTCGCGCACCAGGTGTGTCCAATAAAACTCTAGGGTGCAACATCGACACCCTCTCCAAAAACTAGGCCACCAAGATGGACCCAAAGGCAAAGTCCCTCGATTCTGCATCTCGACATCTGTCCATCTGCCCTACCATCTTGGCATGCAGCATCAAACCCCAGGAAAAATGCTCTCTGGCTAGTGCCATCCCCATAACCCTCAGCTGACCACCACTGATCCACTGAGTCGCTAGGGACCCATACACCCTCACAATCATCCATCACCCCGATACTCACTCCGGAGCCTGATATAAAGTTCTCCCTCGAACAATACCTCCGTCCCAAGGTAGCTAACTGCACATCCGCAAGTAACACAGGCTCCGTTGGTAGGGGTGTTCCCCAAAAAGGGAGCCCAGTCAGAAAGTATACATCCTCCATCGCAGTGAAGGCAATCTGATCTCCCCGCACCATAAAGAAATGCAGATCCGGACTCCACATCGATTCAGAAATTGTAGAAGATACTCCTGCACCCATATCAATGGGCACTCGAAGAACTTCAGCAGCCCACAGGCTGTCAAAGTGGCACAAACCCCCGGCTCCTCAATAGACATGGCATCCCTCAGCTGTGACCAGTCCTGCTCTCTCCAATGGACTGGCATCATGCAAATGATCGCCTGTAGCCACATAATATAGTCCTAGGTCAGCCATATTGACCATAAAACACATTAAAATCTCCAAAAAGATAAATTTTGCACCCGTCAGCCTTGCCCCCAAGGCGCGATTGTTTAACCCACAGGCACGCACATAAGCGCGCTTGTTCACCCCATAGGCATGCACACATGTGCACCTATCCATCCTACATGGGCGCCTCCATGCGCCCCTGTCTTGAACATAGGAACGCATTACAGTGTGCCAGTCCAATACACAGTCGCGCACCCATGCGCAGCCATGTAGAAAACAGGTGCGCATACCATGTGCACCTTTGTCCCCCTACAGGCATACCCATGCGCGACTATCCAAATAACAGTTTCACACCCGTGCGTGCATATTTTCGGATTTCCCACGCACTAGGGGGCCCACACCCATAAAAACCCTTGTACAGCCCTCCATACAAGCCCTACCCACAAATTGAAAACCTACTTTTATGCAGGACGATAAGACTACTAACCTGAAGCTCGCTGGTCCTGAATCAGCTTCCTTGTTCTCCCAAATTATCCAAATCTCCTCTAAATACCTCTCGTCCAGTCACTCTGATAGCAAGTACAAATGAGGTGGCAATGTGGGCCCTACAGCTATATATAGGCCTTTCCGACAAGCTTCCAAACACCATTCTGAGAGCTTCAGGTGTCCATTTTTCGATCCATCTTCAGCGACGGGATCAACATCCCGTCATCTACATCAAGACAGTCCCTGGGCCATTTTTTATCCTTAGCCCCCGGGGCACCATTTTTTTTCATACCCCATCCAGCTATGCATGCCCATGTTCAAAATTATCAAATAAATGCTTGTATGCTCGATTCTCTTCAGATATTGTTCACGTTGGGTATTTTGTTTTCATGTGTGAAGGTATTTGGTCATCATACATCAACACAACCCCTTCAGGTATATAATTAATAGTGGCATGTAATCATTCCCTCTGAATCTCAATTGCATCTCCAATCACATCCTTTGAAATTTTCCTTTAGGATCCCCATCTCCGGCTCTATAGTACCAACACCTCCATTGCATTTTAGGTACTGTCACCCGGTAGCACTCTCCCCCACATGAGTTGTCCCGTTCATAGCACCCTTTGGCACTTTGACACTCTCAACCCTTTAGGGATGGGAGTCCCGATAGTCTTATATCATTACTGTTTTCAGATTTCTGTGGTGAGGAATTTCAAATTCATTTGCCGGAGAATCCACAGTTAGTGTCATTTTGTCATCGACGTTTCGAATCCAGATCGGGATTCATCATCAGGACTAATCGTCAATTTAGAGAGCTAGTTGATCTTCGTCATTAATAGTGTATATGAAGGACAGTAAATAAGATAACTAGGTCGGGTAAATGTAACCCTAATTCGGAGCTAATTAAAAACAAATTAATTATTAATAAGTTTAAACGTAATTTTGAATAGTGAATAATATAAATAATTAAAGTTTTTTAATAAAAATAAATAATTTAAAGTTTTTAGGGTTAGAAAGTTTAATTATATTATATTACTTAATAGTATTTTGTTTTACATTTTAATTTTTATTAGAGCTTAAGGAATTAATAAATTAAGATGATTAGTGATGATTATTAATATATCGTGAGTGATTTTATAGAGTTGATATCTCTAAATAGGTAAAAAGTTCTAGGGTTTTGTAGTATTTGTTTTGTAGTGTTTTTGTTTATAACCTAATAATCTAATGATAATTAGTACTAATAATTAATATAACATAAGTGATTTCTAAATGTTTGATATGTCTGACAATGTATATAGGTCTAGGGTTTCTAATGTTTAGTTTAAAAGTTTTTAAAAATTGGTAGTTAATCATGATTAGTGATAATTTACTAATATATCTTGAGTGATTATCTTTAAATAGGTATAAAGTTCTAGGGTTTTGTAGTATTTGTTTTGTAGTGTTTTTATTTATAACCTAAATCTAAAGATAATTGGTAATAATAATTAATATAGTATATGTGATTTTTGAATGTTGATATGTCTGACAATGTATATAGGTCTAGGGTTTCTAATGGTTTGTTTAAAAAAAAAAATTTGGTAAGTAAAAATAAATCTAGGGTTAGCTTTGGATTGAATTTTATCTTATTATATTAATTGTTAATCTTTATAGCTGAATGTATAATTCTATTAGATATTCTAGGGGTTGATTTATGATTCAAGTTTTTTAAGTGTTTATATAAAGTGTCAAAGGATTAGGGTATATATAAATGGTTTAATTAGTGATAAATATAGTACTATGTTTTATAATAAGAATAATGTGGTAGGAAGTATAGGTTAGTTGGACTTTTACATCTAGTTACTGACTTCAAAGGTAGAACGTAAACAAGTAAGGAAAAGGAGGAGGAAGGTGTAAAACCTAATTTGATCTGAGAGGGTCTTTAAGTTGGTTGATTAATGAGTGCCAAAAGCTGCTCACTTCTAGGCTGCCGTCTTTGTTCATATTGTTAGGGTGTTTGATTATTTCTAGGGCTTCTCTTAGGCGTCTCTTGTAGTAATGGTCCTCTTTTGCTAAAATCTTAGTATCCTCAAGGCAGACATGATGCTTGGTTTTAAATGAGTGTTCTGCTAAGGCCGAAGTGCAAGTGCGTTCATTTCTAATGTATGCTTCATGCTCCTTGATCCTTACCTGAAATGATCCTCCGGTTTCCCCAATGTAACACTTGTCGCATGAGCAAGAGACCTTGTAGATGCCTTTTCCTTGATGTTGTTCTATGGGGTCCTTTACAGATTTCATTCTTTGTCTGATAGTTATTAGGGGTTTGAAGGAGGTTACAATTTCTTTTCTTTTTAAGATCTTAGCAATCTTATCTATGACACCTCGAATGTAGGGAAGAAAGGATTTTTGGTTGGAGGTTTGATCATTTTGGACCTGAGTCATTCTATCCTTCTTATTCATTGCCTTTTTATGTCTTTTTCTCTATATCCAATGTTCTTAAAGACCTTAGTTAAGTGGTTTATTTCCTCCTCTAGATTTTCCTTGTTGGAAATTCTTGCTGCCCTTGTGGCCATGGTGTTGAGAACCCCCATTTTCTGAGAGGGATGGTGGTGGGAATCCGCATGAAGGTAGTTGTCTGTGTGGGATTTCTTCCTGAAGACCTTGTGTCCCAATGTACCATCTTGTTTTCTAATCATAAGCACGTCTAGGAAGGGTATGCTATTGTTTTCTTCTAGTTCCATGGTGAATTTAATGTTCTTAAAAATGCCATTGAGGTGCTCAAAGAATCTGTCCAGCTCTTCTTTGCCATGAGGCCACTTGACATTGGTGTCATCAACATACCTTTTCCATCTAGATGGTTTAAGGGGGTATGTTTCAAGGGCAATTTTCTCGAACTTCTCCATGTAGAGGTTTGCTACGATTGGGGATAAGGGGGATCCCATGGCTACTCCACTTGTTTGTTCAAAGAACTCTCCTTGGAAGCTGAAGAAGGTTGATTTAAGACAAACTTCTGCTAGTTTGGTTGTTTGAGGGTTGATTTAGCCGACCTAGTTATCTTATTTACTGTCCTTCATATACACTATTAATGATGAAGATCAGCTAGCTCTCTAAATTGACGATTAGTCCTGATGATGAATCCCGATCCGGATTTGAAACGTCGATGACAAAATGACACCAACTGTGGATTCTCCGGAAAATGAATTTGAAAGTCTTACATCATGTCATGAATCAGCCACATACTCCTTCTCCTCATTTTGCTAGCTTTCCCAATGGACTCCCAGATTATCTCTTCAAGGTTCTATTTTGACTGCAACTCCACAGTATCATTAACCCTCCATTTCATCCACAATCAAATTGTCCATCCGCAAATTTCCCTCCATTTCACCTACCTCATACAGAAACCCACCCATGGGGCCCCCAACCTCCACCAGTTCTCCAAGCAAATTGCACCCTCACCAGCTCAACCATATTACATTGGGGCACCCGTTTCGGTATTTGTACACTCATCCCAAATTATTCTTTATAAATTGTAAAAATCCTTTGTTTCCAGCATTTACATATCTTTTTGTCATCACCTTTGATGATATTCTTCCATTTTTGGCAAACGCAACCCATGTCGCCCTTGGTTGCGGCACTCCATATCATCTACCCCTGTTGACATCGTCCATATACTCTGAGTATCCCCCCAGCCACTTACCTCTGCCCTCTAATTTTTTTCACTTTTTCCCACCTCTGGCACAACTTATCCCATGTCTTGTTGTCCCCCTAACACTCGACCTAGTTGAACGGTTGCGGCCACCTATACTTCACACATACACCCAACCAAGGGCAGTCTTGAGTCTTCATACATCTTTATTTCATCCATGTACCTCCACAGTTCCTAACCTCACCTAGTAGATTTCACGAAGCCCTTTGCTTCTTGGAGTCACATCCCCCTTTTTGTCGACATCAACACAGTTTCCAGAAGGGAGAAAGTATCTTGACTCTCATTACCTTTCCATTGAGAGGTCTCGGATGGCACAGGGAGAACCACAATTGCTCTCTGTTGTCATTGACCCCCGTAACATTCGACTTCAACACTTTCTCATGTTACGGTGGGTCTTACTTTGCGATTATTGTAGTTGATTCTTATATTCGTCAAATACCTTTGAACTTGGCTGGGCTATTGATGCCCACAGAATCCGTGATACTCCTTACAGGTGGAATTGCCTACTATTCAAAGTATGTTCCTCCATAGAATTGTATTCTGCCTGTATTACGACCGCCCCCGAGGACATTGCAGTTGTCTAGTTCAACACACCATTTCAGTTACTATAAAATACCATTCTTTTTGAGTTGCATGACATGAGCATGGGGCATGCCTGCCTCGTTTGTACACAATTTATTTTTTACACACCTTATGGAAGGTTGGGTCCTACAGGTTCCCTTCTCCCTCCAACAGGTCACTCTTGATAATCTCACTATCACTCTCTCTTACAACGACACTCTAAGTAGAATAAACATTTATGAATTTTGGCTATACGTATGCTCCTAACCTCATCCATCAAGGGGCATTTGTTATCACTGAAATTTCGTCCGCAAATTGTTACAAGATTCCAGCATTGTTAAACAGTTATGAGGTCACCCGTGAACCAAAATTACCACAAAATCATTTCCAAAAGGTCCAAAACTAAACAACCAGTGATAAAATTAAAGTGCGCTATGAATACAGAGGGCGTGCGCGCACATGCACTATCCAGAAATGCAAGAAAAGTGCACATGCACACGATGCGCGACTGTAGTTGCTAAAAGTCATGCATATCTAAGAACGACGCATTTATGGGATTGGTCAGCCTCCCACCTACTTTTGTTTTATCTTCCAAGTTGATTTGACACCCAACTTTGAATCCAACTGGGTGGCTGGTCAAAGACATAAAAATTCCCTAAATATCCTCCTTTCACACTATAAGTTGGTTGCACAATACCTCAAAGAGGTGCTATAAAACAAGGCCATGGGTCCACTACATTTTCAAGGAATTCACTAGCAAAGTTATTCTGCTGCTATAATCTTGAGGAATCCTCTATTCTCATCAAGAGTATACTAGCACCATTACATTGGGCAATCCATCTCACCTCTTGACTGGATTAGCTTGGGATTCTTTCACCATTTCATTCAAAGCTGTAAGAAGAGCTTAGTTGTGGGGGTCTAAGAGCCCTCCCTTAGAGAAAGAAAGGACCCATAGTCCTATTTCTTCTTGGTGTTTTCTTTCACTAATATAATCCTTGCCATTGGTGACATGAGTCTTATTGGATTTTTGTCCTTATGTCCTTATGCTCAATAGTTTAGTTGTTTTTTAATTTCTAAGTTTAATTCTTAGTTTGTTATTTTATATTTCTTTCTCTAACTATTTCCTTTACATCTGTCTTTCTTAGCTAACCCAACTAATATTGTAAGCACCTCTGTTTTGCTCATTTAGGTGACAAAAGAGACGCAACAGATTGGCGACTCCACTGGGGAGAGGTATCAATTTCCTACCCCATTTGGGTTTTTCTAGCTCTTCTTTTGGTTTATTTAACCTGCAGGTACCTTAACCAGCCCAAGTCGACCTACAAAACATCCAATTCAAAGTTGAATTGAAAGAATTCCATCCATAATTTCCTTCACAGCCGCGTCTCAGTTGTGCGCAGATTTATTGGCCCACAGTCATGCATCGTGCGCACCTGCGCCAAAATCACAGTGTTTTTCTGTGCACCTGCACCCAAAATCTTGTTTCAGTCTGGGCACAGGTGCTCAATGTGCCTCTGTCTACTCTAAGACCCATGCACCTGTGCAGAAAAATACATATTGTAAGGTTTTTTGTGATTTGGGAAAGGCCCCTAGCCTTCTTAAAAGTGATTTCATGCATATTGTAATCTGCACCACACTTAGTTCCCTCTTCATATAAAGGGATTAGTCAAAACACATAGGCACTTAGGGGGGTTTAAAATCATTATTTCCTCTTTTGTTTTCATTTTTTCCACATGGATGGATTTCTTTGACTAAAAGTATAAGTTGGAATCATTTGTAATCACATAAAACTTGCATTAGGACCAGAAGTTGGATAACAATCGTTTAGTATGCTCTTCTCTCACGCTTCAAAGCGACCTTGAGAATCAGAAATAGGATTGTAGGACAATTTCATCTCCCTTAAAAAAGACTAAAACCTTTAGGAGAGGACAACATCCCCCCTTGGGACTCCTCTTACTTTATTTTTCAAACGCATCTTAAGATTGTAACGGGCCCATACATGCCCACATGCTACAAATATAGGATAGTGTTTAAATTTACATTCTTAAATTAAATCACTAGGGAAATTTAAAGGTTTTGTAACGGGCCCATATATGCCCACACGATCACAATCTAGGATAGTTTCAAAGCTTTTCTTATATTAAATCACAAATAGGGAGTTAAAGGAATAGTAAAGGACCCACATGTCCGCATGATAATTTCCTAGGGACTTCTTGAATTACGCAAGGTTGTACCAAAGGCATTTAGTTAATTAGGTAATCAACACTTGTAAGGACTAAGCGAAGTCAACATGAAGCAAGGTGACACCTAATTCATTAAAGCATTGGCACACTTTCACTCATTCACACACAAAAGTCACTTATCACTCACATAGTTTTCCTCTCGAAACGTGGAGGTCAAAGTAAGTTTCCTCCAAAGGGATTCTGAAACACCCCACCCTTTTCTTCATGAAACTATCCACTCCCATTTAATTTCAACAAGGTTGGTTCACACCCCTAATCTCTCAAACAACCACATCTAAAATTTTTCTAAAAACTCACTAAGTTTTCCTCCACAGGAGGTGCCAAAAGAAATCTTTTAGTCTAGGTAGGATTTCGAGGATAGGCATCCAAATAACTCCCCATTATCTGGTTCTCACATTGTCAAAACAATAGAAGTTTTCAAATAGGGAACTGAAAATCCTCCAAGTCAAGTGTTCCTAACACCATAAGTAAGGGAGATACCCATGAAGGGTTGAAGGTCGAGGTCTGGTTGTTCTGTGCATCCCCCCTTGAGGCACCCACCTCTTGGACGGGATCCAGCTCATGACCCATTTCTTAGGCCGAAAATCTAAATGTCACACTTTGACCGAGGAACCTAATGACCAAATTTTAGGACATCTACCCAGGTGGAAATTGTGGGTTACAATTACACATTGATCAGATTTTGTGTGGCTATTGGGAAATATTGCCATCTCTTTCGGAATATGCCCCCTTAACCCCTCATTATAACTGATTATTTCATCATTCACTAGTTTCTCTTCCGGTGACTTCAAACCCCACTGTTGAGTACTATTGGAAGGTCTAGTGTTATTTGAGAGGAAGGACGTTACCTCTTTTAGGACATGACCATTTGTTTTCTTTGATTCCCCACGCGGACAAAACCCACTTATCCACATATATGCTTCTTTTTCAAAACACTTTATGTATGATGCACCTCTGATTACATTTTGATTTAGATATATATCGTGTAAAGTTCAAAAAATTGAAACAAAGGCTCTTGTTTATTTTACTCTCACCATAATTCGCACACATCCACTCAGCTAGTCGGACATCATAGGGGACCCACGGAACCCCCCTTCATTCCAGATGCTTGCTAAACCTCCCTCCTATATTAGGGGGAGTTACTAGTCTTGCCAATTCATCGGCACCACCTTCACACACTCTAGTGAGTGCCACTATCTTAGGATCATCTTTGCTTGGTTCCACCTTACTTGGGTCTAATTCCCAAGTTCAACAATCCACTCCCTCTCCTTTACACGGAAGTGGGGGGGCAACTTCCTCTCAAGTGGGAAGTACCAACCCACCTAGTCCCCCTCAAGGGTCAAGTTCACAAACCACTCACACCATGGCAGGAACTAATCCTCTTCCACCACTCCAGATGCCATATTTGGCCAAGGAAAACCCAGGATGTCTCACTCAGCAGACGGATTGATTGGTAATACCATGCACCACAGTCCACAACTCCAACAACAACCGATGTATGACACACCTCAATATTCGTCAGCATATGGGGGAACCTCTTATTACCCTCCACCCCCTTATCACCAACCATATCCTGTTTCTATTCCTCCACCTATCAGTGGGCCACCACCAGCACCTACAATACACCCACCAGCACCTACAATACACCCACCTATCAATACTTTGCACCCGCTGAGTCTCCTCCCATTCCCCCAGAAACAATCCCAACAACAGCGGGACCCTCATTGGTTATTCCTTGACCTAGCACCAAAACACCTCTTCGCATCCCTCGCATCCCATTGCGCAGGAATATCCACAACACCTAGGCTAGGGCGGCTCATAATTACAGTTTGGTCGATGACTTAGCACAATCCCCGACTGCCATGTCAGTCTTAGAATTCCTTCAAACTTGTCCCACTAAGAGGAAATCATTACTTTTCACCTTGGGGACAGTAGATCCCGTGGATACTCAACTCATCACATTTGATCTCGATAGCGGAGAACCTCACCTTCCCACTCTAATCGCTTTTCAAATCCCATTAAAAATTTGGAACATTATAGTTCATCGGTGCATCATCGATGAAGGTGCATCCACATGCATTATGTCCAAGTCTGTATTGCAGAAACTTGGTTCCCCCGAACTCATACCATTTGCCATTACCTTAAGAGCTTATGACGGATGACCATCTTCTCCCGAAGGGCCCTTCCAAAATTTCCCTGTAGAACTCAGGGGCAAGACCATTCTCATCGACATTGAAGTTATCGATGCCCCACTCAATTATAATATATTGTTCGGTCATAGCTACATGTACGCTATGAAGGCAGTTGTCTCTTCCGTCTTTTGAACAATGATGTTCCCCCATAATGGAAAGATCATTACCATTGACCAAGTTTCACATTACAAGCCTAACCCTTCTGCCAACATCGATAACATTCTCCCTCTCATCCACACGAGTCATGACGCATACCCACTCATCGAAATGGGTCTCGGAATTTTCAAAGACCCCTCATTGTTAGGAACTTACCATGGTGCACCACCACTCCTTCATCCTTCCAATCAAGTATGTGTCGTATCGCCTAACGGCATTGACATGGAGGATACCCTTCCTCCCAGGGAGGCTTCTATCATATCTGACGTCTTACTAGTCGCAGAGCTCCTCCCTCCTGAGCCTCCTGTGAACTCATCGACTCCACCAGTTCATGATTTCACCTTTCCCCAAGGCCATATCCCAGTTATCAATGCCCCACTCGATTATAATATCTTGTTCAGTCGTAGCTACATGTACGCTATGAAGGTAGTTGCCTCTTCCATCTTTCGAACAATGATGTTCCCCCATAATGGGAAGATCATTACCATTGACCAAGTTTCACATTACGAGCCTAACCCTTATGCCAACATCGATAAAATTCTCCCTCTCATCCACACGAGTCATGACACATACCCACTCATTGAAATGGGTCCTGGAATTTTCAAAGACACCTCATTGTTAGTAACTTACCATGGTGCGCCACCGCTCCTTCATCCTTCCAATCAAGTATGTGTCATATCGCCCAACGGAACTTACATGGATGATACCCTTCCTCCCAGGGAGGCTTCTATCATATCTAACGTCCCACTAGTCGCAGAGCTTCTCCCTCCCGGTCCTCCTGTGAATTCATCGACTCCACCAGTTCACGATTTCACCTCTCCCCAAGGCCATATCCCAGTTTGGGAGATAGTTCTCCAAGCCATTATGCAAATCCCCTTCTTTTACCCTCCATGAGTTTTCCTCACCATATTAACCTCAGTCTAACGGATAGGTCGAAGCAGTTAACAAGGTCCTCAAAACCATGTTGTAGTGCATGGTTAACAAACATAAGACCAATTGGCATCATATGATATTTTCTGCACTATGGGCTTACTATACGGCCGTGAAAACGGCCACTGGTTTCACACCATTTCATCTAGTTCATGGGGTCGAGGTCACTCTTCCTATCGAGTGAAAAATTCCCACCTTACGCACCACAATTGAGCTATTACCTGACACTGCTCCAATGGAGCAGTGTTTGCTGCACTTAGAGTCCCTAAATGAAGATCATCGATCTTCATTATAGAACAATTAGGCAACCAAAAAATGGTCAAAGGACACCTTTGATCGCCATGTCAACATTCACTCATTTCATGAAAGCAACCTCGTTCGTGCTTATGATATCGCTCACGATACCCTCAGTCATGGCAAATTCGAGTCACTATGGCATGGCCCCTACATTATCCAACATTGCCTCACCAAAGGTGCCTACATCCTGGCTTCCCCCAAAGGCCTCTCTCTCAAAGAACCCGTCAACAGGTTATACTTTAAGAAATTTTATGCCTAAGCGTAGCCATTCTACATTAGGTTATTTCTTTTATAGTGTTTTTAATGTTTTTTTCCATCCCTCACGTCTAAACTATCATTTGTGTTCATGACAGATGCTTCCTCCACTAGCCTACCACATTGGTTACGCCGACAGCATCAGCCGTTGGACACAAAATCTCGCTTTGGCAGCTTGGGCCCTTTATTTCCCCTCACATGAAATGCTCCACTCTAGCAGCATATGTTTGGGTTCAGCAACCAACAACCAAGCTAAGTACACTGTTGTCATTGGCCTCCTCACCGATGCTCGTCATCATAGTATTCATCACCTTAGCGTCTTTCTTGACTCCCAACTAATCGTCCTCCAACTCAACAATTTGTATCATGTCTGCGATCCTTGCCTCTTTCACAAATACTTGCAAGTTCGACTTTTATCTCGACATTTTGATTTCATTACATTTACACATATTCCAAGACAATTGAATCAAATTACAGATAACCTTGCTAATATTATACTCGATTGGCATATATCACATCAAGATATCTCTACACACATAAACCATCAAGAGCCTATCACAGCATATATAGATTAGACATCATCAACACATTAAAAAACACATGTAAACATTACAAAGACCCCAAAATGTATACTCATACATATATAAATCATTCAAACAGTGCCATCAAACTGTTTACATACACATAAAAAACATCGTATACAAAATCTGCAAGCCAATGAAGCACCTCGGTACAAAACTAGTCTCACTACAACAAAATGGGCTCACCAGCCTATATGCAAAATACAAAATACATAGAGCAACACTCAAGGTGCCTCTAGAGTACCACCTCCTGCCCCTCCCTCAGGCAGTGGTGCCCCACCCACTACAGGTCCCTCCGGACCTAGAGGTAATCGTCTGGTCATCGCAGCACCTGCTACTACTGCTTGTCGTACCACGGTCCACAACATCAGCGGAACTCCCACACACTGCTCCAGGATGCCCTCATCCTGGATGTGCGACCACATGCCATCAGGCATTCCCTATAGCACTGCCTCCAAGCGGTGGAGAATATCCTCAAAATCTCCCTTGGCCTCCACTGGAGGAGCATGCAATGGCCCAGCACCAGGGTCAATAAAACAATGTCTCCTAGCCGCTCTCTCGTCACCGGATGGTCTCGCCTCAATGTCCTCATGTCAATGTCTCTCTCTTGCCCATGAGTCTCCCCACGGTGGTCTCCCCGACTCCTGTCTAGCCGATGCTCTCATTAGCTCAAGGTCCCACATCTGCACATACAAACAACAAAACGATAGTATCAACATCTATACAAAATACACATGTCATGCTATCTCAAAAATCAACATATCATAATCACAAACATACTTCGGTGGTCAAACACCTACCCTGGAGGTAACACCATATCTGAATCACCATGAAAGTCAACACCACAGTATGGATACTACAGTATGATCTGCGGCATTTTCCGCCACACCTGTGTAGCCTCGGCCATGAAAAAATGGTCACCCTCACCACCACCATGGCGAATCAAAATCGTCGACCACCGCCTCAGTCGTAGCCCTCTTGCACCAGGTGCGCCCAATAAAACTTTAGGGCACAACATCAGCCCCCTCTTCAAAAACTAGGCCACCAAGATGGACCCAAAGGAAAAGCCCCCTGAGTCTGTAGACTGACATCTGTCCAGCTGGCCTACCATCTTAGCATGCAGCATCAAACCCCAGGCAAAATGCTCTCCGGCAAGTTCCCTCCCCATAACCCACAACTGACCACCAATGATCCGCTGAGTCTCAAGGGACCCATACACCCTCACAATCATCGCTGCTACACAACAATGAGCTAAAGCACCCATCGCCCCGATACTCACTACGAAGCCTAACATAAAGTTCTCCCTCGAACAATACCTCTGGCCCAAGGAAACTAACTGCATGTCCGCAGGTAACATAGGCTCCACCAGTAGGGGCGTTCCCAGAAAAGGGAGCCTAGTCAGAAAGTATACATCCTCCACCATAGTGAAGGCAATTTTCTCTCCTCGAACAATAAAGAAATGCAAATTCAGACTCCACATCCAGATCAAAAACTGCAGAAGATAATCCTGCGCTCGTATCAACGGGTACTCGAAGAACTTCAGCAGTCCATAGGCTGCCAAAGTGGCACGAACCCCCGGCTCCTCAATAGCCACGACATCCCTCAGCTGTGACCAGTCCCTCTCTCGCCAATGGACCGACATCGTGCAAATGATCACCTGCAACCACATAATACAGTCCTAGGTCATCCATATTGACCATAAAACACATTAAAATCTCCAAAAAGAGAAATTTTGCAACTGTCAACCTTTCCCACAAGGCGCAGTTGTTTAACCCACAAGCACGCACATAGGCGTGCTTGTCCACCCAATAGGCACACATGCATGCGCGCCTGTCCATCCCACAGGTGTGCATGCGTGAACATCTATCCGCATTATAGGAGCGCCTCCATGCGCCCCTATCACGAACACATGCGCGCATTACAACACGCCTGTCCACTACACAACCGCGCACCCATGCGCAGTTGTGTAGAAAACAAGTGTGCATACCATGCGTGCCTTTGTCCCCCCTACGGGTGCATCCATGTGTAGCTATCTGGATAAAATGTGTTCACCCGTGAGCGCATATTTCTAGATCGCCCGCACACTGGGGGGGCCACACCCATAAAAACCCTTGTACAGCCCTCCGTACAGGCCCTGCCCACAAATTGAAAACCTAATTCTATGCAGGACGATAAGACTACTAACCTGAAGCTCACTGGCACCGAATCAGTTTCCTTATTCTCCTGGAATCTCCAAATCTCCTCTGAATACCTCTCGTCCAATCACTCTGACAACAAATACAAATGAGGTGGCAATGTGGGCCCTACAACTATATATAGGCTTTTTCGCCAAACTTCCAAACACCATTCCTGGAGCTTCGGGTGTCCATTTTTTGATCCGTCTTCAGCCACGGGATCATCATCCCTTCATCTACATCAAGACAGTCCCTGGGCCATTTTTTATCCTTATCCCCCGGGGCACCATTTTTTTTCATACCCCGTCCAGGTACGCATGCTCATGTTCAAAATTATCAAATAAATGCTTGTATGTTCGATTCTCTTTAGATATTGTTCACGTCGGGTATTTGGTTTTCATGTGTACAGGTACTTGTTCATCACACATCAACGCAACCCCTTCAGGTATATAATCAACACTGGCATGTAATCATTCCCTCTGAATCTCAATTGCATCTCCAGTCACATCCTCTGAAATTTGCCTTTAGGATCCCCATCTCCGGCTCTGCAGTACTGACACCTCCATTGCATTTTAGGTACTGTCACCTGGTAGCACTCTCCCCCACATGAGTTGTCCCATTCATAGCACCCTTTGGCACTTTGACACTCATGTTGTTTTTCAACCCTTTAGGGATGGGAGTCCCGATAGTCTTACATCATGTCGTGAATCAGCCACATACTCCTTCTCCTCATTTTTCTAGCTTTCCCAATGGACTCCCAAATTATCTTTTCAAGGTTCTATTTTGACTGCACCTCTGCACTATCATTAACCCTCCATTTCATCCACAATCAGTTTTCCCATCTGCAAATTTCCCTCCATTTCACCTACCTCATACAAAAACCCACCCATGGGGCCCCAAACCTCCACCAGTTCTCCAAGAAAATTTCTCCCTCACCAGCTCAACCATATTACATTGGGGCCCCTGTTTCTGTATTTGTACACTCATCCCAAATTATTCTTTATAAATTGTAAAAAGCCTTTGTTTCCAACATTTAAATATCTTTTTGTCGTCACCTTTGACGAAATTCTTCCATTTTTGGAAAACGCAACCCATGTCTCCCTTGGTTGGGGCACTCCTTATCATCTACCCCTATTGACATCGTCCATATACTCTGAGTATCCCACCAGCCACTTACCTCCACCCTCTGAGTTTTTTCACTTTGTCCCAGCTCTGGCACAACCTATCCCATGTCTTTTTGTCCCCCTAACACTTGACCTAGTTTAATAGTTGCGGCCACCTATACTTCCCACATACCCCCAACCAAGGGAAGTCTTGAGTCTTCATACATCTTGATTTCGTCCATGTACCTCCTCAGTTCCTAACCTCACCTAGTAGATTTCACGAAGCCCTTTTCTTCTTGGAGTTGTGTCCCCCTTTTTGTCGACATCAACATGGTTTCTAGAAGGGTGACCGTATCTTGACTCTCATTACCTTTCCAATGAAAGGTCTCGGACGGCATAGGGAGAACCACAATTTCTCCCTATTGTCATTGACCCCCATAACATTCAACTTCAACACTTTCTCATGTTACGGTGGGTCTTACTTTTCAATTATTTCAATTGTTTCTTATATTCATTGAATACCTCTGAACTTGGTTGCGCTATCAATTCCCACAGCATCCGTGATACTCCTTACAGGTGGCATTGCCTACTATCCAGAGTATGTTCCTTCGCAGAATTGTCTTCTACCTGTATTACGACCGCCCCCGAGGACACTGCAGTTGTCTAGTTCAAAACACCATTTCAGTTACTATAAAATACCATTCTTTTTTGAGTTACATGACACGAGCATGGGGCATTCCCACCTCGTTTGTACACAATTTATTTTTTACACACCTTATGGAAGGTTAAGTCCTACAAGTTCCCTTCTCCCTCCAACAGGTCACTCTTGATACTCTCACTATCGCTCTCTCTTACAACGACACTCTCATTAGAAGAAACATTGATGAATTTTGGCTATATGTATGCTCCTAACCTCATCCATCAGGGGGCATCTGTTATCACCGAAATTTCATCCGCAAATGGTTATAGGAATCTAGCATCATCAAACAGTTATGAGGTCACCCATGGACCAAAATTACCACAAAATAATTCCCAAAAGGTCCAAAACTAGACAACCAATGATACAATTAAAGTGTGGTATGAATACAGAGGGTGCGCATGCAGATGCGTTATCCAGACATGCAGGAAAATTGCACATGTGCACGATGTGCAACTGTGGTCACTAAAATCCATGCACATCTGAGAACGACACATTTATGAGATTGGTCAACCTCCCACCTACTTCTGGTTTAGCTTCCAAGTTGATTTGACACCCAAATATTGGCTGAATCCAACTGGGTGGCTGGTCAAAGACCTAAAAATGCCCTAAATATCCTCTTTTCACACTATAAGATGGTTGCACAATACCTCAAAGAGGTGCTATAAAACAAGGCCATGGGTCCACTACATTTTCAAGGAATTCACTAGCAAAGTTATTATGCTGCTATAATCTTGAGGAATCCTCTATTCTCATCAAGAGTATACTAGCACCATTACATTGGGCAATCCATCTCACCTCTTGACTGGATTAGCTTGGGATTCTTTCACCATTTCATTCAAAGTTGTAAGAAGAGCCTAGTTGTGGGGGTCTAAGAGCCCTCCCTTGGAGGAAGAAGGGACCTTTAGTCCTATTTCTTCTTCGTGTTTTCTTTCACTAATATAATCCTTGTCATTGGTGACATGAGTCTTATTGGTTTTTTGTCCTTATGTCCTTATGCTCAATAGTTTAGTTGTTTTTTTATTTCTTAGTTTAATTCTTAGTTTGTTCTTTTATATTTCTTTCTCTAACTATTTCCTTTACAGCTATCTTTCTTACCTAACCCAACTAATCTTGTAAGCACCTCTGTTTTGCTCATTTAGGAGACAAAAGAGGCGCAACATATTGGTGACTACACTGGGGAAAGGTATCAATTTCCTACTCCATTTGGGTTTTTCTAGCTCTTTTTTTGGTTTATTTAACCTGTAGGTACCTTAACCGGACCAAGCCGACCTGCAAAACATCCAATTCAAAGTTGAATTAAGAGAATTCCATCCGAAATTTTCTTCACGACCGTGTGTCAGTTGTGCACAGGTTTATTGGCCCACAGTCGCGCATCATGCACACGTGTGCCAAAATCACAGTTTTGTTCTACGCACCTACACCCAAAGCTTGTTTTGGTCTGCACACAGGCGCTCAGTGTGCCTCTATCTACTCTGAGACCCACGCACCTGTGCAGAAAAATACACATTGTAAGGTTTTTTGTGATTTGGGAAAGGCCCCTAGCCTTCTTAAAAGTGATTTCATGCATATTGTAATCTGCACCACACTTAGTTACATGTTCATATAAAGGGATTAGTCAAAACACATAGGCACTTAGGGGGTTTAAAATAATTATTTCCTCTTTTTCTTTCGTTTTCGCCACATGGATGGTTTGCTTTGACTAAAAGTATAAGTTGGAATTATTTGTAATCACATAAAACTTGCATTGGGACCAGAAGTTGGATAACAATCGTTTAGTATGCTCTTTTCTTGCGCTTCAAAGTGACCTTGAGAATCATAAAGAGGATTGTAGGACAATTTCATCTCCCTTTAAAAAGACTAAAACCTTTAGGAGAGGACAACATCCCCCCTCAGGACTCCTCTTACTTTATTTTTCAAAAACATCTTAAAATTGTAACAGGCCCATACATACCCACATGCTACAAAGATAGGATAGTGTTGAAATTTACATTCTTAGATTAAATCACTAGGTAAGTTTAAAGGTTTTGTAATGGGCCCATACATGCCCACATGATGACAATCTAGGATAGTTTCAAATCTTTTCTTAGATTAAATCACAAATAGGGATTTAAAGGAATAGTAAAGGACCCACATGTCCACATGCCAGTTTCCTAGGGACTTTTTGAATCACACAAGGTTGTACCAAAGGCATTTAGTTAATTAGGTAATCAATACTTGTAAGGACCAAGCGAAGTCCACATGCAGAAAGGTGACACCTGATTCATTAAAACATTGGCACACTTTCACTCATTCACACACAAAAGTCACTTATCACTCACATAGTTTTCCTCTCGAAACGTGGAGGTCAAAGTAAGTTTCCTCTAAAGGGATTCCGAAACACCCTACCCTTTTCTTGATGAAACTATCCACTCCCATTTAATTTCAACGAGGTTGGTTCACACCCCTAATCTCTCAAACAACCACATCTAAAAGTTTTCTAAAAACTCACTAAGTTTTCCTCCACAGGAGATGCCAAAAGAATTTTTTTAGTTTAGGTAGGATTCCGCGAATAGATATCCAAATAACTCCCTGTTATCTGGTTCTCACATTATCAAAACAATAGAAGTTGTTAAATAGGGAACTAAAAATCCTCCAAGTCAAGTGTTCCTAACACCATAAGGCAGGGAGATACTCGTGAAGGGTTGAAGGCCGAAGTCTGGTTGTTCTGTGCGTCACCCTTTGAGGCACCCACCTCTTGGACGGGATCCAGCGCGTGACCCATTTCTTAGGCCAAAAATCTAAATGTCACACTTTGACCGAGGTACCTAGTGACCAAATTTTGGGACATCTACCCGGGTTGCAATTGTGGGTTGTAGTTGCACCTTGATCAGATTTTCTGTGGCTATTGGGAAATATCGCCAACTCTTTTGGGATATGTCCCTTTTACCGCTCATTATAACTGATTTTTTCATTGTTCACTAGTTTCTCTTCCGGTGACTTCGGACCCCACAATTGAGTACTATTGGAGGGTCCAGTGTTATTTGAGAGGAAGGACGTTACATATTTTAGGACACAACCATTTGTTTTCTTTGATTCCCCACGTGGACAAAACCCACTTATCCACATATATGCTTTTTCTTCAAAACACTTTATGTATGATGCACCTCTGATTACATCTTGATTTAGATATATATCGTGTAAAGTTCAAAAAATTGCAACAAAGGCTCTTGTTTATTTTACTCTCACCACAATTCGCACACATCCACTCAGCTAGTTGGACATCATAGGGGACCCACAGAACCCCCATCATTCCAGATGCTTACTAAACCTCCCTCCTATTTTAGGGGGAGTTACTAGTCTTGCCAACCCATCGGCACCACCTTCACACACTCCAGTGAGTGCCACTATCTTGGGATCATCTTTTCTTGGTTCCACCTTACTTGGGTCTAATTCCCAAGGTCCACAGTCCACTCACTCTCCTTTACAATGAAGCGGGGAGCCAACTTCCTCTTAAGGCTGAAGTACCAACCCACCTAGTCCCCCTCAAGGGTCAGGTTCACAAACCACTCACACCATGGCTGGAACTAATCCTCTGACACCACTCCAGATACCATATTTGGCCTCTTTTAACATACCAGATCTATGCAAACTCACAAATGATCCTATATTGCATGACCCCACATGGCCTGCAATGCCTACCAAACTACCTTCAAACATCCCCAAGTTTGAAGGAAAGACAGGGGATGACCCTGCCAACCATGTCATGACGTTCCACATATGGTGCTCTTCCAACAGCATTATGGATGATTCCATCCGACTACGATTATTTCAATGCACAATCACTGGCCCATAAAACAAATGGTATGTAGACAAAAAATCGGGGTCCCATGTGACTTTCAAGTCCTTGGCCAAAGCATTTTTTACCTTATTCCAATTACCAATCCGCCATGACAATGGTCTTGAACTACTCTCTAATTTTAAAAAAACCTCAGCCACACATATCGCTGATCACATTCATGAGTGGTGTCGACAATGTAGTTTGTGCAAAGAAGAAACCACCAAACAATAATGTCTTGACTAGTTTCTCAGATCACTTGTCTCTCTCCTCAGTAAATATGTGGCTTCCACCTTCCCCCAATCGAAAGAAGAAGCCATCAGTAAGGCTCAACAATATGACCTCATCTATTCACAATCAGGGTACTTATATATAGTAATTCTTGACCTCCCAAAACCCGTGACATTCGTCCAAGACAAACCCGAGATGTCTCACTCAGTAAACGGATTGATTGGTAATACCATGCACCATAGTCCACAACCCCAACAACAACCGATGTATGGCACAACTCAATATCCGTTGGCATATGGGGGAACCTCTTATTACCCTCCACCCCCTTATAACCAACCATATCTTGTTGCTATTCCTCCACCTATCAGTGGGCCACCGCCGACAACTACAATACATCAACACAGTTTCCAGAAGGGCGACAGTATCTTGACTCTCATTACCTTTCCAATGAGATGTCTCGGACGGCACAGGGAGAACCACAATTTCTCCCTGATGTCGTTGACCCCTATAACATTCAACTTCAACACTTTCTCATGTTACGGTGGGTCTTACTTTGCGACTATTGCAGTTGTTTCTTATATTCGCCGAAGACCTCTGAACTTGGTTGGGCTATCAATGCCCACATCATCCATGATACTCCTTACAGGTGCCATTGCCTACTATTCAGAGTATGTTCCTCTGAAAAATTTTCTTCTACCTATATTATGACTGCCCCCAATGGCACTTCATTTGTCTACATCAACACATTGTTTTAGTTACTATAAAATATCATTCTTTTTTTAGTTACATGACACGAGCATGGGGCATACTCGCCTCGTTTGTACACAATTTATTTTTTACACACCTTATGGAAGGTTGGGTCCTATAGGTTCCCTTCTCCCTCCAACGGGTCACTCTTGATACTCTCACTATCGCTCTCTCTTACAACAACACTTTCAGTAGAAGAAACATTGATGAATTCCGGCTCTACGTATGCTCCTAACCTCATCCATCAGGGGGCATCTGTTATCACTGAAATTTCGTCTGCAAATGGTTACAGGAATCCAGCATCGTCAAATAGTTATGAGGTCACCCATGGACCAAAATTACAACAAAATCATTTCCAAAAGGTCCAAAACTATACAACCAGTGATAAAATTAAAGTGTGATATGAATACATAGGGCGTGCACGCACATGCACTATCCAGAACCGCAAGAAAAGCACACATGTGCAGGATGTGTGACTGTGGTCGCTAAAAGCCGTGCACATCTGAGAACGGTGCATTTATGAGATTGGTCGGCCTCCCAACCACTTCTGGTTCATCTTTCAAGTTGATTTGACACCCAAATCTCGGCTGAATCCGACTGGGTGGCTGGTCAAAGACCTAAAAATGCCCTAAATAGCCTCTTTTCACACTATAAGTTGGTTTCACAATACCTCAAAGAGGTTCTATAAAACAAGGCCATGGGTGAACCTCATTTTCAAGTAATTCATTAGCAAAGTTATGTTTTTGCTATTCTCTTGAGGAATCCTCTATTCTCATCAAGAGTATACTAGCACCATTACATTGGGCAATCCATCTCACCTCTTGAGTGGATTAGCTTGGGATACTTTCACCCTTTCATTCAAATTTGTAAGAAGAGCTTAGTTGTGGGGGTCCAAGAGCCATCCCTTGAAGGAAGAAGGGACCCATAGTCCTCTTTCTTCTTGGTGTTTTCTTTCACTAATATAATCCTTGTCATTGGTGACATGAGTCTTATTGGTTTTTTGTCCTTATGTACTTATGCTTAATAGTTTAGTTGTTCTTTTATTTATTAGTTTAATTCTTAGTTTGTTCTTTTACATTTCTTTCTCCAACCCTTTCCTTTACAGCTGTCTTTCTTAGCTAACCCAACTAAGCTTGTAAGTACCTCTGTTTTGCTCATTTAGGTGAAAAAAGAGGTCCAACAGATTGGCGACTCCACTGGGGAAAGGTATCAATTTCCTACCCCATTTAGGTTTTTCTAGCTCTTCTTTTGGTTTATTTAACTTGCAGGTATCTTAACCGTCCCAAGCCGACCTGCAAAACATCCAATTCAAATTTGAATTGAGAGAATTCCATCTGGAATTTTCCTCAGGGCCGTGTGTCAGTTGTGCACGGGTTTATTGGCCCACAGTCGTGCATCATGCGCACGTGTGCCAAAATCACAGTGTTGTTCTGTGCACCTACACCCAAAAGCCTATTTCGGTCTACACACAGGTGCTCAATGCGCCTCTGTCTACTCTGAGACCCGCGCACCTGTGCAGAAAAATACACATTGTAAGGTTTTTTGTGATTTGGGATAGGCCCCTAGCCTTCTTAAAAGTGATTTCATGCATATTGTAATCTACACCACACTTAGTTCCCTCTTCATATAAAGGGATTAGTCAAAACACATAGGCACTTAGGGGGTTTAAAATCATTATTTTCTCTTTTGTTTTCATTTTTACCACATGGATGGCTTGTTTTGACTAAAAGTATAAGTTGGAATCATTTGTAATCACATAAAACTTGCATTGGGAGCAAAAGTTGGATAACAATCATTTAGTATGCTCTTCTCTCCCGCTTCAAAGCGACCTTGAGAATTAGAAAGAGGATTGTAGGACAATTTCATCTCCCTTAAAAAGGACTAAAACCTTTAGGAGAGGACAATAGCCCCCCTCGGGACTCCTCTTAGTTTATTTTTCAAACACATCTTAAGATTGTAATGGGCCCATACATGCCCACATGCTACAAAGATAGGATAGTGTTGAAATTTGCTTTCTTAGATTAAATCACTAGGAAAGTTTAAAGGTTTTGTAACGGGCGCATACATGCCCACATGATCACAATCTAGGATAGTTTCAAATCTTTTCTTAGATTAAATCACAAATAGGGAGTTAAAGGAATAGTAAAGGATCCACATGTCCACATGCTAGTTTCCTAGGGACTTTTTGAATTACGCAAGGTTGTACCAAAGGCATTTAGTTAATTAGGTAATCAACACTTGTAAGGACCAAGCGAAGTCCACATGCAGAAAGGTGACACCTAATTCATTAAAACATTGGCACACTTTCACTCATTCACACACAAAAGTCACTTATCATTCACATACTTTTCCGCTCGAAACATGGAGGTCAAAGTAAGTTTCCTCCAAAGGGATTCTGAAACACCACACCCTTTTCTTGATGAAACTATCCACTCCCATTTAACTTCAATGAGGTTGGTTCACACCCCCAATCTCTCAAAAAAACACATCTAAATTTTTCTAAAAAATCACTAAGTTTTCCTCCAAATGAGGTGCCAAAAGAAATTTTTTAGTCTAGGTAGGATTTCGGGTATAGGCATCCAAATAACTCCCCGTTATCTGGCTCTCACATTGTCAAAACAATAGAAGTTGTCAAATAGGGAACTGAAAATCCTCAAAGTCAAGTGTTCCTAACACCATAAGGTAGGGAGATACACATGAAGGGTTGAAGGTCGTGGTCCGGTTGTTCTATGCGTCCCCCCTTGAGGCACCCACCGCTTGGACAGGATCCAGCCCGTGACCCATTTCTTAGGCCAAAAATCTAAATGTCTCACTTTGACCGAGGTACCTAGTGACCAAATTTTAGGACATCTACCCAGGTGGCAATAGTGGGCTGCAATTGCACCTTGATCAGATTTTGTGTGGCTATTGGGAAATATCGCCAGCTCTTTCGGAATATGCCCCCTTTACCCCCCATTATAACTGATTATTTCATCCTTCACTAGTTTCTCTTCCGGTGACTTCAAACCCCACTGTTGAGTACTATTGGAAGGTCCAATGCTATTTGAGAGGAAGGACGTTACGTCTTTTAGGACACAAGCATTTGTTTTCTTTGATTACCCATGCGGAAAAAACCCACTTATCTATATGCTTCTTTTTCAAAACACTTTATGCATGATGCACCTCTGATTACATTTTGATTTAGATATATATCGTGTAAATTTCAAAAAATTGCAACAAAGGCTCTTGTTTATTTTACTCTCACCACAATTCGCACACATCCACTCAGCTAGTCAGACATCATAGGGGACCCACATAACCCCCATCGTTCCAGACGCTTGCTAAACCTCCCTCCTATTTTAGGGGGAGTTACTAGTCTTGCCAACCCATCGGCACCACCTTCACACACTCCAGTGAGTGCCACTATCTTAGGATTAGGTTTGCTTGGTTCCACCTTACTTGGGTCTAATTCCCAAGGTCCACAGTCCACTTTCTCTCATTTACACAGAAGAAAGGGGCCAACATCCTCTCAAGGGGGAAGTACCAACCCACCTAGTCCCCCTCAAGGGTCAAGTTCACAAACCACTCACATCATCGTTGGAACTAATCCTTCGCCACCACTCCAGATGCCATATTTGGCTTCTTTTAACATACCAAATCTAAGAAAATTAACAAATGATCCTACATTTCATGACCCCACATGGCCTGCAATGCCTACCAAACTACCTTTTGACATCCCCAAGTTTGAAGGAAAGGCAGGGGATGACCCTTCCAACCATGTCATAGATTTCCACTTATGGTGCTCTTCCAACAGCATTATGGATGATTCCATCCGACTATGATTATTTCAACGCACACTCACTGGCCCATCAACCAAATGGTATGTAGACAAAAATTGGGGTCCCATGCGACTTTCGAGTCCTTGGCCAAATCATTTTGTACCTTCTTCCAATTACCAATCCGCCATGACAATGGTCTTGAACTACTCTCTAATTTTAAACAAACCTCAGCCACACATATCGTTGATCACATTCACGAGTGGTGTCGACGACGTAGTTTGTGCAAAGCAGAAACCACCAAACAACAGTGTCTTGACTGGTTTCTCAGATCACTTGTCTCTCTCCTCGGTAAAGATGTGGCTTCCACCTTCCCCCAATTGGAAGAAGAAGCCATCAGTAAGGCTCAACAAAATGACCTCATTTATTCACAATCAAGGTACTTATATACAGTACTTCCTGACCTCCCAAAACCCATTCCATTCGGCCAAGACAAACCTGGGATGTCTCACTCAGCAGACAGATTGATTGGTAATACCACGCACCACATTCCACAACCCCAACAATAACAAATGTATGGCACACCTCAATATCCATCAGCATATGGGGGAACCTCTTATTACTCTCCACCCCCTTATCACCAACCATATCTTGTTGCTATTCCTCCACCTATTAGTGGGCCACCGTCGGCACCTACAATACACCCACCTATCCAAACAAGTTCTGGTACTCCCTCTACCTTAGCTTATACTCTAAGTACTAGCGAAATCACCACGCCTTCCTATGTACCTTATGGATCACAACTCCCACAAAATCTGTACTTTCCATTTCGTGGTCCTCCACCGCCCATGGCCCCACCACAAGGACACCCTCACGCTGGGGTGAATTTTGTTCAACCCCCTCCCATTCAACAATACCAAAATTTTGAACAGCTGAATACGGAAAATCCAACCCATCAATTGAATAATGCCAAAAAGGAAGTAAAAAATAGGAACAATAGCAACCCAGGTCAAGGCGGGAATCACCCCCAACAAAACCAACCTACTAGGGGCAACCAAAATCAAGGGAATCAGAACCCCGAGGGGGGAAATAACAATAGGCGTCAAAGGAGAAATACAAATACTATCAGAACCACCTTCCTTTGCGCCCTTTGCGGTGAGTTCGGTCATTATACTCATCATTGTCCCCAAATCGGTGATTTTAGATGAATGAAAGACTCAGGAAGTGTACCACACTCTCTAGCACCACCTGCTCCTCATCATGCCCCACAAAAATATGTGCAACAACCACCCCCATCCGTACTGCAGAATCCCATTCCACACCAGGGTGTGATGAACACCCAACAGGACACGCAGCCTACCCCACCACATTTGGGACATTACCTCAATCCAAACAATCCCAAAGATAATACTATCCTCCTCACTAGTGAGGAAGAAATCCTTCTGCAAACATGTAGTCGTCAATACCATGCACCCGCTGAGTCTCCTCCCATTCCCCCAGAAATAATCCCAGCACCAACGGGACCCCCATTGGTGATTCCTCTCCCTAGTGCTGAAACACCTCTTCGCATCCCTCGCATCCCATTGCGCAGGAATATCCACAACCCTTAGCCTAGGGCAGCTCATAATTACAGTTTGGTCGATGACTTAGCACAATCCCCGACTGCCATGTCAGTCTTAGAAGTCCTTCAAATTTTTCCCACTTAGCGGAAATCATTACTTTCCGCCTTGGGGACAGTTGATCCCGCGGATACTCAACTCATCACATTTGATCTCGACAACGGAGAACCTCACCTTCCCGCTCTAATTGCTTTTCAAATCCCAGTAAAAACTTGGAACATTACAGTTCATCAGTGCATCCACATGCATTATTTCCAAGTCTATATGGCAGAAACTTGGTTCCCCCGAACTCATACCATCTGCTATTACCTTAAGAGATTATCATGGATGACCATCTTCTCCCGAAGGGCTCTTCCAAAATGTCCCTGTAGAACTCGGGGGCAAGACCATTCTCATCGAAATTGAATTTATCGATGCCCCATTCGATTATAATATCTTGTTCGGTCGTAGCTACATGTACGCTATGAAGGCAGTTGCCTCTTCCATCTTTCGAACAATGGTTTTCCCCCATAACGGGAAGATCATTACCATTGACCAAGTTTCACATTACAAGCCTAACCCTTCTGCCAACATCGATAACATTCTCCATCTCATCCACACGAGTCATGACGCATACCCACTCATCGAAATGGGTCTCGGAATTTTCAAAGACCCCTCATTGTTAGGAACTTACCATGGTGCACCACCGCTCCTTCATCCTTCCAATCAAGTATGCATTGTATCGCCCAACAGAACTGACATGGAGGATACCCTTCCTCCCAGGGAGGCTTCTATCATATATGACGTCCCACTAGTCGTAGAGCTCCTCCCTCCTAAGCCTCCTGTGAACTCGTCAACTCCACCAGTTCATGATTTCACCTCTCCCCAAGGCCATATCCCAGTTTGGGAGACAGTTCCCCAAGACATTACGCAAATCCCCTTCTTTTACCCTCCACCAGGTGTACAATATTTCCAAGTAGTTGCAATGCTTACCCTCCCTAATATGGTGTTAGCAATTCCAGTTTGGTATTTACATCCACCAGAGATGGTTCCTCAGCCATCCCTTCCCCCCCAAATGGAAGAAATCCCAATGACGATTCCCATACTCACTCACACCATACCCTCTACACCTCCACTCTCTAACCTCCCTGCCACAGCTGGGGGCAGGCGAAAGAAGAAGGAGACCACAGCTCCACTTCCCCCATGCATCCAACCTCCTTGTGCACTATGTGAGAAATATGGACACCCAACCAACAAATTCCCATCTCTACCCGAGTTACGTAACCTAATTCCACTCAATCAAACACCATCACCACTTGCCATTGTAGCAAGTACTTCCGCTACCTCCCCTAACGTAAGTAGCAAAGGGATGTGAACCAAATTCGCTTGCGCTATATGTTCAGAATATGGCCATTATACACACCATTGCCCATCACTACCGCACTTCCGACAGACATTAGTCGTAGTACGCCAAATCTTCCAGAACGAACCCAATCCAGATACATCATCCCTACCAAAAATCACTGACATCCATTATGTCACGACTTCATTCAATGAATGTATGAGATGCCCTTTCTCTCTATGCGAATCCTTAGATCATTTTACATACCAATGTCCTATGATCATTGAATACAGACAATGCCAATCAATCATGATTCAAACCCCCGCGCCCCCTAAAGAATCAATGGTTGACCTTACCTCATCACTAGAGATTCTTCATATCATTTCTCTTGAACCAAAGGAACTCCTTATTCCTCTGTGGTTCTTGGAGGACTTATCCGAGGATTTACCCCCAAATCCCCCCAATTCTCCCATTCATTTTCCTACGGAAATTTTACATCCAACTACCATTAGTACTCCTTAGTACTTCGATATTTGGTTTATGTCGAGTGAACCATCACAATCTCATTGCATCATTCCCCTTACTTCTTCATCACCCGAGGACAACCACACAGTGACAGTCATTACTGACGGCCCCTTTTGTAAATGGGGCATTGACTTCATGACTTGTAATCCCCAATCCAGCAATGGGCACAAATACATTGTTGTCGCAATCGATTACTTCACAAAATGGCTTGAATCCATGCCCACCTTCAATAACACCGCTGACACAACAGCGCGTTTTTTCTTTAATCACGTCATATCCCGCTTTGGAGTACCACTCTAACTAGTTTCCGATCATGGGAAACATTTCGAGAATGAGATTTTCGTCAAACTCTCATCACAGTTGGGATTCTCCCACGAGTTTGACTCACCATATTACCCTCAGTCTAACGGACAGGTCGAATTAGTTAACAAGGTCCTCAAAACCATATTGCATCGCATGGTTAACAAACATAAGACCAATTGGCATCATATGTTATTTTCCACATTATGGACTTACCGTACGGCCGTGAAAACGGCCACTGGTTTCACACCATTTCATATAGTTCATGGGGTCGAGGCCACTCTTCCTATCGAGTGCGAAATTCCCACCTTTCACACCATAATTGAGCTATTACCCGACACTTCTCCAATGGAACAGCATTTGCTGAACTTAGAGTCCCTGGATGAAGATCGTCGATCTTCATTACAGAACAATGAGGCAGCCAAAAAATGGTCAAAGGCCACCTTTGATCGCCATGTCAACCTTCGCTCATTTCATGAAGGCGACCTCATCCGTACTTACGATATCGCTCACAATACCCTCAGTCACGGTAAATTCAAGTCACTATGGCATGGCCCTTACATTATCCAACATTGCCTCACCAAAGGCGCCTACATTGTGACTTCCCCCGAAGGGCTCTCTCTCAAATAACCCGTCAACGGGTTATACTTAAAGAAAGTTTACGCCTAAGCGTAGCCATTCTACATTAGGTTATTTCTTTTATAGTGTTTTTAATTTTTTTTTCCATCCCTCACGTCTAAACTATCATTTGTGTTATTGACAGATGCTTCCTCCACCAGCCTACCACATCGTTTACGTCGATGGCACCAGCTGTTGGACACAAAACCTCGCTTCGGCAACTTGGGCCCTCTATTCCCCCTCACATGAATAGCTCCACTCTAGCAGCATATATCAGGGTTCAACAACCAACAACCAAGCCAAGTACACTACCGTCATTGGCCTCCTCACCGATGCCCATCATCATCGTATTCGTCACCTTAGCGTCTTTCTTGACTCCCAACTAGTCGTCCTCCAGCTCAACAATGTGTACCATGTTCATGATCCTTGCCTCTTTCACAAATACCTGCAAGTTCGACTTTTATCTCGACATTTTGATTTCATTACATTTACACATATTCCAAGACAATTGAATCAAATTACAGATAACCTTGCTAATATTATACTCGATTGGCATATATCACATCAAGATATCTCTACACACACATAAACCATCAAGAGCCTGTCATAGCATATATAGATTAGACATCATAAACACATTAAAAAACACATGTAAACATCACAAAGGCCCCAAAATGTATACTCATATATATATAAATCGGTCAAACAGTGCCATCAAAATGTTTACATACACATAAAAAACACCGTATACAAAATCTGCAGGCCAGTGAAGCACCTCAGTACAAAACTGGTCTCACTACACCAAAATGGGCTCACCAGCCTATATACAAAATACAAACATACATAGAGCGATACTCAAGGTGCCTCTAGAGCACCACCTCCTTCCCCTCCCTCAGGCGGTGGTTCCCCACCCACTACTTGTCCCTCTAGACTTGGAGGTAATCGTCCAGTCATCGCAGCACCTGCTACTGCTGCTCACCGCACCACAATCCGCCACGTTAGCGGAATTCCCACACACTGCTCCAGGCCCTCATACTAGATGCACAACCACATGCCCTCAGGCATGCCCTGTCGCACCGCCTCTGAGCAGCGGCGAATATCCTCAAAATCTCCCTCGGCCTCCGCCAGAGGAGCATGCGATGGCCCGACACTAGGGTCATCAAAATGGCATCTCCTAGCCGCTCTCTCATCACCAGCTAGTCTCACCTCAACGTCCTTATGTCGACGTCTCTCTCCTTCCAGCAGCCCTCCCCGTGTCGGTCTTCCTAACTCCTGGCAAGTCAGGGCTCTCATCAACTCAACCTCACGCCCACGAGGTCCCACATGTGCACATACAAACAACCAAACGATAGTATCAGCATCTATACAAAATACACATGTCATGCTATCTCAAAAATCAACATATCAAAATCACAAACATGCCTCGGTGGTCAAACACCTCCCCTGGAGGTAACACCATATCCGGATCACCCCGGAAGTCAACACCACAGTATGGATACTGCAGTATGATCTGCAGCAACTGTCGCCACACCTGTGCAGCCTCAGCCGTGAAAAAATGGTCGCCCTCACCACCACCGAGGTGAATCAAAATCATTGACCACTGCCTCAGTCATGGCTCTCGTGCACCAGGTGTGCCCAATAAAACTCGAGGGCACAACATTGACACCCTCTCCAAAAACTAGGCCACCAAGATGGACCCAAAGGCAAAATCCCTTGAGTCCGCAGCCTGACATCTGTCCAGCTGCCCTACCATCTTGGCATGCAGCATCAAACCCCAGGAAAAATGATCTTCAGAAAGTGCCCTCCCCATAACCCTCAGCTGACCACCACTAATCCGTTGAGTCGCGAGGGACCCATACACCCTCACAATCATCGCTACTACACAACGATGAGCTAAAGCATGCATCGCCCCGATACTCACTACGGAGCCTGACATAAAGTTCTCCCTCGAACAATACCTCCGGCCCAAGGTAGATAACTGCACGTCTACAGGTAAAACAGGCTACGTCGGTAGGGGCGTTCCCTAAAAAGGGAGCCCAGTCAAAATGTATACATCCTCCACTGCAGTGAAGGCAATCTGCTCTCCCCGCACCATAAAGCAATGAAGATCCAGACTCCACATCCAGATCAGAAACTGCAGAAGATACTCCTACGCTCGTATCAACAGGCACTCGAAGAACTTCAATAGCCCATAGGCTGCCAAAGTGGAACGAACCCCTGGCTCCTCAATAAACATGGCATCCCTCAGCTATGACCAGTCTCACTCTCGCCAATGCACCGGCATCATGCAAATGATCACCTGCAACCACATAATACAGTCCTAGGTCAACCATATTGAACATAAAATACATTAAAATCTCCAAAAAGAGAAATTTTGCACCCGTCAGCCTTGCCCCCAAGGCACGGCTATTTAACCCATAGGCACGCACATATGCACGCCTGTTCACACCACAGGTGCACACGCATGCACGCCTGTCCATCCCATAGGCATGCATGCATGCACGTCTGTTCACCCTATAGGGGTGCCTCCATGCGCCCCTGTCACGAACACAGGCGTGCATTACAGTGCACCTGTCCACTACACAGTTGTGCACCCATGCGCGGTTGTGTAGAAAACAGGCGCACATACCATGCGTGCCTCTCCACTACACAATTGCGCACCCATGCGCGGCTGTGTAGAAAACATGCGCGCATACCATGCGCACCTGTGTCCCCCCTACAGGAACACCCATTTGTGGCTATCTAGATAACAGGTGCACACTCGTGCACGCATATTTCAGGATCGCCCGTGCACTGAGGGGCCCACACCCATAAAAACCCCTGTAAGGCCCTCCGTACAGGCCCTACTCGCAAATTGAAAACCTACTTTTATGCAGGACGATAAGACTACTAACCTAAAGCTCGTTGGTCCTTAATCGACTGCCTCGTTCTCCCGGAATCTCCAAATCTCCTTTGAATACCTCCCGTCCAGTCACTCTAACAACAAGTACAAATGAGGTGGCAATGTGGTTCCTATAGCTATATATAGGCCTTTCTACCAAACTTCCAAACACCATTCTAGGAGCTTCGGGTGTCTGCTTTTCGATATGTCTTCAGCCATGGGATCAGCATCCCGTCATCTACATCAAGACAGTCCCTAGGCCATTTTTTATCCTTAGACCGCAGGGCGCCATTTTTTTTCATACCCCGTCCAGGTACGCATACTCATGTTAAAAATTATCAAATAAATGCTTGTATGTCCAATTATCTTCAGATATTTTTCACGTCAGGTATTTGGTTTTCATGTGTGCAGGTACTTGGTCATCATACATCAATGCAACCCCTTCAGGTATATAATCAACACTGGCATGTAATCATTCCGTCTGAATCTCAATTTCATCTCCAATCACATCCTATGAAATTTGCCTTTAGGATCCCCATCTCCGGTTCTGCAGTACCGGCACCTCCATTACATTTTAGGTACTGTCACCCGATAGCACTCTCGCCCACATGAGTTGTCCCATTCATAGCACCCTTTGGCACTTTGACACTCATGTTGTTTTTTAACCCTTTAGGGATGGGAGTCCCGATAGTCTTACATCATGTCATGAATTAGCCACATACTCCTTCTCCTCATTTTGCTAGCTTTCCCAATGGACTCCCAGATTATCTCTTCAAGGTTCTATTTTGACTGCACCTCCACAGTATCGTTAACCCTCCATTTCATCCACAATCAGTTTGCCCATCCGCAAATTTCCGTCCATTTCACATACCTCATACAGAAACCCACCCATGGGGCCCCCAACCTCCACCAGTTCTCCAAGAAAATTGTGCCCTCACTGGCTCAACCATATTACATTGGGGCACCCATTTCTATATTTGTACACTCATCCCAAATTATTCTTTATAAATTGTAAAAAGCCTTTGTTTCCAGCATTTACATATCTTTTTGTCGTCACCTTTGACGACCTTCTTCCCTTTTTGGCAAATGCAACCCATGTCGCCCTTGGTTGTGGCACTCCTTATCATCTACCCCTATTGACATCGTCCATATACTCCAAGTATCCCACTGGCCACTTACCTCTGCCCTCTGAGTTTTTTCACTTTGTCCTGCCTCTGGCACAACTTATCCCATGTCTTGTTGTCCCCCTAACACTCGACCTAGTTGAACGGTTGCGGCCACTTATACTTCACACATACCCCCAACCAAGGGCAGTCTTGAGTCTTCATACATCTTGATTTCGTCCATGTACCTCCTCAGTTCCTAACCTCACCTAGTAGATTTCACGAAGCCCTTTGCTTCTTGGAGTCGCGTCCCCCTTTTTGTCGACATCAACACAGTTTCCAGAAGGGCAACAGTATCTTGAATCTCATTACCTTTCCAATGAGAGGTCTCGGATGGCACAGGGAGAACCAAAATTGATCCTTGCTATCGTTGACCCCCGTAACATTTGACTTCAACACTTTCTCATGTTACGGTGGGTCTTACTTTGCGACTATTGCAGTTGTTTCTTATATTCATCGAAGACCTATGAACTTGATTGGGCTATCAATGCCCACAGCATCTGTGATACTCCTTACAGGTGTCATTGCCTACTATTCAGAGTTTATTCCTCCACAAAATTGTCTTTTTCCTGTATTACGACTGCCCCCGATGGCACTGCAGTTGTCTACATCAACACACCATTTGAGTTACTATACAATACCATTCTTTTTTGAGTTACATGACATGAGCATGGGGTATGCCCGCCTCGTTTGTACGCAATTTATTTTTTACACACCCTATGGAAGGTTGTGTTCTACAGGTTCCCTTCTCCCTCCAACAGGTCACTCTTGATACTCTCACTATCGCTCTCTCTTACAACGACACTCTCAGTAAAAGAAACATTGATAAATTTCGGCTATATGTATGCTCCTAACCTCATCCATCAGGGGGAATCTATTATCACTGAAATTTCATCTGCAAATGGTTACTGGAATCCAGCATCATCAAACAGTTATGAGGTCACCCATGGACCAAAATTACCACAAAATCATTTTCAAAAGGTCCAAAACTATACAACTAGTGATAAAATTAAAGTGTGTTATGACTACACAGGGTGCACGCGCACATGTGTTATCCAGAAATGCAGGAAATGCGCACATGCGCACAATGCGCGACTGTGTTCGCTAAAAGACGTGCACATCTGAGAACAACACATTTATAATATTGGTCGACCTCCCACCCACTTCTGGTTTAGCTTCCAAGTTGATTTGACACCCAAATCTTGGTTGAATCCGACTGGGTGGCTGGTTGAAGACCTAAAAATGCCCTAAATAGCCTCTTTTCACACTATAAGTTGGTTTCACAATACCTCAAAGAGGTGCTATAAAACAAGGCCATGGGTGCACTTCATTTTCAAAGAATTCATTAGCAAAGTTATGTTGCTGCTATTCTCTTGAGGAATCCTCTATTCTCATCAAGAGTATACTAGCACAATTACATTGGGCAATCCATCTCACCTCTTGAGTGGATTAGCTTGGGATTCTTTCACCATTTCATTCAAAGTTGTAAGAAGAGCTTAGTTGTAGGGGTGCAAGAGCCCTCCCTTGGAGGAAGAAGGAACCCATAGTCCTCTTTCTTCTTGGTGTTTTCTTTCACTAATAAAATCCTTGTCATTGGTGACATGAGTTTTATTGGTTTTTTGTCCTTATGTCCTTATGCTCAATAGTTTAGTTGTTCTTTTATTTCTTAGTTTAATTCTTAGTTTGTTATTTTATATTTCTTTCTCTAACCCTTTCCTTTACAGCTGTCTTGCTTAGCTAACCCAACTAAGCTTATAAGCACCTCTGTTTTGCTCATTTAGGTGACAAAAGAGGCGCAACAATAAATAAAATATGCTCATTTGGAAATGAGATAGTCACAATAGTGTCCTTATGTTCCTTATGAAATTTCAACATTATCTTAACCAAAAACTAAATATTTCTTGGACTTATCCAATCTAGGGAAGAAGAGTGTGTCCCAACATGTCATCATCAATAAGTCCCCCATGAGAATCTAGGGTAGAAAATAAGGTTGTAATACTATATTCAACTGGAAAAAGAGTGCATCTCAAACAAGTCATCATCAATCATTCCCCCATGAGACTCTAGTGTGTAAAATAAGGTTGTAACACCATATTCAACCATAGTCAACCACAATCAACCATAACAAACCAGCATCAATTATAAATAATTAGATTAAATCAAAGTAATTGAAGATCAACAATAATAACCCAAATTCAACCATACATAATCACAACCATTCATTAACCACCATAATTATTCATAGTCAATCAAATTCAACCATAAATAGAGAAGGTCAACTAAAGTAATTTAAAATTAATCATAGCTGACTAAAGTGATTGCAACTAAACTCAAGTCAATCAATTTCAACTGGAGCCAACCATAATCACCCATAACAAAACTAATTCAATCATGGTAAAGCAATGTGAACCATAGTTATGTTATAGTCAATATCTACTCTTAATTATTAGTAAATTAGAATATGCAAACAAAGAATAATATATTTCCCCTAGATTTATTATAGAAATGATATATTGAAACCACAATAGAAAATTAAAAAATAGAATATTGTAAAATATTATACCTTAATTGATGAGAGTAATGTTCATTTTCCTCGTCGAGGGGGAAACCTCCAATTGAGAAAAGATCTAATTACAAAATTCTCCACCAAACATATCAATACATTGATTCTACTTTATTATAGATTTGTATCTACATCCTAGGAACATTCTAGATAATGAACTTTCTAGTAGGTGAAACCTCTAGTAAACCCTTCTTACAATTATTGATTTCACACTAATACATGGGCCTTATTTAGTATATATGGCCTTCATGTGTATAAACCTATATTTATATGTTTGGATTTAGGGTAGGACCCTAACATGCCATCCCCCTTAAAAAGTATCATTTTCCTTATGTCTAGAGATTTGGGAATTGTTGAAGGATATTCGTTGGTGCACATGTGGTATCCTTTGATTTTTTATTCATCCACTATATTATAACCTCTTGGATAGTTCACTGGAAAATACGATGCTCTCTTTTGTCAAGGATGATCCTTGGCTGCAACCAAATGGAACCTTTTTCATCACATTGTGGAAATTACATTTGACTACTTTCTGTTAGTATTATACATGGAAGATTAGATGAATTTTAGAGTGTCTTAAAAGTTCAATTTGTAATCCACTGGTCAAATACATTTGAGGATCTTGTAGGGGACATAAAACATGGGATAAATATTATAATGGTAGTTTTATTTGAGGGAGGTCTACTTATAAGGATTAATATTAATGAAAACTTGATTCCCTTCTTCAAAATGACATTCAAAATGATGTTTATTAGACTACTACTTCATCCTTTTCTAATCCGTGACTAGATCATCCTTAAGAGTGTAGCAATTTTTGACCCGAGATGAAATGGTTTTCTCTACCTCCTACATCTTAGCTACTCCAGTTAACTAGGAAAATAATTATGTGGGTTGTTTTCCATAGACAACATCAAAGGAAGTCATTTGAGTGGCATGATGATAAGTTGTATGGTACCACCATTCTACTAGAGGTGACCAATGAACCCATTTGGATTGTTTTTATGAATAAAATCACCTCAAATATGGTTCCAAACACTTATTAGCAACCTCAATTTGACCACTAGTCCATGTGTTATAGGTTTTGGTAATATTCAATTGAGTTCCTTACAGTCGAAACAACTCTTTCCAAAAACTTCTAGTGAAAGTGGTGTCAAGGTTCATCACAATAGATTGTGGCATACCATGGAGTTTAATGATATTATCAATGAATACTTGAGAGATCATGGAGCATTTAAAAGGGTCTTGTATACCATAAAAAAGAGAATATTTGGATATAAAATCAACCACAACCATGATGATGGATTTATTTCTATATTTGGGTAAGCCTACAATGAATTCCATAGAAATGTATGTCTATACAACTAGACGAAATGGTAAAGGTCATTATTCACATAAAGGTTTAGCTATTTCTCCTTCTTTCATTAGGAAAGGACACATTCTACCATAAATGTGTGTATTTACTTCTTCATTCCTTCCCAAAAAAATGAACGTTTGATCCTTTCATAACTTTTATGAAAACCTAAATGACATGTTATTGGAGGGAAATGGAGTTCAAATAAAACCATTGATTTAAATGTTGACTTCTTGTTCAAACAAATATTCCATTTATCATGAATATCTTCATTTATACAAGTTTATCCTTGATATGCATTGGGTTCCATTTGGGGTTGTTGTATCAAGAGAGGGGTCTTGAGATATGTTAACTATTCTTTGTCGATGTTATTTAACAAGAAAACTACTATGAAGGGGAGTGAAAAGAGATAACTATCCCCATAATACCTTAGAGAGAGAGAGAGAGAGAGTATCTTCTATCACATTCTCCTTCCCAGGATTCTTATAAATTATCCCATAGTCATATCGCAATATTTTGATGACCCATTTATACTTCTCTCCAAGGGATGAAATCCTTTAATCTAGGAAGTATTTTAGGTTGTGACTATTTTTTCTAATCTAGAAATGTTTCTCGAGTGGGTATGCATGAAAAATATCCACAACATGTATTAAAACATATTTTTCATAAGTTGATTTTCCCAATTGCCTCTCGTAGATTTTTTTTTTAGTAAAGGCCAATCAGTGTCCCTCTTGCATGAGTAATACTATAATTCCTTTACTAAAGGCATCACATTAGGATAAAGGTCCTAGTGAATTTTGGATGACGAGGTACTATGGTTGTACACATAAAATTCTTCAAATCCTACAATTAAGTATGTTATGTAGCTTCATTTCAACTGGAAGCATTTTTTTATGCAAGGTTGTGAGGGGAGATATAATCTTACCATAGTACCTAATGAATACTTGGTAGTAACTAGTGAGACCAAGAAATCTTCTTATGATTTTAATGGTTTTGTGATGGGGCCAATCCTTGAGTCTTAACAAGTTAATAGTTTTAGGATGGTTTCAATCCTTCATCACTTCATTTTTCTTTGGATCCACATGTACACCATCAAGACTAACAATATGGCCCAAATTTTCCACTTCAAATACCCCAAAGGCACATTTGGACCTATTGAGGAAGAGGTGGTGATTAACAAGAAATTGCAAGACCTAATACACATGGGTGAAACAGGAATACCAAGTTTTATTTTAGATCAAGATGTCAATGAAAATTACGAGGAAAAAATGACATAAAAAGGGTTGGAATATTTTGTTCATGAGAATTTGGAAGGTAGAAGGTTCATTGTAGAGACCGAAGGGCATCACCAAGAACTTGGAGTGGCACGTATGAGTGAAAAAATAAGTCTTGGGAATATTTGTCTCTTTTATGTGAGATTGGTGATACATTAAGTGGAGATCAAGTTTGGTGAATAATTGAGCACCTTTGAGCTCATCTAAAAGGTTTCAATGAATTGAATGGGGAACTTATCCTTGATTGTTATTGTGTTGAGAGCTCAAAAGTTAGGACACATTTCAATTCCATTATTTTTTAATTACCATGAATACTAATAAATAATAATGGATGGTACTAGGGTATATGAAACCAACAACTAACAACTCTTAAATGATCTTTTCAATTTCATCTTTTTGGCTAAACAAATGACAATATGGGAATACATTCGGTGGGAGGATACATGGTGGGGGTGGAATAGAATGGTAATTATCATCTCTAGATGGTGGTATCCTTCTAGTGTTTCAAAGGAAGAGTGATGTTTACCCAATACTAACTACATGCCAAGATGTTTGGGTTGAGTAGGTATCTAAAAGTATTTAATGGAATTGAATTGAGCCACAGTACCTGAATTGCCCTTTTTAAGAAGCTTTTCCAAATGGGGAGAGATGATGATATCTATAGAATTGGATATTATTCCTTTCAACATGTAACGATGCCCCTCTTATTGGGACCTGATGACATTAACCTTTCAACACCCAAGACAATGTCACAACCACTGAATTCAATAGAAAATGTGTGTGTTTTAAAGGAATAAGCATGCATTTAAAGATGAACATTTTAACAATGACCAACACATTTCATGGAACATCCGTTATCAATCATGATCCATAAGTTATTCATACAATGGATATACGAGTGTTTTTCTCAGTCTACAATTCATTGGATGAAGTTCTGGGTGCTAACAGTATCAATTAAGATAATGACTTTGTGATTATTGATGTAGAGAACCAATTTGATGGTTTGGGAGGTAGAAACACACATTAAGGCATGTACGTAGATATATGGTTACACATCTTGTGGAGAAAATGGGGGAATGTCATCAATAGGTGGAGGAAGAGTATCTAGAGGCATAACTTTAGCTTCATCATATTAAATATCCTCTTAAAATTACATAAGACTTTTTCTCTTTAAATTTATGCCGAGGAAAATATTTCTCATCATAGTTGTAGCATGGACCTTTAAGTTGGCCCTCCACAATCTCAACATAGGTTGACTTGCAGACCTTGAGGGGTGGGGAGGAAAATGATGGATTGGAGGGGGGAAGATAGTGGGATGGGGATGTGGAATAAATGATGTATTTTTAACTTAATAATTTACAAAATTTTGGGATTCCCAAGATGTTTGAAAGGATTCCAAGAAACTAATAGGAATATCCATTAAGAATTTCACGCGGATCTCTTCTTTTATACCACTGATAAATAATTCTTAGAAAAAAAGTGTCGAACATACCTTTGTTGAGAATGGGGAGTTTCTAAAAAAGTAGATATGAACACTTTGAATGCACTAGATTGTTTAATATTGGTTAGTCATCCCAAATAATGAGTGTCAATTTCAAAGCATTCATAGAAGTATGAGAGAAATTGTTCCCAAGAAATGTAAACCTAGTGGGAATTATTATTCCATTTCCACCATTAGAAATATTTAGGGTGTAAATATAAGACACCCAAATGAAGTTTCATTAAGTCATATTTTCTTCCATGCAAGGAAAAATAATGTTCCATTTAAGTGTCCTAACCTATGTGTTACCGAAAAAATCATTCTATGCAGACACAGACTGATGACCTCCCTAGACTTGGAAACCAAGACTAGAACAAAACAGACAGAACATAGAACTTTCTCTAAGTTAACATAATCAAATTATCAATTAGAAAAATATCCATACCTTGTAATAAAAGGTTGTCCTTGCTAATTGTATATTCCAATTTCTTTGTCGCGAGACTAATGTATGAGAACCTGCAAGAGACACAAGCCAACAAAGGTGAAAGAAACAAATATAATTTGATGTAACCTATGAAATTGGTAAAGGAGAGATGCAACAAAGATAATCAAATAAAGACAACCTTTGTGGGAAAGAAACTATGTTATTGTATTAATGATAAATGAAAAGAGATTACAACCAAAGTCACCTTGATGTTTTGAATCTCCTTCCAGCAAGCTCACTACTCCAACACCCACAATGCATCCCTAAAAACCATCACCATCAACTGAATTCTTAAGATAATATCGAATTTCTCAAATCCAAAGAATTACTAACAATCCTCCAATGACAAACCAGAAGCAAAGTTATCGATCATTCACTATTTTCTATTAACTATTAGCATTTCCTCATGAGAGAATCCTCCTAATTTTATAGAATGAAGAGGACAAGGGTGAGGAGGTTAGGATAAGGGGTTAGGATCCCCCAAGATCAGGAGTACGGGTTAGATTCAAACCAATTGGAGAACACCTCATCTCGAAGCTTCTCTTCTAGAATATTCTCGAAATCCATCTCTTTCTCCCCTTTTAAATAGTGTCGCACCCTATAGTGAAGAAACCTAAGACATTGTCACACCTTGTAGTGGTTCAACATGTGACACTTGAGGGTGTCACATACTACAAGGATGCAAGTTGTGACACTCTCTTAAATTAAGTATTTAAATGCCATAACAACATGTATAACCCTTTTTGCATGCTTCCTTTCTCTCAAAGTAAGGTTCTTCTTCAATAATCATAGCTTGTGTGCTCCGGATGATAGAGGATAAGTGGACATCATTATTTGTGAAAAAAAACTGTGTAACACTATGGGTTTAAATCCATCAAATGTTTTGAGATCCACTTTAGGGATTCGATGCCACATTTGAGTCATAGGGTCACAAACAAGTTGGGTAGAGTGAGGGACTCATGAAATTGGATAAATAAACTACTTCATTTTGGGATGGATGGTATTTACAAGGATAATTCATAGATTGAATTTTCATTTCCATAAATTTGGATAGTTGGCCTTCGAGTGAATCCATTTTGGCAAGCTTGTCATTGTTGCCAACAAGAGCTTCCTAGGTACAGGAGTGGTTGTGGTATATTTTATGATGCAACTGATCACACTAAGTTTCCAAGGAGGACAATTTGTGTCTATATTTTCATCATTGATATATGTATAAATGTGGGCCCATAAAAAATGCTACTAGAGAGCGGTACAAAGGATATCAAGACTGTGTTGTAGGTTTGTTGAGATGGTTGTCTAGCAGTGGGGTGAGAGGGAGCACCAAAAGGAATTAATCGAAAGTGATACCATGAAAATTATATTAACACGAGGATTCTATTTAGATGGGTATTTTTATCATGAAATTTTTACTTGTGCAAATCCCACCAGAAGATCCCCAAATATTGCATAACTATGGAAGAAACTACCACTATCACCTAAGTAGGATCTTCCCTCATTTTAGTGATGGAGGAGGTCCACCACAAGGGAGGATTCCCTAGTGAAA
>JZKD02S1673719.1:244335-259880 GCA_000966675.3 Picea glauca
TCTCAATTAAAGTAAAAAATAGTGAAATGCAACCAACCACTTTGAAATATAGTCAAACAAAATAAACCATAGCCAAACCTATAGTTTACCATAATTAACCGTTAAGAATCATAATCAACTATAGTCAACCATATTCAATCAAGGTTAACTTTAATAAAACATATTTAACAATGGTCAACCATCTTAACATGTTATACTATAGTTAATGATAAAAAATCATTATTAGCTATAATCAAACCAAAATGAACATGGTAAACCATTGTCAACAATATTTAACCATTGTAATCCATGGTCAACATGATTAACCATAGGCAACTAGAATCAACCATAGCAATCCATAGTCAATAGGGTCAACAAGGTCAACTATAATGAACCTAATCAACCATGGAAAACAACATTAATGATAGCTAACCATACTTAACAATAGTAAACTATCATTAATCATCATCAACCTTAGTCAATATTGTCTCCCTTCAATGGATGACTATGGTTGACCATGATTAACCAAAGGAAACCATCATCCACCATAGTTATCCATGGAAAACCATAGTAAACTATCATTAACCATTTTCATCCATGGTTAATTATTGTTAATCAAGTCAAGTGTATTGAAGAAATGTTAGCCGTGGTCTACATAGTCTACTGTAGTTAACAATACTTGGTAATGGTCAACCATTAACAACATGGTTATTAATCAAGTTAGTTAAAGTGAATAAATTCTAAACATGGTATATATGGTCTAGTATAGTGAATGATAATTGTTAATGGCAAACCATTAACAACATGGTTAGCCATAGTCAATCATGGTAGCCCATAGTTCATTGAATCAACTATAGTGAACTACATCAATAATATTCAACCATATTCAAATGGATCAACCATAGTCAATCTTAGTTGACATGATCAACCAAAAACAACCATAAATCAATATTGTGAATGATCATTAACAACATAAACCGCTATTGACCATTGTCAATTATAACAAGAGTCAACTACGATTTGATATTCTAAACTATTGTCAATCATAGTCTACCATGATCAACCATGGTTAATAATAGTGGTCTTTGTTAAATTGATCTAAATCATTGTCAATGAAAACATTAGTTCAATATGGTTCACCATTGTCAACATAATCAAGCAAATTTAATTGTGGTTGATTGTAGCCAACATAGTCAATTAGAGAAAAAAAATTAATCATCATCCACCATCTACTATGATCAACCATATTCAAAATTTACTATAAATATAGTTAATCACACTCAAAATTCTTAGCTATAGGCTAGTTTTACTATAAATATCATATATATTGTAATAGTATTCATATCGATATTTTAATTCACAAATATACTAACATAATCCAAGAGGTCAACCAAACCATATAACCAAAAATGATTGATAAAAAACTAATACACAGTTTGTATCCATAAAACTTTATAAAATTATGACTAAAAGTGAAAACTTACATAATCAAATACATATAATTTATTAATAAATAATCACAACATTTACATAATTATATTATCCTTAACTTACACCAACAAATAATTACTAACATAAAACATGATTTATTATTTGGTGTATAATAATTTTAATATCATATATAAAAATGACCCATATTAAAAAAGAGGTCTAAGAGGATATTATAATATTAGAAAATATTAAAGTGGTGAAATGAGTCCTCAAAATTAGAAAATGTTTTCCTTTTTATACCATGTTTAGCTATATAAACATCGTAAAGAAAAATATGAAGTTTACTGGAGGCTATGGCATATCTATTGTTTGTCATTATTATACAACACAAAATTAAAAAAAAAAAAAGTACATACTATTCATTAATCTGGTGAGGTTTCCTTGGGAACCTAAGGTGGCTTAGGAGTCGTTGGTGGGGCACTCTTTGGCATCGTAGTTGTTTTTGTGGATCTTGAAGGTAGGAGTCGAGCCAATAATTCTCAAAGAAGTAGGTGGAACTCATCCACTTGTAGTTGAATTGTATTATGAGCATCCTCTTTGGTTTGCAACATTTGACTTAATAACGTCTTGAGATGCTAGTATAATTTTATCATTTTCCAGTGTTTAGTTTCAAAACCTCTCAAGTTGCTAATGTGTTGAACCTAGTTGATAATTTCCTTATCCACCTCTTCATTCAACATTAAGCTATGTTCCATGCAAATTTTCTTCTTCCACATCCTCCAGGTGCACCTGAATATGTAGCAAGGTTGCCACGTGTAATGTCATCACCGCGACCTAGGTGTCACATTGCACACAGGTAATGGAGGTCCCCTCTCCTAGATTGTTGGTGAATATCTCCATTGGTGCACCCCCTCGCTTATATCCACGTCGGTATCCTCGTCATGGTGCCATCAAACCCGCAATTCTTGAGTAGGGTAGTCCAGAGCACCGACACGCTAAAAACAGGCAGTCGAAATTATATAAAATTGAAAGAGAGTTTATATATTAATTTGAATGGGTATTGTCGTCTGTTTTGGAGCCAAAGGGCAGGGTTTCGCCACTAATGGCGACAATATGAATCCCTAAGACGGCTAATCTAGTGGACCAACTTGCGCATTGTTTTGAATTCAGCGGTGTTATTTCATATATTTCACTGAGGCGACAAAAATTATTAATTAAACGTGTTTAGTTTCCGAATATTTTAAACCAAAACAAATCGAATGACGTATTGAAGGATGTCCAGCATATGTCATCTTGCATTCTGATATTTATTAATAATAAAGCTTTTCACTTAGTCTGCAAGTCCAAATAAACAAATTTTATTCTCTTCATTTTTTATTTCTTTTCCTTCCTTACATTCAGTTAATTATTAATTAACTTTTTAAAATTTTGTATATAATTTATATCCAAAAATCTCAAATAACATTAGAATTTTTTCTAATGATTAAATTTTTATTTTTTATTAATATTAAACTATCTTATATAAATACTACTATAAATTGAATTTTCATTTTTATTTTCATTATCAAAATTTAATTTTTTCTAAATCTTTTTTCTAATAAACCTTAACACTTCTTTATTTTTCAAATCCATAAATTTAACCTAAAAAAAATTACACAAAATACCTTAACTTTAATAATAAGATACCAAACAATCCATTGTAACCTCAATTAAAATAATAACATACCAAACAATCCAATGTAAACTCAATAAAGAATATATTATGCCTGCAAGCCTAGAAATTTCTACAAATTATTTAGTGCTCGGCAATTGGTATTGTATATGTGCAGTGATATCAAAGGTTTACCTGTACTATTAAACAAAACAAAAACAATGAAAGATAAGTTGATTTTTTTTTATTACACTCAAAGTTGTATATCTATTGGAGATGGGCACAATTAATCAGTTTTTAATTTAAAATTCTAATCTGATGACTAACAATTGAAGATGCTGACATATTCTTAGTCGTCCTCCCAAATCAATGAATGTGATTTATTCTTCATAACTTCCTTTTATTTTTGAATGCATCAGTTAACCTGTTTACTTTTTAACATTTACCTAATCATATTAAGAAATTACCGTACCACCATATGATTGCCACATTTAACTGATTAACCTTTGGAATTACCACATTTAAGATTAACTTTTGGATTTCTTCAACTCTATGTGTGTTTCAGCGTTCACCAGCCGCAACACCAGCCCTATGTGCGTTTTGGCGTTCACCAGCCGCCAGCGACTTTGCGGTTGTGCTAGTTAAATATAATGTTGAGTTTGTTAGGCCACCTGAGTTCAATCCTACTTCAATATCCTTAAGGTGAATTTAATCTAGAGGAGACACCCAAAAATCCAGTCATGTTGATCTCGAGGTGATTTTGACAGAGTAAATCCAACCATGTTAATCCCCATATGATTTTGACAGATTAAATGCCCATAAATTATGTTTAATTGACGACATTCATAATATAAATCCCCCTTATGTAAGGCACCAATTTGCACATTGTTTTGAAATTTAACGGCGTCTATATAATTATAATTCAGAGTTCATATTTTACACTGTTTTCGAGCAATCCGTCAGTAATGGCGACAATTCGTTTCTCTTTAGTTGACGGCATTCATAATATGAAGAATACCCCGCGGAATGTAGTGCACCAAGTTTTTTTCTAATTTAGCGGCGTCGATACAATTGAACCTTCATAATTTACACTGATTTTAAGATTTCGTTTAAAATATGTGACAAGTGCTTATAGTGTTTGTCCCTCTCGCTTTGTTTGGAACACTGAGCCCACAAAAATATGAGAGTATTTATAATGAAGAGTCCTTGTCTCCCTTAATATTTATGCATGTTCAAAGGGCCATCACAACACGTCCTACCCCTAGAATCACTAACTTCCTTGAACTAGAGGTTTGTTATTTTAGTGGGTTATTGAGGAAATAAATTTTGGGGCACATTTTCCTACTTCATTAGCTAAGTCGATGGCCTACTATATAGGATTTTTTGGTACAAATTCCTCCTTTATTGATTGAATAGAAAATTTACCATAGATCACAATTCCATATTCCTTTTTTCTTAGGCTAAAGAGCTACTAAATTATGTGTTCACATGCCTCTTGTCTTTCTTGGTTAGATTGCGGTAGCCGGTCAAGTCTATGCACCCTAGTTCCTAATGAAAGTTTTCCACTTGTTTCCTAAGTCCTTTATTTACACTATGATTGTATAAAATCATATACAATCATAGGGATTTTGTAGCACATTCACCTCCTCTTGATTTATGATCTTGAATAATTGTTGGTGAAAAATATCCAATGTTGATGAAACAATTATATAGGTATTCTGTAGTACTAACATTTCATAGCTAGTCAAAAAATCATTCATAAATCATTAACATATCTATCACAAGTACACATTCATCAACATATGATAAAAATCAAACATTTTCAACACATAAATGCATAAAATACTACCAAAATAATCATTCCAAGTAATTAATCAATAAGCTATTATTAAGTAATTAATCAATAAGATATTATTTGCTACAAACCTGGTTAGTGAAATAGGTATTGAGCTAGAAAGTTGTAATGTCTAAGGTTTTTACGGAGGGAAAATGACATCAAAATATGAAAAAATAGAAAGATTGCCGACCTCATAATACCTCCCACCGCCTCCCTCCCTCCCCACTGCCCCCAACTTAAAGATTTGTATGTCCACAAAAGAAAGGAAAGGTTAGTGTACTACCAATTATATTTTTCCTAATACTCATGAATGATACTTTCATTAAGTACTATTTAAGTTACTTGTAGCTCCTCAACTATCACTAGATTTTGCAAGATTCCCCATATTTATATTCTTTCTTATTCTTTTGTTTCCTTCTTTACCTCTACATTTGTATCTAAATATGAGAAGAGATGTTGAGTGCTACTTACCCCAAATTTCAAGGGTATTAATTTCCCTTGTTTGGAAATATTACTCTAAGCATCCCTCTATGATATTGGGCATTCGTCTCTAAATTCATAACAAGAATAATGTGTCATAGCCTCTTTGGCGTGATATATTGATAATCTAATAAGTTATTTCTACTATTTCCTTCTAGGAGTAGCATTAAGTTCCATGGATTGTTGATAATATGGGATACCATGCAACAAAAGTAGAAACTTAAAATAATGAAATGTAATCCTTTAGACACCTTCAATATATAATTTATAATTCTTTAGACACCTTCAATATATAATTTATAATTCAACTTTGAGTAGATTTTTTCTAATTCATAGTAAAGTGTGTATATCCATCCTTTGTATCATTTTAAGGAGTTTCAACTTTGAGTAGATTTTTCCTAATTCATAGTAAAGTGTGTATATCCATCCTTTGTATCATTTTAAGGAGTTTCAACTTTGAGTAGATTTTTTCTAATTCATAGTAAAGTGTGTATATCCATCCTTTGTATCATTTTAAGGAGTTCCATCCACATAATTTTTTCATTCTATAGAAACTCATCTACTCATCTCTGGACGTATCGACCAAATATTCCAATGTACAACTTATTCTAGTTGTCTCTTCTCCATCGTCAAAAATAGAACTATGCATATGATTACCCCCACACGTTTTTGTATACATTATGTCGGTTGTCAATTTCTTCTCTTATCTTAATTTACCTTCCATATCACTACCTTTATACTTTTCCATGGTTGCAAACCTAGTTTACTCATTCGATAGTCAGTGTATGAAATCCCCGAGCTATGCATCCCTAACATAAGGTCTTGGGAATAACCTAAACCTTTGAGATAGGAAATACTTTTGTATATAAATCTCACACAATAGATTTTTACTTTATACAAGGCTTTAAAAATAGAGTTTAGAACCTTTCCAAGGGTTTTGGATGTCCACATTCTTTCGGGAAACACCACACTCAATTTGAAATTTGTACCATTATTCTTTTGTTCCAAGGAATAGACTCTTGTAGGTGGTATACAAGATAACATTTTGTTAGAATACTCTACAATATAATCACAAATGGACATTAATATTATCACCTCTTCATCCTTCTCCCTAGTCTCTTATATCCACTTAACCATCTCATCTTTTATCCCAACATTCTCATTCATCTATGATTATAAACTATGAGAATTTTGAAATAAGAAAGAGAAATATTTTCATCCATTGATTTAATTACCTTTTGGTGCTTCAAAATAGAGATGATGCCCTCTCCTCATACTGCAACTTTAATTTTTCACTTAGCCACTTCACCCTTAGTAATAATCTGTAGTTTCTTCATTGACTCTACAATCTCGGTAGTTGGAGTAGGCCATAGAATCCTATTATTCAACCCACTCGAACCTAACCTTCTCATTCACATAGGTTGAATACACTTAGGTGTATGAACATTTAGATATTCTTAATTTATTTTGAGCGATGGGAACCTTGAACTCTAGTGGTGGAATAAACACCTCCCATAAACCAGAATCCTTAAAAATTTTGCAACCTACATTAAATAATCTTGTTTAATAAATTTAAAAATATTCATCACTCTCTCTCTCTCGAGCATGCTAGGGAGCCCTCCACTTCATTTTTCATCACATGTTGTTACTAGGATTTTTTTTTCTGTAGAAGTAGGTCATATCTATAGAAAAATGTGTAGTGTCTATAGGAACATGCATAGGCTCTATAACCTCTCATTTATCTTAAATATTTTTTTTACGATATTTGAGTCAACCTCACGAGGATAAAATCCTCCTATGTTTTTTAAGAGGTGGTTCAAACAGAAAAAGAACTAGAGAAGGTGGCATTTGAACTGAAGAACAAGGAATATGATTCAAATGAATCAACTAAATCAAATGAATAGGTGGAATAGTTGAATCTGGTCATAAGGAGGTCTAAATGAGTAAGCAACAAGTTGAAAGGTATCTAGTCCACTCAATTTTCATTCTACACTTGTGTTGGCTTCCACTAACGAGGAGACCAAGTTGGTTAGGGAGGAAGTCAACTTGATACAAGGAGAACTCTGGAATGAAGCCATGGTTGAATAAATGGAATCCTTGCACAAAAATGAGGCATGGGATTTGGTCAAGCTACCTAATGGAAGGAAATTGATCGGTAGCAAGTGGGTGTTTAAGAAAAAGTTGAACGAAGTAGGTCAAGTTGAGAAATTCAAATCTCTTCTAGTGGTTAAAATATATCCCCAAGTCAAGGGAGTCAACTTTGGTGAGATTTTTTCCCCTGTTACAAAATTAACTTCCATTAGAGTACTAATGTATTTGGTTCTAGAAGTTGATCTTGAAACAAAGAAAATGGATATGAATAAAACGTTCCTACATGGGGACCTGGAAGAAGAAATATACATGAAACATCCTGAAGGATTTTTAATAAGGGGCAACAAAGATCTAGTGTGAAAACTAAAAAAAATCCCTTTATGGTCTAAAGAAATCGCCAAGGATGTGATACCAAAATTTTGACACCTATATCCTTAGTTAGGGATTTGTTAGAAGCAAGGATAATCATTGTGTATATTCTATGGAAGAAGGTAGTCGTTTCATATATGTAGCTTTGTATGTCAATGACATGTTCTTGGTTAGAAACAACATGGATGCAATAAAGGAGGTGAATATGCATTTGTCCTCCAAGCTCAATATGAAGGATCTTGATGCAAGGAACTTCATTCTGGGAATGGATATAAAGAGAGATCAGACAGTTAGAAATTTGAGGTTGAATCATAGGAAGTATATTAAGACAATTTTAAAGTGTTTCAACATGTAGGATTGTAAACTACTCAAGGTGCCAATTCATGTGGAAGAAAAACTAAGTTCTAAAAAGTGTCTAACGACACAGGAGGAAATAGAGGAAATGAGACATGTTCCCTATGAAATGTTTGTTGGAACTATGATATATACGATGGTTTGCACTCAACCAAATATTTCTCATGCAATGGAAGTATTGAGATAATACATGTCGACGCCTGAGAAAGAGCATTGGATTGTTGACAAGAGAGTGTTCAGGTATGTGTGTGGCACAAATGATTATGCTATATTGTACCAAGGGAAACCTAAATTTGAAAATGAAGTAAATGTACATGGATTTTTCAACGTTGATTGGGATAAAGATCTAGACCAACGAAGGTTGAATAGTGGATATGTGTTCAATATGTTCAATGGAGGAATTAGTTGGATTAGTAAGTGACAGACGGTCATATAAGATGAATACATGGTAGTCATTATGGAAGCAATGAAGCAATATGGATGCATTGACTATGTTCAGTGATCGGGTTTGAGTAAAGAGTTATGAAGATAAATTGTGATATTCAAAGAAAAATATTCCTGGAAAAGAACCCAGCTTACCATTCCAGGATGAAACATATTGATGTACAATACCATTAGAGACATGGTGGAAAGCAATAAGGTGTTGTTGGAGAAAATAGACAAGTTGGAAAACATCATAAACACTTTGACCAAATATGTGAGTGTTGTGAAATTCTCTTGGTGTAGAGAGGAAATAGGCATTTATACCCCGAGTCTGTGAATAGAAGTTCAATTTATCATGTATCAACTAAGAAGAAAAAAAGTGGAAGAATGTTGGGTTGTCATATTCTTTGCAATGAAAGAAAATTCATCTAACTATCTAGTCAAGGTGGATAGAAATAAGGTGTTGCTGGATAAAGTAGACAAGTTGGAAAACATCACAGACTCTCTGACCAAGTCTGTGAGTGGTGTGAAATTCTCTTGGTGTAGAGAGGAAATCGACATTTATACCCTCGGTATGTGAAGAGAAGTTCAATTTATCATGTATTAACAAAGAAGACAACAAATGAAAAAATGTTGGGTTGTTATATTCTTTGCATTGAAAGAACAATCATATAACTGTCTAATCGAGGTGGATTGACAAGTCAAATCAAGTCGATGTTTAAGTTTAAAGTTGAAGTGATCCACTGGGAATTCGAAGTCGAAGTGATCGATTGCTAATCGACTAATAAACCAACTGAAGTCGACTATAACCGAATCCTGAGATTCACAAAATTGAAGGCGAGAATTCGTCTGTCTCTTTAGTTGGTGGTATTCATAATATGAATCCCCACGTAATACGGTGCACCAATTTGCGCAATGTTCTGAATTCAGTGGCATTATACAATTCAAGCTTTCATATATTTCACTTTGTTCAAACGTGTTTAGTTTCCATGTTACGAATATTTTAAACGAAAACAAATTGAATGATGCCTGGGAGCGGCGCTCTCACAACGCTATTGAAGTCGAGGCTCTTGGGCCTCTGACCACCTGCATCTCATCGCTCTGACACTAAAGCCTCTAATCAATGTGTCAGTGTGTATGTGTAATCCTGGCCATTAAGTGGTCATTTGTTACGCCTTACATTTGTCTTTGAATAAGTAGTTGCAGACTTGTAATCATTTTACGTTTGTTGCATGCCTGAATCGAAGGAGAAGTTCCATGCCAGAATCAAAGAAGTAGTTGCAATGAATTCTTCCACAGGAGACGATCTCACATGGTGGCCATATCCAGCTCACATGGCGGCCATAGCTAGCTCTCAGGTTCCCATAGCCAAAACTGTAAGTACCCAAATGTGTGAAAATGCAAAGGTAAATCATTCAATCAAAATTCTTTGATCTTAACTGTTATGAAAATATGAAAATCAATCAGTTTTTTATCATTGAATTTTAGCAAGAAAAAAAAGATGGTTACAAGATTCAAATTCTCTACATTTGTTGTTCCAACAAAACATTCCCAAAAAAAATTTAATTTCTTTGATATGCTCAATATTTGGTAAGGATTTCAGCCATGGTGGCTTTTATCTCATTCATTTCTCTGCAGTTGTGGAACTCCTGGTTATCTTAATGGTAAAAATTATTGTTATATCCATGGTAAATTATTTATATTTACTTTGACTAGTAATTCGGAGAGAATTTATTGGATCTGCAGATTTAAGTGACTAATATTATATAATCAAAATGTGCTAAGGTTTTTTCAACATATTGAATCCATTTGTAAATTTAAAAATGTAATTTAAACAACAAAATATTGAAATTTCATCCAGATTTATGTTGTCCAATTCTAATTAAAAGAACCAAAACATAGAATAATTAAACAACACCCACAATTATGTGTGTTTCAACTACTAACTTGCAAAACATCATAAACTCTTACTAATTCAAAATTCTCATTCAGTTATGAAGCGAAATTCCTATTAAAACCAAAACTTTCATCTCTCACTAATTCAAGGTTCTCATTCAGTTAGTTATGAGACAAAATTCCTATTACCAATTATTTCTCATTCAATTATTGGGCAAAATTCTTATTAAAACCATAGCTTCTTGATTTAAAGCTAACTACATTCATTCTACGAATCAGGATCCCATACCATATAACCTTCTTACATTATTTCATAATTATTTATAATTGGAAATGCATAGTCTTGTTCATAATTATTTATAGTTGGAAATGTAGAATAGATGATGAAATTTTAATTGTTTAATTAAAATATTTACCAATATATGTTTATATATGTTTAATTAAAATATTTACCAATAAAAATTTGGATATCCAGTGTATCTGGAATCAAACCAAAATTTGGATATCCAGTGTATCTGAAATCAAACAAAGATTTGGAGGAGAATGTATCTGAAATCAAACCAATAACAACAGAAAACATGGTCATGAATCCAGTGTGAAGACAAACATTCATGACTTTAACCTGAAACTTGTGAAATTTTGTAATAGGATACGCTGATTACCTGCAATAAATAATAATAATTTATTTCCAAACAAATTCTTGGAAAAATGAATACATGTCCGTAATTTTTAACCTACTTATATCTGATTGTATATGTGCAGTTATATCAAAGGTTTACATGCTGATCAAAATAGCAAAAATTAATTTTTTTTTTACTTATAATCTTATGTACGTATTTTTTTTTTGTTTGTTAATTTGTGCAGGATCTGCGATTAACCTGTGGCTTGAGGATTTTTTGTCCCCGTCACCGACTGTCCTACACCTCAGGGACAATCTTATGTATGTATTATTAGAGATAATGTTTTCATTAATGTAGTGTGTTGAGTTTAGAGATTGGTTTGAAATTTGTTAGTGGTTGTTGAGAAATTGTCTCAACCTTTATTTCATGTTTGAAATTATTTAGATCTAACTGCAACAGTAGATATCTATTATATCTCGATTTATGTGTAATAATAAAATATTAAATAAATTATTTGTTGGAATTGTGATAACAATTAATTATGGTTATAATACAAATTTACATATGATAAATGTTTGATAGTTCGTATGCATAGTCTGCCTACAAGTAACCTGCACATTCTAACCTCAACGAATTACATGCCATACCCTTTCAGTGTAGAAATCCGATTGTTATGATCCAGCTTCATAATAATAAACATAAAGGAGTTCGAGATAAACAGAATTAAAAAAATGTTTCAATCTATTATTTTTACAATTTTAATCACATTAATTTATATATATATAGTATAAATATAAAAATATAGTATAAATATTTTATGTTTTGGATTTTTGGGCAATCATTACCAGAACCAGGTTATACAATTGTTATTGATCTCAGAATAATTGGAGGCACATAACAATCAATTTCTTTATTATTGCATATTTAACTCTTTATTATTGCATATTTAACTCTGGTATAATAATACATTTATATAGTTTTTATATAATTGTTGTTGATCTTAGAATAATTGGAGGCACACAACAATCACTTTTCTTATTATTGCATATTCAACTCTGATACAACCATATATTCATATAGTTGTTTTCAGATTCAAATTATTCCAAACTTCGATACATTTATATAGTTGTTGTCAAATCCAATTTATTCAAAATTTGGAGATAGAGAGAATGAGAGAATATCTCAACAATCTCCAACAAACTCAAACAGATTCTAATGTAAGTATTAATTCTAAAAGTTAAAATTACAATTTTCTGTTTCTTAAATTACATTTTTGAATGTATAAATAAATTCAACTAAAAAACCTTAAAACAATTAATTTGTATAAACTCAACACCTTAAATCTACAAATTCAATTCTTGATTAACTTTCAGAAAAATTAATAAAAAAAACAATAAAAAAACATTTATACTACCTCTATTTATATAGAAAGAATAGTGAAGTCCAGGGCACCGACACACTAAGAAAGGAAAAAGCAAATTCAAGTTGGACAGCAGCTCATCTGCAATCTATGTTAGGAATATCGTAAATACTAAACAAAATGAATGATGTATTGAATGATGTTTAATGTGAGTTTAAGATTTAATAACGTATGCTTAATATGTATATTTTTTTAATAAGTTTTATTTAGTGTTTGAAATTCAACTATTTTAGTTAAATTTAATTAGTAATATTGAAATATTTTGTTTATGGTTTACATTACAATAATATATTGATTAGGAGTTTAAAATATTATTTGTGAAAATTGAACCTGGGTGTCATTTATATCAATCATCTGAGTTAAATTTAATTGATAACATTGAAATAATTTATTTATGCTTATAAGTTTCAATGAGACATATTTTCCTTTGGGATGGTAGTTTCCAACAGATTATATTATACCAATGAGAGCAAAACTAACATATATAGATAAAAAAGATTTATTCCTGAAACATTTAGAAATAATTATTTGCTCTAAGAATAATTAAAACACACTAACAACTTTACCTAAAAATAGATATGAATTATTAGCATTTATAATTTAATGATAACTCAAAATAACCAAATATAAATACAACAATTAATATGAATGAGTTATCAAATTTATCAATTTACTAACAACCCTCTCAAAGAATTAAAAAGTTTTCAAACAAATTCAAAGGGATAATATATATAGACAAAATGAGAAATATAGAGAAGGAATACTCATTTTTTTGAGTTTTTTTTTTAAGAATGTTTTAATCATTCACATGAATTTATAAAAATAATCATCCATGAAACAACATATTTAAACTTGATATAAGAAGTAGAATGTTAGAGAAGTTACAGAGAAAGAAGGTTTTTCAACATAAAATAATTTATTTAAATATATAACAACTTTGTATTTCAAGATTGAAATACAACTTGATGAAAACAACAAACTCTATTTAAAACCAAAAAAAAAATTGAAAGAGAGAGATAGAATATAATAAAGGTTCATTTTAATAGAAATACCAAAATAACCTACGAAGGTAAGTACTATGTTTTCAAAGCCTGTCATTTTCGCCTTTTGGCCCATTTTCAGTTCAACAAACCTTTGAATTTTCCCTTTTATTTTCTGAAAAGTCTCGAGAATATGTCCTTTGTCCGCAAAAATGTGGCTAACCCTCATCACGGCCTCATTAAATTAGTCTTCATCTCAAAATTAAAGAAACGAAGTAAAACTTGGGAAGACTTCCTCTATCAGTTTTTGAACCCCCATCTCATAGTTAAAAAAAGAAAGAAGTCGATCGATCCTGGGACTGTCACTCCACCTAATCCTTGCTGATATTATGGTAGTTGCGGGAGGTATTTACCTCCACGTGTGACCCCGACAAGAATAGAAGACTCCGGGAAGCAAGAGAAACCCTAATGAGTTGGCTAATAACCCTAGAAGACTTGTCGGCTCAAGAAGATAATATGTATTAGGTTATTAGCCTCCAAGAGAAGAAGTCAGCCAGAAGAATTAATGTATACTGAACAGACAGGTACCCAGAAGGAGAATTCGGCCCCAATAAGTCTGTCAGAACCACTATAAATACAGGGCGCCAGTCTCTCATTTGACACATCTTAGCAGTTGCAGAGAGCCATTTCTGTGCAATGCAGTTGTAGTCTTGTGTGCAGGTTTGGAGGAGAGTTGTCGTTGCATCTGTTGCAACGAGCAATTACGCTTGGACTATCTCTTGGCTAGGGTTTGGACTATCTGATCAGCTCTTTGTGATGCGCTATCCTTGGGGAAAGGTGCGCTACCCTTTGTTTGGCTATCTAGCCTAGGGTTTTCTTCTGAAGTGATTCTCTGTCAAGGTTAAGGTGCTCGGAGGGTGGCTTCGACCTATGGTTGGGTGACAAGGGTATTGTCAATGGTAAAACGAGCACACAATCTTTCATATTCTAATAGGTTATGGGCCCACAGCTCCTTCATTCAGTCTAAACACTAGAAGGAAACATAGCCGCTAGGATATTGAGCTCGCTGAGGAACTGTTGCTAGGGTTACTAGTAGAAGCAACATCCAAGACACTGTCGCTAAGGTTACTAGCAGGAGCAGTTGCAGAAACCCTAATTCTCTTGTTGAGGCACCTTAAGTGAATGGATTGACGTAATCTCTAGATAGATCAATGTGCTCTAGCCTAGCGCATCTCCTGATACTCTCAGCAAAACAAGACGTGAAGTTTGAGTTTATGGTCAAATCTAGGGTTTGACCAAGTCAAAGAAGCCATGACTTATTCTATGAAGTCAGAGAACAAGTTAGATGGAGCCTCTAACTTCAGAGCATGGAAGACAAGGATTGACCTCATCCTTGCCAAGAATAAAGTGTTGGATATCGTGAAAGGAAAGATCATGAAGCCCGAGTTTGAAGAAGGAAAAGAGAAGGAACCGCAGAATGTTGCAGCTATGGAGAAGTTCAAAGACAGTGATATCAATGTTATGAGTATCATAGTGGAATCTATAAAAGACCACTTGATACCCTACATCTCCCATCTTGACTTATAGAAGAAGACGTACAATGCCCTAACAAATCTCTTCTCGGTCAGAAACATTGGACAAGTTATGAGTCTGAAGAATCAGCTCCGTGACATGAAGATGAATGATGAGGATAGCATAACATCATATTTTGTTAGAATCACTCTATTAAGAGATCAACTACAAGCTATTGAAGAGATCAACTCAAAAAAGGAGTTGGTAAACATAGTACTCAATGGTATTCCCAAGACGTGGGATGCATTTGCTGCAAGCATGAACAGACGAAAGGAGTATCCAACATTTGAAGAACTTTGGACTTGCTGTGCTCAAGAAGAATCAAGTATCAGTGCAAAAGAGAAACCCCAAAAGAAGTACAATGATCAAGCCTTCACAGCAAGATTCAAGAACTTCAGGAACAAAAGGAAGTTTGGTTCAAGGAGGAAGCCAAATCAAGAGA
>JZKD02S1673719.1:264357-281336 GCA_000966675.3 Picea glauca
AATAGAACTGTAGATTGAAATAGAGTGTTTATCCTTAGGGTAAACCATTCTCTTGGCGAGTTAATATTTCCATTAGTTTTTCTTTCTTCCTTGACTCATAATGTGTCACAACTCTAAGTCTACTTACCCTGGTCGATAATTTAATTGAGGGAAATTAATACATATAGTTTACCCATCAGACATTGTTTGATTACCATTCATTGATGTATACCATTAACAAATGTGAGACGACCCACGATAATGATATTGGGCGGCAAGGTACCTAGTACAATATATAAAGTGTGAATAAATGAGATGATGTTGAACACCTGATAGAATCTATCGAGTAGGGGACATTGATGTATTCCCATTTTTAATAGTAAGGGAACCTGCCATTGATGACTGCAAGCCCCAAGGTACTAATAATAACTCTAAATCTATGTCCCAGAGTAAGATGTGTTGACGTCAATAGGAAGAGATCCACCGAAAGGAATGCATTAAGGCATCCTCCATCATATAGCATGACAGGTAGCAGAAGGTCAAATATTTGAAAGGACTCATATGAACAGATTGAAAGGACCACACCGAGGTATGACACTGACATGCACCAAATGGAATAGCACATGCTAGAGACTCTGAATAGTAGCCAATGATGGAGACTACTGACAAATATGAGGAATCCACTAATGGGGTCAAATGGAAACCAAGGTATCACATGAATCCTTATGTGCGATAATGGTTGTTGGTGTCAAACATAAGGGAAATTGCTTAGTCATCTACCAATGATGGTGTGTCATTTGTTGAGAACAAGGTTACCTATCAATGATGTAAATAGGCCTAGGGTAAAACTCTAGGTCATACTCTCAGAGCGATGTGTCATAGTTGATAAGAGTAGACTCGTCAGTAAGAATTCAATGGGGACCTTCTATACTAGAGTGATTAGGAGACAAAGATATGTGTGAAGCTGAGAGATACTTAACTGACATAGGAAGGATGAGTTGAAAACTCAAAGGTTTCTGTAGAATAGCCAACACAAGCTGACTTCCCTTGAACAGAAACATGACACAAGATGTGACTTAGGAAGCATGGATTAGAAACTAGGGTACATTTGTGACATAGGAGGTCTCAAAAAATGCTCCATATGACTAGAAGAACAACCAGTCGGGGGAGACTTTATTCAAAAATGAGAAAAAGGGCCTCCTAAAGCCATACTAACCCAATGATGAGGTAAATACTCATAAGATTGTGTTATATTCAAGGGTTACATACGTAGCTTCCATGTATAAAATATTAAGACTCGTTCCCATCTTTATTTTTGGGTTTTTTTTTTGTCTTTTTCATATTATAAACACTAAAAAGGAATAAAATAATATTATGATACATTGGAGGAAACAAGTGTTGCAGGTAAGAAAACTAGTTCCAATCTCAAGTAACATACCTATGCTCAATGCAAGGAAGCATGTCCAGGATATGGACACTTGGGGGAAAGTTTCCTCCAGAAAAATAGGTTTCAAGTCGCAAAGGATAGTATCACAAGGATGGTATCTTTCCGAGAATGCATACAATTGGATACAACATAGCAAGTTTAAGCCGACATTAGGCTCGAAAAGTGAAAGAGGTAGTTATGCAATGAAATTGAAACTTAACACAATAAAAAATTTGGAAGCCTTGGGGGTAATTGGTCAGCGATATGTAAGGAAAAGATATGAAGCTTCAACACAAAGTCATGGCAGGACTAGATAAGGCTTCTAAGCCAAAAAAAAAAAAACGGTAACATGGGTGTCGAAATGGATAGTGAGGAGATAACTAGGGCACCCATGAAGAGGTAAGATCTACCATCCATAAATGACATTTTTTAAGTAGCTTGAAGGAATAATGTCACGAAAAATGGTGTTGATCCTAAGGTAAGGATGTGATCGATACTGATAAATGAAAAATGCATGTGGAATAAAACCTACCCTATATGTTGGTAAAGACCACAATACCTGCCAAACAAGTTGAAAAAACGCCACCAAATATAATAATGTTTTTAGAAAAAATATCTCTCAAAGACAACTGCACAAGAAAATGATGTAGGAGCATTGTCAGCAAAGCCACGTGGGATGACAGCACAGTGCCTAGCGCGCCTTTTGAGTAAAATTTTAAATTTTGAAAGATGTCGCATCTCAAAGAACTTTTGAGTAAATGATAAATCAAATAAGTTTTAATGGTCGTAGGTTGAATGATCGCGTCAAACCAGAAGATATCAGATCGTCCTTCAGTTATTTGATTTTGGCGTGGATCTAAACATTTGCCTTAAATTGTCTTTCACAGACGTTTATTGTAATAGGACCAAGTAGTTGTAAGCTTTTACTTCGATTAGATAAGTAGCTGGAGGGAACCCTAGAGGACCTCTTGTATAATTAGATGGATTGTATGCCTGAATAACGCTACTACAGATTAGAAGGAGATAGTGTTACTAAATGTAAGTTTTTTTATCAGGCTATACCCATTTACATTTGAATGAATATAATAGAGGGATATTGACCCAATGCATGGTGTTGCTACTATTTACAGTTTCCTTGTTATTTTTTTTCATGAATGAATGGGTTATGTTATTGAGTATATGAAACCATGAAGCATTTGGATAAGTTACAGTTATTTCTATTCATTGAGGTCATGCAAGGTGTGCATACAGTCCATAAGGAGTGTGTTGATAGAGTTTGTTTCGACTCAGAAGCTCAGAAGAGATAGCGTGAAACTTCCATTTGCAAGGAGTGTAAAGGGACTATTGCAAGGTGTGCATAGTCGCCCGCAAGAAGCTAAGTCTTGCGTAAGAATCTATTGCAAGGAGTGCATAGATTCGTAGTTCGACTAAGTGTCGAAGTATCCCTCTAAGGAGTCAAAGGGTTCGAGAAATAAATCTCAAGAGAGATAGCAGGGAGAAATCTTCAAAGGGAGTGAAGTTCTGAAGGTTTCACGAGTTATCAATCAAGATCCATCCAGGAGGGAGCGGGATCATTCCAGATCATTGGATTTGGGAAAATTGCACGAGATTTAAGTCTCTGTGTGCTCACGGGAGTGAGGATTCGTCGATGTATCGAAGAGGTTAGGGACCGTCCATCATCCAAAGGGACAGGTGGTGTAAGATCTACAACTTTGGGTGAAAACACTCCATGAGAAAGTGAGTGTGTAGGAGTTGAAAACTCCTGAAGCCCGAAGAGCCGAAGCGATTTACAGTCTTTGATCTGTGGGAGGCAGGCGTCAACAAATCGTGAACTCCAGGTGAAAGTACTTCAGAAGAAAACAGGTGAGGAGAATTTGAAAATCCCGAATCCTAAATAGCCGAAGTGAATCATGGTCGTCAGATCTAGAAGGACACATGGCAGAGATTTGTCGACTTCGGGTGAAAACACTCCGGGAGAAAGCAAGTGTGCAGGAATTGAAACTCCTGAAGTCTGAAGAGACGAAGTGAATTGTAGTCGTCAATATGTGAGGGACACGTGTTAACATATCGTGAACTCCGGGTGAAAGCACTACAGGAGAAAGCAAAGGCAGAGAGTTTGAAACTCTTGAAGCCCGAAGAGCCGAAGTTAATCGTAGTCGTTGATCTGTGGGAGACACGCGTTGACAAATCGTCAACTTCAGGTGAAAACGCTCTGAGAGAAAGCGAAGGTAGAGAGTTTGAAACTATCGAAGCCCGAATAGCCTAAGTAAATTGTAGTCATCGACCTACGAACGGAGATCGACAGTGGGGAATCATTACGTAGCGTGGAGGAGAAATTAGCGAGCATGCTAGTTCATGGCCCTCAATTCACCAACGTCGTTGATCTCATCCGGGTGGGGGATCAACGACCACGATTAGACCTATTTGGGCAAGTACTTTTCTGATTGTGGATATTGAGCCCTACGATAAAGAGAAAGCACGTTGGTGCCCCGCAATCACTGTGGACTGTTGATCTGGTCCCGGTTAAAAGTTCATAAGTTGTGAAGAGTCAGAAGGTTAAGCCTCGGGTCAAAGCCCGAGGTCCCATCCAAAGGAGGGCTAGCGGAAGGAGTTAGTGTTGATTAAGGTTGGTTTTCATTGATGTCAACCCTTGAAGAAAGTCCGGTAGAAAATTCTAGTAGAAAAAAGGTTTGGGTAATGTACCTAAGGTTGTTTCATGTATAATGGTATGATTTTTTATGTATTTGCAGGTAATATTATTCTATGTGGATAGTACATGTCATGTCATTTCTGGTGGTATGTGGAAAGTCACATAACTCCTCACGGTTTGAGAGTTATGGCCTTACGAAGTTGGAGGACCCTCATATGTAGGCTTAAGGCCCCAAAAGGTCAAAGAAGTCAAAGAGCTTGCAAAGAAGAAATTATTATTTAAATGGTAAAGAAAAGTGACAAAGTCAAGGAGGATTATTTAAATAATAAAGTGAAGTGACAAAATCAAAGAAGATTATAAAGTGAGGTGACAAAGTCAAGGAAGAATATTTTAAAGATAAAGAAATGGAGAACTTTCTAATTATCGAAAGTGATTAACCCTAAAAATGAGGAAAATAGGTTAAGTGACCTAGAAATGGGTTAAGTGACCTAGAAATAGGTTAAGTGACCTAGAAATAAGTTGACCGACCTAGAAATGGGTTAAGTGACCTAGAAGATGCTTTTAAGGAAGCTACTTGGAGAGTATAAATAAGACGCAAGGCTCTCTCATTTCATATCACACTTGAGAATATTCAATATCTATAAGCGACTGAGGTAACCAAAGGATATCTAAGCCGAATTTCAGAGGAAAGGTGAAGAAAAGACGGTCGGAATTCAATGGAGGATAAATTATTTTTTCTAAGGTATGTTATTTACATGTCATCTCACCATTTTCGCAATAAAAACAATTCTGGAATGATTTAGACCGTGAAATTGATAGGCCATTGAGGAAACATATCCAAGTATCTATGGTAAAAAAATTCATCTTGTGGGTCGTTGTATTTTTGGATTTACACTCCGTGGAAAATAGGGTTTGTGGCTAGTCCTGAAACTAGTCTAAAACAGGTGTTTTGGGTAAAAACGTCATAAATTCTTCATAACATATCCAAATTCAGTAAGACCAAATTTTTTGGTTAGAGTACAGTCTTTAGTATTTTGTGTAATATTTGTAGATCCATTCAACAAACATTTTGTGCAGGGCACGCTCTACAAGGTCACTCTCTAGAATAAGCCAGAATTCAGCAAGGTATGCCATTTTTTCTATAACTCCTTTTCTGAGAGGTTCCAAGTAGTGCCACGAGGAGAAATTGCATAAAACACACTGAAGAACATTTTGTACTATTTTCAGATATTTATTCATTACAGGTACATAGTTATGATTATTTCAAGTTAGGGTTGTTAACTAATCCCAAACTAGTCATGTGAGACTAAATAAAAGGTTGATGAAAATGATAGTCTCTTGTTGTGAAAGTTAAGGAATGTTTGCAGGTATGTGATCATATACACCAGGTATATTACAGAGTTACAAATCATATTTTGATGATGAAATTGATGAGGTATTTTGGTTAAGGTACATGTTGGGTACATGGTTGAGACAGGTAGTTGATGAGTTAGCACATACATGAGGTGTATAGTTGATGATGTTGGTACATTTTGATGAGTCATAGTTGATGAGTAGTTGACACATGATTGGTACATACTTGGTACATGGTTGGATGCACTTTTTTATGGTATTGGTTGATTACAGGTTGGTGCATGGTTGATGCACTTGTTTATGGTACAAGTTGAGGTACAGGTTGATGCATGGTTCAGGTTTATTGGTACAGTTTTATAGCAGTATATCTCATAGTGATAGCGTGGTAGTGGTTCCATCATTCTACTTCTACTTTGGGGCAGTTGGACAGGGCAAGGACAAGTGGTTTTAGCCGGAGAACATAGGGGGTTGTAACCTCCTTCTGGTTGTAGCCAAAGAATAGGGGAGTTGGATATTCCCTCATGTTGTAGCCTAAGAAACAAGGGGGTTGGAGCCTCTTTCCAATTACAGCTGGAAAACAAAAGAAGTTGGTGATACCAATGAATTTAATTCTTCAATACATATAAGAAAAATCATTCTGTGGTTTTCTCCCGCTTTGGGTTTCCACGTAAAACATTGGTGTACTGTGTATGTGTATGATTGTTCATTTTTTCATTGCTTATTTACTCTGCAGTTATTGGATGATAATGCTACATTGATATAACACTTGGATTATATGGTTAAAAGGGATTAAATTGCTCTATTACTGATTCACCCCCCCCTCTCAGTAATCCAACAATTGGTATCAGAGCAGGTTCCTTCAGAAATCGGTTTAACCACTGAAAGGTAGATCATGGAGAGAAACAACTTGTATAAAAATGGAATACCATAGTTCAATGGACAGAATTATGCATTTTGGAGCATAAGGATGAAAACATATATACAGGCACAAGGATTTGAAATTTGGCAATCAATTGTATATGGATACATAGCACCAGCAGTTCCACCAACAAATGACAAAGAAGTGAAACTCATTCAGAATAATTCCAAAGCCAAAAATGCACTTCTGAATGGTCTTAGTGAAACGGTATTCACCAAAGTTGCACATTGTAAATCCGCTAAAGAGATTTGGGACAAACTTCAAAATATTTATGAAGGAGATTCAAAAGTCAAAGCAACGAAGCTTCAAACTTACAGAGGTCAGTTCGAACAACTTAAGATGAAGGAGGATGAGAATATTGCAGCTTACTTTTTACGAGTTGATGAAACAGTAAATGCAATCATAAGATTGGGAGAAGAAATCAAAGAATTTGTAATTGTTCAAAAAAGTACTAAAATCTCTTCCTATGAGATTTGACCCTGAGATATCAGTACTAGAAGAAAGATCAGATCTAAACTCAATAAGCATGGATGAATTACATGGAATATTCACAGTATATGAAATGAGAACTGAACAGGAAAATCCAGATATAAAATAAGCAGCCTTCAAAGCATCCAAAAAGTCAAAGCAAGAGGGAAGGAAAAAAGAAAAACATAGCAGCAACAGTGACGTCTTGAAAGATGATGAAGAAGTGGCCAACTTTGTCAAAAGATTGAACAAGGGAACCGACTATAGGTATAGAGATAAGCTTCCTTTAATTTGTTTTAATTGTGATGGTATTGGTCATTTTGCTAACAAATTTCCTTATAATAAAAAGAGAAATGATGAAAGTTACTCAAAAGGAAAACAAACATATAAAGGAAAAAGAACCACAAAGAAAGTTTTCAAGAAAAGCTTATGCACCAAAGAAGACATCTCATCATCAGATGAAGATGAAGTCAGTGACAGTGAGACAGAAAGAGTTCTATTCATGGAAGTAGAAGACTCTGGTAAAAAAGACTCCAAAGAAGAATATGAAGAAGTCGACGAAGAAATTGAAGAGGCAGAACTTGACTACCAAGAGGAATTAATGTGTTCCATAGAAGTTATCAGAAGAGAAAAGAAGAAAAAAAAGAAACTACAAGCAGAAATAAACAAGAAAGAAGACACTCAAGAACTCGAACAAATGATCACAAATTTGAAGGTTAAAATAGAAGAAGATACAAGAATTGAAGAAGCACTCAAAGAACATCTAGAAGAAAAAGACAAGATCATTGGAAATTTGGAAGCAGAGATTGTCACATTAAGAAAGGATCTTCAAAAGAAAAATATGCAAAACAGCTCAAAAGTTTTGGATGACATTATCAGCAGTCAAAAATATCATCATGACAAGTCCGGACTTGGATACAATGAGACAGAAAAATGATCAAGCTCCAAAACAACGGAGCAAGAAACATATCCAAAAAGATTTGCAGAAACAATCAAGGGGGATAGGAAGATCTACAAGGAATATTACAGGGACACTCCTCCACCAAGAAGATTCAGATTTCAGAATCAACAATCGACAGATAGGCCTCAGGAAGAAGAATAATTCATAAGAGTACCTCCTTTCAGAAGATCTTCAAATCCTAGGTATCAAACTATATTTTTTGGTTTATGTTATGCATGTAATAATTTTAGACATAAAGTTGTGAATTGCAGAGATAACAACAGTAACAAAAACAACTTTGAAATCCATACACAAAAGGGGTTATCCAAGAAGGCCTAGTGAAACACGGAGAAGAAGTTACAACAAGTTTGAATCTTTGAGCACTGAAGTGGAATGTTACAAATGTAAAAATTTTGGACACATGGACAAAGATTGCAGAATGATAGTCCCTCCTAGAGAACCGCAATAGAATAACAATAGTCACAGACAGGAACCTCAGAAAAGGACATGTATAAGAAAGCAAGATCAGTATAGCAATGAAGAATACACACTCGCTCTACAAGATAAGCAGAAGAAACGCGGTTGGTATGTTGACAGTGGGTGTTCAAAACACATAACAGGTGATAGAGACAGGTTTCTTACATTACAAAAGGAAAGAGATGGATCAGTCTCCTTCGAAAATGATGATTCAGCCAAAATCATTGGAAAAGGCACAGTCAGAATTGGGAACAAGAATAGAAAGGCAGAAAATGTTCTACCAGTAGAAGATATGAAACATAATATTCTAAGTGTGAGTCAAATGTGTGACCAAGTTCATAAAGTTACTTTTGATTCACAAAAGTGCGATATAAGAAAAGAAGATTCAGGAAAATTGATTGCTACAACTGCGAGAACTTCAAGCAACATATATGTGTTAAGTGAAATTGGAAATGAAAAGTGTTGTCTAGGAAAGGAAGATGAAAGTTGGCTATGGCATAGAAGAATGGGTCACATACATTTTGATAACCTTGTCAAAGTCAGCAAAAGAGAAGCAGTCAGAGAAATGTCCCAGATCACGAAACCAATCAACGCTTTATGCAAGCATTGTCAATAAGGAAAGAAAACAAAGATCAGATTCAAAACAAAGGAATATTCAATGACAAGACCACTGGAAATTGTGCATACTGATCTAGTTGGACCAACTACAAAAAAGGGCTTAAAAGGTGAGAAATACTTTTATTAGTTGATGATTATACAAGAATGACCGCAGTTTGATTTCTCAAGAATAAGTTAGAAGCTTTTGAAAACTTCAAGATCTACAAGGAAATGGTTGAAAATGAAATGGATTCAAAAATCAAATGCTTGAGATCTGATAATGGAGGAGAGTTCACTTCAAAGGAATTTATGGGCTATTGCAGTAGTCATGGAATAAAAAGATAATTCTTCATTGCTAGGACACCTCAACAGAATGGAGTTGTTGAAAGAAAGAACATGACAGTACAGGAAATGGCTCGAACAACGCTAATGGATTCAAAATTGACAGATATTTTTTGGACACATGTAGTGCATACAAGAGTTCACATTCAAAATAGAGTAATGCTCAGAAACAACATTGACAAAACTCCTTATGAGCTATGGAAAGGAAAACCAGCAAATGTAAAGCACTTCAAAGTTTTTGGAAGCAAATGCTACATCAAAAGAGAAGATGGCAGAATGGGAAAGTTTGACTCTCGTGTGGACAAAGGAGTACTTGTTGGTTACTCAATTACAAGAAAAGCATACAAGTGTTACAACCTGAGATTGAACAAAGTGGTGGAAAGCATCAACGTAACAATTGATGAAACAAGAAGACAACAATTAAAGGAAGAAGAAAATGAATCAATGGAACAACTTTACTAAGAAGAAACAAAAGATGAAAAAGAAGGGGAAGAAGAAGAGGATCTGATAGAAACAGAAGAGCAATTTTAGAAAGTAACTCCAAAAATACCTAACAGACGAGTACAGAAGAATCATCCTTCAGATCAAATTATTGGAAACAAAGATGCAGGAGTTGAGACTAGAAGAAGAATATGTTCACTAGAACAAACGCACCTAGCATTCACATCTACGATTGAACCAACCTATTTTGAAGAGGCCAGCAAGGATGAATTTTGTAACAAGGCCATGGATGAAGAATTGGATCAAATAGAGAAAAATGACACTTGGGAATTGGTTCCAAGACCAAAGGATAAGAATGTGATCGGCACAAAGTGGGTATACAGGAATAAATTGAATGAAGATGGACAGGTTACAAGGAACAAATCCATATTGGTATGTAAAGAATATGCACAGGTTGAAGGAATCGACTTTGAAGAGACATTTACCCCAGTTGCCAGAATGGAAGCAATTCGATTGCTTTTAGCTTATGCATGCTCCAAAAATATTAAAGTGTATCAAATGGATGTAAAAATATCTTTTCTGAATGGAGAACTTGAAGAAGAAGTATACATTGAACAACCAGAAGGATTTTAGTTGTCACAGAACGCAGATTATGTGTGTAAATTAAAGAAGGCCTTGTATGGTCTAAAACAAGCTCCTATAGCATGGTACTCTAGACTGGATAAATATCTGCAACAGGAAGGGTTCAGAAAAGGAAGTGCAGACAACAAACTCTACATCAAGGTAAGTCAAGGTAGTATTTTATTAATTGAATTTTATGTTGATGATATTATTTTTGGTAGTGATGATGACAGGTTAAGCCAGAAATTTGCAAAGGATATGCAGAATGAATTTGAAATGTCATTACTTGGAAAAATATCCTTCTTTCTGGGACTTCAGATACGTCAAAGGAACCAAGGAATTTTAATTTCTCAAACCAAGTATATCAAAGAAATGCTAAAGAGGTTTGGAATGGAAGATTGCAAACCAGTTATCACTCCCATGCAAACCAGTGACAGTGAGACAGAAAGAGTTCTATTCATGGTAGTAGAAGACTCTGGTAAAGAAGACTCCAAAGAAGAATATGAAGAAGTCGATGAAGAAATTGAAGAGGCAAAACTTGACTACCAAGAGGAATTAATGTGTGCCATAGAAGTTATCAAAAGAGAAAAGAATAAAAACAAGAAACTACAAGCAGAACTAAACAAGAAAGAAGACACTCAAGAACTAGAACAAATGATCACAAATTTGAAGGTTAAAATGATCACAAATTTGAACAAACGCACCTAGCACTCACATCTACGATTGAACCAACCTATTTTGAAGAGGCCAGCAAGGATGAATTTTGGAACAAGGCCATGGATGAAGAATTGGATCAAATAGAGAAAAATGACACTTGGGAATTGGTTCCAAGACCAAAGGATAAGAATGTGATTGGCACAAAGTGGGTATACAGGAATAAATTGAATGAAGATGGATAGGCTACAAGGAACAAAGCCATATTGGTATGTAAAGGATATGCACAGGTTGAAGGAATTGACTTTGAAGAGACATTTGCCCCAGTTGCTAGAATGGAAGCAATTCGATTGTTTTTAGCTTATGCATGCTCCAAAAATATTAAAGTGTATCAAATGGATGTAAAAATAGATTTTTTGAATGGGGAACTTGAAAAATAAGTATACATTGAACAACCAGAAGGATTTTAGTTGTCAGAGAACGTAGATTATGTGTGTAAATTAAAAAAGGCCTTGTATGGTCTAAAACAGGCTCCTAGAGCATGATACTCTAGACTGGATAAATATCTACAGCAGGAAGGGTTCAGAAAAGGAAGTGCAGACAACAACCTCTACATCAAGGTAAGTCAAGATAGTATTTTATTAATTGAATTTTATGTTGATGATATTATTTTTGGTAGTGATGATGACAGGTTAAGCCAGAATTTTGCAAAGGATATGCAGAATGAATTTGAAATGTCATTACTTGGAGAAATATCCTTCTTTCTGGGACTTCAGATACGTCAAAGGAACCAAGGAATTTTTATTTCTCAAACCAAGTATATCAGATAAATGCTAAAGAGGTTTGGAATGGAAGATTGCAAACCAGTTATCACTCCCATGCAAACCAGTTGCAAGTTAAGCAAAGATGATGATTCAAAGTCTACAGATCATAGGCAATACAGGTCAATGATTGGTAGCCTACTATATGTGAAAGAATCCAGACCAGATGTAATGCAGGTAGTTGGACAAGTGGCACGATTTCAAGAAGCACCAAAGAAACCACATGTGTTAGTAGTGACGAGGATTTTTAGATATCTCAAAGGAATAGAAGAGTTTGGATTATGGTATCCAAAATTAAAGGATCTATCTCTTATTGCCTACATAGATGCAGATTGGGAAGGTTGTATTGATGATCGACGAAGCACCGGTGGAGCAGCGTTCTACTTGGGTGAGTGTTTAGTATCATGGCTAAGAAGAAACAATCATCGGTATCTCTATCTACAGCCGAGGCAGAGTATATTGCAGCAACAACATGTTATACACAGGTTCTTTGGATGAAACAAACTCTAACATATATATAGGCTCAATATGATGATCCCATTCCAATATATTGTGATAATACAAGTGCCATGAGTATCTCAAAGAACCCGGTGATGCACTCCAAGACGAAGCACATTCCAATCAAGTATCACTTTCTACGGGAACGGGTTGCAGAAAATAACATCATAGTTGAGTATGTGGGCACAAAAGAAAAAGTGGAAGACATCTTTACAAAACCACTTCCACGGGAAGCTTTTGATTATATTCACCAGAGACTCGGAGTTATTTCTACTCCAAAATGAATACTTTTGAATTCTTATCTTATATGCCTTAGATGTACACGAGGAAACACCATAAGGAGGACAATTTAATTAGGGGGAGAAGCCCCAGATGGAAATATAACTTTTCCATTGATGACAAAGGGGGAGAGATTTATCAGATGCAGAGGAAAGAGGCATGATTCCAGGGGGAGAAATGGTCACAAAGATGCAGAGGACATAGGCATGGTTCCAGGGGAAGCATGAGTGATATGACTCCAGTATTGCATGAAATGATTTCAGTATTGCATCATAGTGTTTCCATCAATGCCAAGGGGGGAGATTGTTGATTAAGGTTGGTTTTCATTGATGTCAACCCTTAAATAAAGTCTAGTAGAGAATTCTGGTAGCACAAAGGTTTTGGTAATGGACCAAAGGTTGTTTCATGTATAATGGTATGATTTTTGATATATTTGTAGGTAATACTATTCTATATGGATAGTACATGTCATGTCATTTCTGGTGGTATGTGAAACGTCACATAACTCCTCACGGTTTGAGAGTTATGGCCTTACGAAGTTGGAGGACTCTCATATGTAGACTTGAAGCCCCAAAAGGTCAAAGAAGTCAAAGACCTTGCAAAGAAGAAATTGTTATTTAAATGGTAAAGAAAAGTGACAAAGTCAAGGAGGATTATTTAAATAATAAAGTGAAGTGACAAAATCAAAGAAGATTATAAATTGAGGTGACAAAGTCAAGGAGGAATATTTAAATGATAAAGAAATGGAGAACTTTCTAATTATGGAAAGTGGTTAACCCTAAAAATGAGGAAAATAGGTTAAGTGACCTAGAAATGGGTTAAGTGACCTAAAAATAGGTTGAGTGACCTAGAAATGGGTTGAGTGACCTAGAAATGGGTTAAGTGACCTAGAAGATGTTTTTAAGGAAGCTACTTGGAGAGTATAAATAAGAGGGAAGGCTCTCTCATTTCATATCACACTTGAGCATATTGAATATCTATAGGTGACTGAGGTAACCAAAATATATCTAAGCCGGATTTCAGAAGGAAGGTGAAGAAAAGAAGGCTGGAATTCAAGGGAGGATAAATTATTTTGATGATGTTTTCTAAGGTATGTTATTTACAGGTCATCTCACCATTTTTGCAATAATTTTTTTCTAGAATGATTCAGACCATGAAATTGATAGGCCATTGAGGAAACATATCCAAGTATCTATGGTAAAAAAATTCATCTTGTGGGTCGTTGTATTTTTGGATTTACACTCCATGGAAAACAGGGTTTGTGGCTAGTCCTGAAACTAGTCTAAAATGGGTGTTTCGGGTAAAAACGTCATAACTTCTTCATAATCGATCCAAATTAAGTAAGACCAAATGTGTTGGTTAGAGTACAGTATTTAGTATTATTTGTAACATTTTTAGATCCATTCAACAAATATTCCATGTGGGGCACGCTCTATAAGGTCGCTCTCTAGAATAAGCCAGAATTCAGCAAGGTATGTCATTTTTGCTATAACTCCTTTTATGAGACGTTCCAAGTAGTGTCACCTAGAGGAATTGCATAAAACACACTGAATAACATTTTGTACTATTTTCAGATCTTTATTCATTACAGGTACATAGTTATTATTATTTCGAGTTAGGGTTGTTGACTAATCTCAAACTAGTCATGTGAGACTAAAGAAAAGGTTGATGAAAATGATAGTCTCTTGTTGTGAAAGTTAAGGAAGGTTTGTAGGTGTGTGATCATATACACCAGGTCTATTACAGAGTTAAAAATCATATTTTGTTGATGAATTTGATGAGGGATTTTGGTTAAGGTACATGTTGGGTACATGGTTGAGACAAGTAGTTGATGAGTTGGCACATCCATGAGGTGTTTAGGTTATGATGTTGGTATATTTTGATGAGTCGTAGTTGATGTGTAGTTGACACATGATTGATACATACTTGGTACATGGTTGGATGCACTTTTTATGGTATAAGTTGATTACAAGTTGTTTTGGTACAGGTTGGTGCATGGTTGATGCACTTGTTTATGGTACAGGTTGATGCATGGTTCAGGTTTATTGCTACAGGTTTACAGTGGTATATCTCACATTGATAGTGTGACAGTGGTTCCATCATTCTACTTCTACTTCAGGGTGGTTGGACGAGGCAAGGACAGGTGGTTGTAGCCACCTTCCAGTTGTAGCTGGAGAACATAGGGGGTTGTAGCCTCCTTCTGGTTGTAGCCAAAGAATAGGAGAGTTGGAGCTTCCCTCAGGTTGTAGCCTGAGAAATAAGGGGGTTGGAGCCTCCTTCTAGTTGCAGCTGGAAAACAAAGGAAGTTGGTACTTCCAATGAATGTAATTCTTTAAGACATATAAGAAAAAGATTATGTTGTTTTCTCCTGCTTTGGGTTTCCACGTAAAACATTGGTGTACTATGTATGTGTATGATTGTTCATTTGTTCATTGCTTATTTACTCTGCATTTATTGGATGATAATGCTACATTGATATAACACTTGGATTATATGGTTAAAAAAGATTAAATTATTCTATTACTGATTCACCCCCCTCTCAGTAATCCAACAGCTAACACCCGTCGGTGTTGAGATTTGAAAAGGCGCTAAGAAAACAGGGCATGCGTGTACCATACGACCTGCGCCTCGGGTGATAATAGGGCCTTGTTTGATTTAGTTTGAGAATAGTAAGGTCTCGAGGAACTAATCCATCTCGAATATTTTATGATCCTTGAACGAGAGTTCGTTCAACCCCAAGGGAGAGAAGAGAGGTCTGCACCAAAAAACATCTCCATGGAATTTCATTAGTCTAGACGGTGTAAAATTTTAAAAGGGGGGTAAAAATTTAGACAAAAATATGGAAAAAAAATAGGTGAAAATAGGTGAAAAACTCATTTTTACCATGTCATTTTACTTTTTACCATATTGAGAGAATTAGGAGCCCTTCTTGCCCTTAGAACTTTCGAGGATCCATATGGAGTGCACAAATCTTGAAATTCAGCACCACTTGGACCAGGTAAGATATTACTTCCTCTTCTTTCATTTCATCCATAATTTTTTTGATTTTGATGATTTATTGAGTGTAAAATTGTTTTTACATGTCGCATGAAGATGTATGTGACTTTTGTTCTCACGGGTAGCATACATACACGACTGTCGTAATTGACAGTCGCATACATCTACGCAAATTGGAAAATTTAAGGTTTTTTTTCAAAAAATTGTTTGATGTATGTTGGATGGTGATAGATTGGAGGGAGAGAGAACATGGAGAAGTAGATGATGAGGTCATGGATGACCCAGAAGCTCAACAATCCATTCGCCAATGCATATTTTATAAAAAAAATTGTTCTAATGGGAATAGAGCATAATGGAGATTGCTTGAAACTCTCATTGATTATTGGGAACTTGAAGTGGATGCCTTCATGATCAGAGGGAAATCATTAAGCATTGAAATAGAAGACATATATTTCCTTACAGGTTTGTCTCGTCAAGGAGATGTAGTAAATTTGAAGGGCAAAGGATCCATTAGTTTGACAATCAATGAATACATTGCTCTCTATTGTTCTGTCAAGACAAAAAAGGTTGGGAGTCAACTCTCAATAAGGCAGATAGAAAATCTTGGTCTGAAAATTATTGTATTGATGATTTGCCTGTATTTCTTGATCTACTTCATTACACCAAGATTAAAGGAAAATGATTTACTATGCATGGGAATGTCTAAGGTCCACATTATATGATTGGAGCACCACGCTCCGAACATGAATTAAGGCCCAATTAACAGGGTGCAAGTTGGGAAAGATGAATAACTTCGTCTTTGGAAGCCTCTTGTGTTGATTTTTCTTCAAGAGAGTACCTATGATGATTCCAAGAGTGGACATCCATCTGTATTATGTTAGAGATGGCGCGATGGAATGGTGGACCGAGATACTCCCCTGTTAAGGAGGAGGACACTTAGTTGATCCTTGGGATGATGCATTCTTTGTTTGGTGGGAGTGCCAAGTAGTTGTGATTGAGGATTATCCTTATGCAGGGATCGATAATCTCAACGAACCAGAGATGCATATACCTCATAACAATGCCTATAGAGATATTGGTAAAATATATTTTATTTTTAAACTTATTCCATTTTTATATTTTTATGATTGAACAAAAGAAAATACGTTTTTGTGGATCAAGATAATAACATGATTGGATGATCATACAGATGTGGGACTGAGGCATCCTGATGGATTTCCTTTGCATGGTTGGTGTGGTCGAGATGGCCAACTACACGGATATGTCGATCGAGTGTTAGATAATGTCCATAGGAATCTGAATATATTGGTGTGCCCGGTGCCAATGGTACAGATTAAATATCTGTCGGAGCATATGCAGCAGCACATAGTTGGTGTATCATGAGTGTGGGTGTGACTCTTTCGGCATTTATCCAATGTTATTGTTTGTTTTGAGAGACATGTTGAGGGAAGGGTAGGGGCCTCATGACCATGATTTAGAGATCTTGTATATTTTGTACTGTCAGCCCTGATAGAGGA
>JZKD02S1673719.1:301439-315178 GCA_000966675.3 Picea glauca
GGCACCAAATCAGGGGGAGACAACAATCAAATTCAGAAGGAGTCATTCAGTATGACAGGAAAAGTATGATTGCAGGAGGAGTTATCTGATTTTAAATTATGGTTAGAAGTATACAGACAAACAGAGATTTATCATCAGGGAAGCAACCATTTTCCATTGATGTCAAAGGGGGAGAATAACTTCAAAGGAGAGATGCAACATCACGGGGGGAGATTCAGTATGAAGTTTGAGTGTTTCCATCAATGACAAAGGGGGAGATTGTTGGATATAGTGTCATTGATGTCAACAATTGATGTCATTGATGTGATGATAAGTTGGTATGACGAATTGTCATTGATATCAACAGTATTCAGTTATCATATAATGGTTGATCTCAAACAGTTGGACGATATGCAGAGATTAAATCTTAGAAGAGATGGTGCAATGAAACTCAGATCAATTTAGGATCGTTGATTCGCATGCACCAGATTAAGTCAGATTAAGTTGTGACCGTCGGATGCGCAATTGCCAGATCAACGGCAGGGATAGATTGTGGAGATCGAAAAGAGTATTAAACATCGTGTTATTTCCAATACTGCAATTAGTCAAGACCGTCAGATCTTATAGTTTCAAAGATCGACAATTGTGTTTGACTCACCAACAACGCACAACTTCAAATTGTGGAGTTTGGGTGACGAGTTAAATCACTAGCAAGTTGTGGCTCCTCAATAATCATTGATCGTTAATCCGCTTCAAGAGTCTTCATGACCATTGGATCACCTTTGAGTGGAAGGACAGGATAAGCTGAAAAAATATGAGATCTCAATTATTCGAACTCCCCTCAACCATCGGATCAAATTAAGTGGAAGGATAGGATAAGAAAAGATGGAGGGTTGTTGGATTTAAACCAAGGAAAAGAATCATCACAGACATATCGAGTCATCGATCTAAGATATTGATCAAATGAAAATCATTCACTTTGGGTCTAAAGATGTGAGGAGGTTACGCTTCGAGAATCTCACTTCGAAAGAATTGTGAAGTCGAGATATCGAAATACCCGAAGTCTCGAAAGCCAAAATTTCGAAGTCACTCTCAGTCGTCGATCTGAGATACCCTTCAGATATTATTCTGATCGTTAGATCAAGGAGATGAATATGTGTCACATCGAGAGATCTACATCAGCATACCACGTCAACAAGGACACATGGCACAGTTAGATAATGACAAGTGTCAAGTTGAAATCGACATTTTAGGTACGTGCAAATCACGAATCTAAGTGACACGTGGAAGACACTTGGCTCATGCCACGTAAGCAAGTTACGTCACTTCACGAGTTTTACTTCGGGAGTTTCACCACCAGCAGATGCCCTAAGTCCCGGAGTGGACATGGGTCGTCCAATCTGAAGAACACTTTGAGTGCATTCTCAACCACTGATCAAAATACAGTGGAAGGATAGCATAAGTGGAATAGCCAAAGTTCCGAAGTAAATGGTAGTCATCCATCTCAATGCTTGATTAATTCCTAGCCATCGGATTAAGCTGTGAAAGGATGAGTGTAAGGATCAAATCTAACCATTGATCTGGTTCCGCAAAATAAATCGTTCCATCTGATTCGAAAATTTGAGAAGTTGAAATCCTGAAGTCCCGAATGACGAAGTCCCGAATGATGAAGTCCCGAAGTCCCAATTGTCACCCATCTCATCAGGGGATTAAATCATGATCGTTAATTTGATAAGCGCTCAAGAACTCGTTTGGCCTAGCGTCTGGTCAATGCCATTGGTCATATGGAATAAGAGATATAAATGCAAAACATAATGTGTTGCTAAAGTTGATAAGACCGTGGTTTTATGTTATCGATCACATGTAATGGTTTGAGGAAGCACCTCTGCAGAACTTGATTCCTGCGACAATAGAAAATATTCGGGATCGAGTTAAAAGGATGAAATTGATCTGTATCTATGATCAATTTATGAAAATCCTTCACTGTAAAAATAATAAACAATGATTATGGTTAAGTTAAACGAAGAGTTGTGTTGGTTCAAAACAAAGGGACACAGTGTATCACTCTCACACTGTTTTAAAGATTATATAAACGAGGAAGAGTGTTGAGAAGAAGGTGTCACTGCAGTCTGAATCCGAAGATATATTAAATCAAAGAAGCAAAGAGATGCAGTAAAGACTTAATACAAAAAAAAATCCATATTCAAAAAGTAAGGGTGGTTGGGTGGTGCAAGGACAGGTTGGTGCATGCTGAGGGAGTTGGTGCTTCCTTGTCAGTTGTAGCTAACTAAATAGGGGGTCGAAGCCTCCTACCCGTTGGTGTTGGTGAATAAGGGTGTGGGTGCATCCTAATCAGTTGGTGTTGATCGAAAAGGAAGAATATCGTTCTTCTATGTAACATGTAAAACAAAATTTTGCAGTTAATAGAAAAGAGTTTGTGGTTTTCCCATTTGGGTTCCAAGATAAATATTGTGTTAAAATTTTGTTTGCATTAACAAATGAAAAATTGATATAATAACTATGTCATTGATTCATCCCCCCCCCCTCTCAGTGACAGGATCTGATCCTTCATGGTAATGATGGGAAACATAGGAGTTGGATGTGTGTGCATATTTTTAGAAAATATTTGGAAAGGGTGACACTTCTTGACCTCTTCAACACAATATTTAAAGATCTTGGACCAAAACTATCCAGCACACAAAATCTTTTGGTTTGTTTCCAACCCAGAAAGATGACTGCCACATGCTCCACTATGGAAATCATTAAAAACCAAATATGCTTCCTCGTGGGTGAGGAAGCGATGGAGAATTGAATCTATCCCTTGATGATACAAAGTGTCGCCAATAGTGAGATATTTGTTCTCTGTGTGGCGAATCTATCGTTGGTCATCTCATAAAAAATGAAAAGGAAACTTCAGAGTTTGGAGATATATGATGATATCTCCATACCAAGGGTCAGACGAAGAGATGAGGAAAACATACTCATCCAAAAATGAGTCAATAACCATATTGTCCTCCTTCTCTACTGGAAACTCCAACATCATCTCCCTGAAGACTAAGGACTTCTTGAATTTGGTAGAAGAAAAATCCAAATCAAATTCATGAATCACAACAATCCACTTGTTGTACTTCCCTCTGATTATTCGCTGACTCAACACATATTGAAATAGATTAATATCAATGACAAAAGTTGTATTACGTGAAAATATGTGACGTTGAAGATGTTGAACAGCATGAAAGGTTGTCAATGATAGCTTCTCAACATGTCATGAGTACTTTAGTTCAGGAGAAACCAAGCCACGACTCAGATAATAGATGGTGTGTTCTTTGAGCTCATCATCCTACTGAACTAAAACCATGTCGATAGAGGATTTTGTTGATGCAAGAAACAAAATGAAATCTCTATTATAGTCAGGAGGAATAAGTAGTGAGGCAGAGATTAGAGATGTCTTCAATGCATCGAATGAACGCAATGTTGATTCATCTTAGAAAAAAGGGACTCCCGACTTCAAGAGGTGCATAAATCCTTTTGTAATATCAGCATAGTTTGGTACGAAACACAGAAGGAAATTTGTCTTTCCTTGTAGGCTCTAAAGTTGACACAGGGTACGCAGGGGAGGAAACTACAGTATTGCCTCAACCTTCAAAGGTTCGACCATGAACCCTTTGGTTGATATGATAAACCCCAAAAGACACCCCGAAGTAATGCATAAAATGCATTTATGAGGATTCGAATGAAATTGATAATATTGGCACCTTTCAAAGACAAGGTAGAGGTGTAATATATGTTACACTCTCTTACGAGAGTGAGTTGTAAGATCATCCAAATAAGCCTCCACTATGTGTTTGAGATCATGGAAAGCAGACATCATGTCCTATTAAAAAGTGGCTCCATCATTTTTTAGGCCAAAGAGAATTTTCTTGTATGCAAAGGTTCCCCAAGGAAAAATAAAAGTTATCTTGTGTTGGTCCTCAGGCCAGATCTGTATCTATTTATAACCAAAAAATCGTCCATAAAAGAGAAAATATCACTTCCTGCACATTCGTCAAGGATTTGATCGATAAACGACGTAGGAAAATTATCTTTAGGACAAGCTTTATTTAAATATCATAAATTCATGCACACTCTAATTGTACCATGTTTCTTGTCAACGGAAATGGGGTTGGATACCCATTATGTCAACGGTACTACATAGATAAAGCCTACGGTACTAGGGTTCACTAGTCGCAACTTTTGTTGTATCGGTTTAGCATTTGCATAAGTTCGAATATTATGCTAGACAATCTGAGGATCAATTCCCAGCATTTCCTCATAAGAACAAGCGAACATGTCACGAAACTCCTTAAAAAAGGTTGTATATGAATGAATCTTTTCTAGCGAACAGGTTGCCCCAATAAAAAAAAATTTCCACCACATCTGGATCTTGAAGAAATTGATCAGGATAGTTTCCAAAATATTCGCCATGTTCCCTTCAACATATATGTCATGAGTTTCCAAAGGGTTCAATGGACGATAAACATCTCCAATAATAGTCGAACGAAATTATCCTTTCTCTACACGATTGAGCTCGGGAAGGAAATAAGACATATGATGTAAGTCTTCCCAAGGTCACTCAGGACCTATCATCCCATCGAGGATTACCTCATCTGAATGGAGGATGATGTCTGGGAAATCGTGAAATTTATAAGAATTAAGAGTCCATACAAGATCTAAAATGGGATCCCCTTACTCCACTTAGGCAGGAGACATATATTCATTTGCAGTAGTTTGTTGAATGTCTTGATAAGATATATCGGTTGCAGCAAATGGAACTGCCATTCTAGTACATTCCAAGTTGTCCCCCGAAATCAACGGAGGAGGAAGAGTCCACGGATCTTCAAAGTAATAAGTTCGAAAATATCTCACTTGAAATATATCATCCCTCAGTGTAGATTGTTCAGGAACAATTAGAACGGCATTGACATCTAATGATGGTGCCGAAAAATCGAAGGTACCCATCATGGAAGGATACATCTCGACACCCCAATTCGTAGGTGCCCGCTGCGAATTTTCAATCAAAGGCATCGAATGATCCAGATTTATAACTGGAATGAAATTAAATATAGATGTATAGCAAAGAAACATATAGATATAAAATAAAACTTGACTTCTATTAATAAAGAGAACCTATTGAAAATGTAAAAATACAGACTGAAACAAACTTGCTCGAATGGTGGCAACTTATCTCTGAGACGAGATGTGATGGCTATGATAATTCGCAAGAAGATGAGTATAATGAGGTTCCAAAGGCCTTTTTAACATAAAACATAAATGAGAAAACCCTAAACATCCAAAACCCTAACCCTGGGAGATGAAATTCCAAAAGGTTTGTGGGCCCTGATGGGGGTAGTTGATATGTCAACTTCCCGAGGACATAACTTTTGCATACGATCTCAGTTTGGGGTGCTCAAAACAGTGTTGGAAAGGTATAATTTAGGGGTACATATTACATTCAAACTAGCATCTGCCTTCGGCTACATGCTAGGTGTTGTTAAGCCCAAAAAACATCATTTACGGCATCAAAATGGCCCTGGAAGTTTGGGACCCGAAAAATTGTAAACAAACTGCCAAAATGGAAACTATTCTTTGAGTCAATGGAATAGGTGGGTGGCCACCAATATCCACTTGGATAACCGAAGACACTAGCGATGTTGCAAGATCCACCTGAGAGACTGAAAATTGATCAACAGTGACAATCCTCCCCTCATGATGGAAACATAACACTCAAAAAACCATGGAAAATAGAGTTGTCATGGAATACATCCATCTTCTTCCTAAGAGTATATTATAGTTGACATGCACATCGACTAATTCTACTTTGATGCACATGTTTTTTCCCTCTAACTAGATGGGTAAAGAAAGGATAATCCCATGTGGTATAAACGAACGACCAACGAATGCCATAAGAAACATAGGAGATGGAGCTAACTTAGGTGAGATGATATCTCTCCAACATGATAGCGGCATGATACACATTGAAGCACCTTAATCCACCACAGTGTGAAAAATATTTTTTGAACAAGACTGTGTGGTGTAAACCACTACAATCTGAAACATGATGTGATACGAAAGGCGAGGATTGATGTTAGAAGTGTAAAACATTATGGACAATGATTTAGAGGATTCAGAAGCCCCTAAATCAGACAAAAGTGCATTATGTTGCGGTGGGAAACTATGGAGAACTTCTAGTGTGAACATAGCACAAGGCGTTTGGGCCAAATCTTCAACAATAAAATAATTTTGGGTTGCTCTAGTGTTCGGATTGTGAGATGTCCATTTCAACACACCTTCTAGTATGCAAGGCATTGGGTCTACCACTGATTTATCTATATGGAGAGAGCTTGATGGTTGTGGTAACTCCTTATCTATTTTTTAAAACTTAGGATTCTCGTAATCACGGGCTCTAGTTTGCAAATTAAGATCCAACCTCAGCATGTAAATGTTCAATGTTCCAGATTATGACATGGGGGTACCCTCATTACTACCATCTGTATTAAGTGTTGAGGAAGTACCCTACATTAAATTATATCCTTGTGAAAACAGGTTAGTCAAAATAGCAGGTTGTTGTTGCATTAATAAGTTTTGGAATTCCTCAAGTTTGGGGCTGAGGTGAGTCGAGTGATCTTCTTTGCAAAGATTGCAAGGAAACTTTACCTTTTTATTTTCATTCCTTCCCCCATCAACGTTGTTACCTGGATTTTTCTCATTTTCCCCACCACCCTTTTTTCGTTTTCCCTTCTTTTTTCCTCTGGGTTGCTGAGGACCTTATTGGTCCTAAGGTATGCACGTGACTGATAAAGGGCAGAGCTAGGCCACCTCAACTTTAGAATAATTGATTTAAATTTTGTTGGTCAGTTGGAGGGTTGGTTTACCAATACAGTAACATGGTTGGGTTGGAAAACTGACATGGAGGAGGGTTCTCCTTGGCTGGTGGCACACAAATGACAGACAAGTGAAATAATAAAAACAAAGGGAAACAACAAACCACTCAATGAATAATCTACTGCAAGAAGTTTAATACTTAAAATGTCATTTCAAGGCATCAAACATGTATGAAAAACACAATTTATCCCTCAGTTTGCGATAAAAACAAATCTTCACCAAGCATTAGTTGTTTTCACAGGTTGCATATCAATAAATACAAGTTATACAATAGCCGAAGGAAATGAAAAGTACTTTGCACAAATCAAAAACTGCATTCAAGATAAGATAAAAACACATGAAGATTTGAACGAAACATTGTCATCAGGAGTATATTCATCAGGTAGAGAGCTTTAATCCATGCATAGAACGGATCCAACCAGTATGATGTATTGTTATCCTTCCCCAAAAAATCCGACCCCTCAAAACATACAGAAACTGCATATTTATCATAGTTGCAGAGGCTCTCGTCCATCTGGCACTGAGACTTAACTCTACATTAACAATTGTAGAACAATTTATTAACTTCACTAAAACATTGTTGGAGTACAGAAATGTATACTTCACACTTGAATTAATCAAAAAGAGTGGTTCTTATCAAACATAGAAGACCACTTATTGTGCTTTAAACTAAACAGAGTCTTGAACTGAATAATTGAAAACTGATACTAGCGATGAAACTAGATTGTTGTGAGCACTGGAATGAACTGATACTATGGCCAAAACTGATTTGGAGAGACATAGTTGAGTTCTGCATTGATCATGGCATGTGTGCGCATTGTTGGAGGCCACTGAAGACAACTGGATGTGCAGCGTGAAAATCTCTCGAAGTGATGTGGTGACCTGGCATCATATAAGCATGTGATTGCGAAAGTTGTAGAGGGTGGTTTGGATCCACATCGCTCTGACCCTCGCAATCCACCACCAACTGCCACATACCTCATAAGATATACAATGGTTTAAATTGCGGGACCGCTCTGGAAGATTAGCATTCGAGCATTTTTCGTCCCTGCAATGAAGTGTGGTCGTCGATCGTGTTGCAATATGCAATTTGGGAACGCCCAGTTATTTTAGCACCCCTGCTAAAGTTCTATCAGACTACCATATTAGAACTCACCTATCTGATTTAGTGATGGCACCAATTTCTTAGAGCTCGGGAGATTTTGAACGCGGAGCATGATCATCTCTCGAAGTGACGTGTCTCAAAAGGACAGTGACACGTGTGAGATGAAATCAAGTAGATGACATGTCCCAAGGTGCTTGAAAAGAATGCCACATGTCTCTAGTTGAACACTACATGTCTCAACATATGAGTGCCATGGGTCTTAACATATGAATGTCACACATGTTCGGAACTTTGTCACTTCGGCGTTCGAGAGTTTCAGATTGTGAAGCATGGAAATCTTTCGAAGTCACTTTCTCCCGGTTGACATGGCAGTCTCTCGTTATTTCGGGACTTTGGCTTCAGGAGCTCGGGATGTAAAGCATGGAAATCTCTCGAAGTCACTTTCTCCTGGTTGACATGGAAATCTCGCGTTACTTCAGGACTTCAGGCTTCGGGAGCTCAAGATGTAAAGCATGGAAATATCTTGAAGTCACTTTCTCCCAGTTGATGTGGCAGTCTCTTGTTATTTTAGAACTTCGGGCTTCGGGATCTCGGGATGTAAAGCATGGAAATCTCTCGAAGTCACTTTCTCCCAGTTGACATGGTAGTCTCCCATTACTTCGGGACTTTGGTATTTTGGCACTTTACGGATTATGTCTGGTCCTTAATCGTTGCTCGATTTCGACACTCCGAATGCACGAAAACCATCGATCTGAGTGGCTTGTTGGATCTCTACCGTTGCAATTTTAATCTGTCTATTTTCTTGTATTTCAAGCCCAAAATGGATTGATCTGAATGCTACATTTTGCTCATGGTTTTTCCCTGTGCATACAACATACTTTACCGACCTATTGTAAGCCCAATTAAAGGCAAAAGGGATGACAAGTAATTCGGACCAAATCATGATATGTGTTTACCCTTCAAGAAAATAGCAAATCTATGTGCAAAAAATTAGTCAAGCAAGACAATAAGGAAAACCAATTCATTGAACAAATGGGAAACCGAATTTATCAACCAGAAGAGGAAAATTTTGACGAAGTCATAGGGAAATGAGAGAGGAGAGGCAGGGGTGCAGAACTAGGTTACAACATTGGCTCTAACCGGGGATAGCACTTCCCTGGGAGGTCCTAAGAACAACAGATCAGTGCCTTCAAATTTAATAACTTGCCCCGACCTCCCTTTTCTTACCTCTTTTCTGTCTTCCAGCCATGCATCTATGAAAACTAACTCTAAAACTAACCCAATTTCCTTTGTTGGGATATGGAGTCTTTATTGAAATTTGAAACTACGGCTAAAACCCGGTGCCTTTATTGGGATATGGAGTCTCTTATTCAAGCAAGCTATTGAAAACCAACACATTGAAAAACAATCTGCGGAACTAAAAATTAAATGCTCGAACTATGACCTTATTCTTCTACTACCTACTCTATTGAGTTGAAAACCAACTCAATAATGTGTAATTCCATTTCCAATGAAACCAAGAAACCATTTTACTGAGAACCATAACTCTGTGCAAGTCACTATTTAAAATAATCTGAATGGGGTATAATAAATGCAACAAAAAGTTAGCAGGCATCTGGTACTTACAGTCGCAAATGATGATCATGCTAAAACTTACAACCTTTGGGATTTTGGAAAAATAAGAATCCATCCAACTTGTTATTGGATCTTGAAACTCGTGGAAATCCTCCAACTGGTTGAGAAGATAAAATTGTTGTTCTATGAGATCTTCATTATTGATAAGATTATACTCTTCATGTTCTCCTTGAAACAACTCACTAAGTGTTGATATTATGGTAGCTGCGGGAGGTATTTACCTCCACGTGTAAACCTGATAAGGATAGAATACTTCGGGAAGGAAGAAGAAACCCTAATGAGTTGGATAATAACCCTAGAAGACTTGTCGGCTCAAGAAGATAATTTATATTAGGTTATTAGCCTCCAAGAGAAGAAGTCAGCCAGAAATAATAATATATACTGAACAGACAGATACCCAGAATGAGAAGTCGGCCCAGGCAGTTAGCCAGAATTAGTATAAATACAGGAGGCCAGTTCTCATTCTGGGAGGTAGTCTCAGAATTGCAGTGCCCAGTCTTGTGCGCAGGTTTGAGGAGAGCTGCAATTGCAGTTATTGCAGCTAGAAGATAACGTTTGGATTGGACTATCTCTTGGCTAGGGTTTGGAACATCTGATCAGCTCTTGTTGGTGCGCTATCCTTGGGAAAAGATGTGCTACCCTTTGTTTGGATATCTAGCCTAGGGTTTTCTTCCAGAGTGATTCTCTGTAAAGGTTAAGGTGCTCGAAGGGTGGCTTCGGCCTATGGTTGGGTGACAATAGAGATACTGTCAATGGTAAAATGAGCACATCCATTATATTCTAACAGGTTATGGGCCCACACCTCCTTCATTCAGTCTAAATGTTGGAAGGAAACATAACTGCTAGGATATTGAGCTCGTTGAGGAACTATCGCTAGGGTTACTAGCAGAAGCAGCTTCCAAGACATTGTCGCTAGGGTTACTAGTAGGAGCAGTTGCAGAAACTCTAATCCTCTCGTTGAGGCACCTTAAGTGAAGGGATTGACCTAATTTTCGGACAGATCAGTGCCCCCTAGCCTAGCGCATCTCCTGATACTCTCAGCAAGCCAAGACGTCAAGTTTGAGTTTCTAGTCAAATCTAGGGTTGACCAAGTCAAAGAAGCCATGACTTATTCTATGAAGTCAGAGAACAAGTTAGATGGAGCCTTTAACTTCATAGTGTGGAAGACAAGGATTGACCTCATCCTCACCAAGAATAAAGTGTTGGATATCGTGAAAGGAATGATCATGGAACCAGTGTTTGAAGAAGGAAAAGAGAAGGAACCACAGAACGTTGCTATTATGGAGAAGTTCAAAGGCGGTGACATCAATGCCATGAGTATCATAGTGAATTCTGTAAAATACCACTTGATACCCTACATCTCTCATCTTGACTCATCGAAGAAGATGTACGATGCCCTAACAAACCTCTTCTCAATCAGAAACATTGGACAAGTCATGAGTCTGAAGAATGAGCTTCATGACATGAAGATGAATGATGATGACAGCACAACATCATACTTTGTGAGAATCTCTCAGTTAAGAGATCAACTACAAGCTATTGAAGAGATCATTTCAAAGAAGGAATTGGTAAACATAGTACTCAATGGTCTTCCCAAGACATGGGATGCATTTTCCGCAAGCATGAACACAAGAAAGGAGTATCCGACATTTGAAGAACTTTGGACTTGTTGTGCTCAAGAAGAATCAAGGATCAGTGCAAAATAGAAACCCCAAAAGAAGTACGATGATCAAGCCTTCACAACAAGATTCAATAACTTCAGGAACAAAAGGAAGTTTGTCTCAAGGAGGAATCCAAATAAAGAGAAAGACATTTTAGAAATACAATGCTTCAACTATCGAAAGTATGGTCACTACAAGAATTATTGTCCTGAGCTAAGGAAAAGGAAGGAAAAACACGAAGCATCAGTTGTTGAAGAAAAGGAACCTACAAAGAAGACTAAGCAGGATGAAAGAGACTTCTTCTTCTAAAGGTAACAATACTCTTCTTATTTCCTGTACATATCTCGTTTGTATCGTCTTTGTACATATCTTGTATATCTATCCCTTGAAAGATAATGTACTCCAAGAAGAACTATACCTATGGAAGAACAACAAGATAAGGATTGATAGCATTAGATAATACACATGAAAGGATGAAATACTCTAAATCAATCATGAAGAGACTCGGAAGAAGCAAAGACAGAAAAAAGTCAAAGAAAGACTTATAACATTTTTGTAGAAGACAACAAGATGAAAGCATGGACTCTATTAGACAGAGAGAGCCAATTATATATTGCAGAAGACAATAAGGATGCAGACAGAAGCATGGAATATGTTAGACAGAGGGATCTGATTATATGCACTCATACATGAAGCAAGGATTAGGAGGGAGCTAATCCTATGATCCATAAAAAATAATGAAGTATGGTAGCATCCATTGAAGACAGTATGTGTTCAGTTCAACTGCAGAAGAAGTCTTCTTCGAAGAGAAGCCTTAAAATATCCCTGGTTGTCCATCCACATCTGTGATCCTATGATGAAATAAAGAAATGGAATCTTTAGGGCATGGAATCTATAAGAAACTCCATGGACCCAAGAGGTAAAGAAAAACATCAGGAAGAACATGAAGATTCCAAGAAAGAAAGAGAAGCCATAACAACCAGTCATTATATTAAGAATCACAAGATTATCAGCCTGATATAAACTCAATAAAATCAATCAAGCAATCATGATGATAGAAGAAGTGACACATGGATATGTTCCAGTTTTTCCAACAATGATATACTCGATTGTTCAGAGCTACATGAATCCTTCACAGAAAATCAGTGTTCCAGACTAAAGTACATTTAAAATCAAGCATTACATCATCCGTGATGAAGTTCAGAAAGGAGAAAGTGGTTCTCCAATACATATATCCACAGATGAGCAGATAAGCAGACATTTTGGTAAAGCTTCTATCCAAGATGAAAAATTTTGCGTACTCAAGATGGAGCTCGTGGAGACGACTTCCTTATTGAAAAAGGAAGAGATGACTCCTACGTTGGGAGGGAGCACTGAAAATATTATTGAGTACATTCATTTTCAAGATTGAAAAATAGTCCATCTTGGACAGATGCTTCCCTGTTCAGAAAGTGGATTGAGATTTCTGACGGACAACGATTTCCCATTGTGGTTAACATGGGAAATGGTCGAGATTGTTGATGTATCATAAAAAGTGACTTCCCATTGTGGTTAACATGGGGAGTGGTCTAGGGAAGTCTCTCTTCTTGAGGGTTACTCAAGAAGACTGCCTTGCCTCGCCAGACAACGATTTCTCATTGTGGTTAACATGAGGAATGGTTCATTTTAGAGGTTGATACAGGATAGTCTTTGCCTCTTATGGTTAACAGATGAAATGGTTCAGACAGTCATTCCTTAGGGTTTATACATTCTCTCCAGGGTGCACTTTGATTAGTGTAGGAGGAATGGCCCAAGGTGGGGAATGGTCCAGGCTCAGCAATCAGGGACAGGCATTCCTTAGGGTTTATACATTCTCTCCAGGCTGCACTTTGATTAGTGTAGGAAGAATGGCCCAGGGTGGGGAATGGTCCAGGTTCAGAAGACGGGACAGTTATTCTTCCTTGCTTGAGAAGAATAGTCTAGATATCTCATTGTTCTAATCTGAGGGCAGATATTCTTTCAGATCTCACATATGTGAGTGAAAGATTGGCCCAGATGATTCAGTTTATATCATAACATTGTTTCTGTGCAGGTTGGTATCAGATGATTATTATGAAGACTGTATGACAGTAGATGTATACTATTGTGGTGGATGTGTTCCATTGTCCGTGACTATACGTTGTTGATCAAGTACTTGTGTTTTACTTGGTGTGGTAGTGTACCAGTGGATTGTAGTTATTTACTACTATGGATAGACACAGTTGTGTTCTATTTTGTTCTGATTGCCTTGAAGATTATCAGCAGTTTATTGGAAATAATTATCAGCCAGATGAATGATGAACAGATATTTTCCAAACAGAAAATGGTTCAGAACATTTACTCTTCTAGATTAGAAGAATGGCTCTTGTATCACTCTGTGGAGTGAGCATCATGTCTGATTACTCAGATAGAGTATGGTT
>JZKD02S1673719.1:351642-374622 GCA_000966675.3 Picea glauca
CATTAAACCCGTTAGAACGAGTTACACCAAACGGCTTGGGTTATTTAGACAACCCCGGACCGGACTCGCTCTTTCAGTTGACGGACGGTCAATTTCGCCCGTCAACAAGAACTGAAAGAAATCAAGCAGAGAATAGTTGAACCCGTATGGGAGTTCGATCAGAGGTTTAAAACCTTGACGAGACACTTGAGTTTCCAGATCCCAGATGAGCAGAACAAGGAATGGTTCATTGTTGCTCTCTTGCCACACATCAAAGTTCCTTTGATGCAACAGAAGATTACTTTGCAGGCTGAGGCACTGGAAATCGCCATGAAATTAGAATCAGCCCAGATGGGAGAATCCAGCTCAGGTATGAGTCAAATCTTGAGTCAGCTAACTAGTCTATCACTGCAGGTCGAAGATATGAAGAAAGACAAGAGAAAAGATAAAAGAGAAGACATTTGGTGAATCAGATGCAAATCAAAAGGCCATGACAAGTAGCATTGTCCCCTATTCCATGAATACTTGGCCTCTGGAGCTCTGAGCCCCTTGAAGCAAGTTACCCTACCCTGGTGCAAGGTATGTAGAAATCGACATCGCCCTGGTGAATGTTACTATCTGCAAAAATATGTCCAAACACCCAAAAATCTGTATTGCACGTTCTGTAAGTCGGAAGGACATGTTGATAGGGATTGTAGGGCTTATGACCTCATGCATGAAAGGTCAAGGGATATATACAAAATTCAAGGCGAAGTACAGGAAGAAGGAAGCATTACGCAGTATAACTCTCGTGGGAGAGGAAACTTCAACCCTTGTGGTTGATTCCAAGGAAGAGGAAGAGGAGGAGGAGGTATGGGTCGAGGTCGAGGATAGATAATCTATTATAACTGCGCAAGTCCAGGACACTTGGCAAGGGACTGTCAGAACCCGTGTACCACTTGCAGCTATTGCAACTCCTTTGAGCATGTTATCGAGGAATGTCCAGCATTGTTGGCTAAACTTCAGGAGAGATGGGAACCTCAGCAGAACCCACAAATACAACTAATCAAAGCAGAACCTCGCAGAGCAGATCCTAGAGTCGTTGTTATCACTAGAGGAGGTGTTGTTGCAGGATAGGATAGAGTGATCCAAGGAATGACTACAGAAGAATCAGGAGTCAGGAAAGCTACAGAGAAGACACAAGTGTTTGATGCAAAGAAAGAAAGACAAATCTTTGAGGAGGCAAGAAAAGAATTCGAAAGAGACCAAGGCTCTTCATTGAAGACATGACCAGAAGTAAGAGAATGTGGAATTCCTCTGGCATTTGATCAGTTTACTTCGCTCGGAGATGGAAATGAGGTGAGTAAACTTGTCAGTTTCTTGTATACGTTTATAGAGTTGATTAAATATGAGAAACCCATACAAGAACTGCAAAACTTGGTCAGACGGTATGAGATAGGAAGGGTAGATCCTTTACTGAATAAAGTTGTACATCAACTATACAAGAAGATAAGGAAAAATAAATAACTACACCTTAATGCTCGGATTGGAGAGTATGATATAGACTATGTGGTCCTCAACTCAGGGTCGGAGGTCAATGTCATGACCAAACAAACCTGGGCACTGATGGGAAAACCTAAGTTGATCTATTCCCCTATCAGGCTTAGGATAGCTAACCAGTCGGCAGTAAGCCCCTTTGGTAGATTAGAACATGTCCCTGTGGACATCGATGGAGTAAGGACGTTTGCAGACTTCAAGGTGATTGAGATAGTTGATGATAGTTGTCCTTACCCTGCGCTGTTAGGAATTGATTGGGCTTTCAATAATTCCATTGTGGTTGACTTAAAGAAAACAAGAATGATGTTTGAAGGAGATGGACTTAGGGTCCTCGCACCTTTAGATCCCGATGAAGGTCAGAGATACACAAAACCCATCAGAGAAGAAGACCACACATATGAACTAGAAAACATATACAAATTAATAGTCAGACAGCAGGACAACAATAATCCTACGGGGGATGGAAATTTGAGTTGACAAAGTGACAGTGCATGTTCATCGGATTCATAAGAAGAACTGGAGAAATGGTAGAACAAAATGTATGAAGTATCTACAAGGAGATGTGTTAGATTAACCTAAGAAGTTCGTTGGATCGGCACAACAGTAAGTAACTTGCCCACCTTTGATGGTCTGAATCATTTAGAATCATTTTTGGTGAACTTTGAATAAATTGTACCAACACAATAAATATTGTTGGAAATGGATGAGGCCCTGAAATCAACTCCAACGAGATGGTGGGGGACACACAAAAACAATATTACAGACTAGGTACAATGTCGCACTTTGATGACAGCGCGATTTTCAGAGCAAGTAGAAAGTTGCAAAGTTAGATACACAGGTCGAAGTTGTCCAAAGGACCATGTGTGAAGTTGCAAGGAAACCTGGAGCAACATCCCTCAAGAACAGTGGGTACACAAATTCATAAACACACTGGACACAACCCCTATCAACTGGTACCTACAAGCAGAATTGTGCCTCATCACTGCAGATTGGGAAGGTATGACCCAGAACTTTGTAACTACCATTTTGTTTGAAAGCCAATATCCTACAGTAGATCAAGCATTACAGGGCGTAAGACAGAAAGTGTTCCAGGCACCTAGCCTCCCTTTGGAGGAAGAAGAGGATGAATGGACTGCGCCCCTTCAAAAGTTGCAAGGTTGTTACAATATCAATGCAGCTGAAGACGATGATCCAAGGAATGTGAACATCACTGAAACAAAAGGCCGAAGAGACATAGAAGGACTAGGAGTTGAACTACCTTTCATTGGACAGTCGATCAAGATCAAGAAAGTCAACATTGGAACATAGCAGACACCAAAACTTGCAAATGTTGGAGATTATTGGGATGTTGCCACTATTGACAAGATCACAGAGTTGCTACATGAGTATCAAGACTTGTTTCCAACCAAGTTAATTGATCTAAAGGGTATTAAAGGGCCTATGGGGGAGATTAGGATCCCTTTGAAAATAGATGCCAGGCTAGTCAAACAGAGACCTTACAGATTTAACCCTAAATATAAGGAGAAAGTGAAAATTGAGCTCGACAGAATGTCGGAAGCAGGAGTCATAGAACCTGTTGAAGAGTCAAAATGGATTAGCCCTATGGTGGTACAAGACAAAAAGACAGGAGAGATCAGGATCTGCGTAGATCTTAGGAAGATGAATGATGCATGTTTGCATGACCCATTCCCTACACCATTTACTGACGAAGTGTTAGACAATGTAGGAGGACAGGAGGTATATTCTTTTACAGATGGATTTACAGGATACCATCAGATTCAGATTGCCAAGGAAGATCGCCATAAGACCACATTTGCAACAGAATGGGGATCCTACCAGTATACAGTGATGCCATTTGGATTGAAGAACGCTCCAGCCATATTTTCTAGGGTGGTGGTCGAAGCGTTTAAGGAGTTTTTAAATAAATTCATGGAAGCATATTTTGATGATTGGACTTTTTTTAGTATTTTGTAGAATCATATTGAATGTTTAAGACTAATATTGGATAAGTGCAGGTAGAGTCAGATTTCCTTAAACCTGAAGAAGTGTATCTTCTTTTCACCCTTCGGAGTGCTGCTAGTTCATATTGTGTGTAAGAAGGGATTGTTGGTAGGTCCATCCAAGATTGTCATTATAGTCGATCTAACCCCTCCTACTTCAGTCAAACAGTTGCGCACTGTGCTGGGACACACTGGATACTACAGAAAGTTCATTAAAGGCTATGCACAGATTACAGCACCCATGGAGAATCTTTTGAAGAAAGACTGTCATTTTCATTAGACAGAAGAATGCCAGCAAAGTTTCGACACATTGAAACAGAAAATGGTTACTACGCCTATTCTGGTTTTCCCGGATTGGAGTAAGGAGTTTCATGTGCATGTCGATTCATCTTCCATTGCATTAGGAGTTGTGTTAGCACAACTGGGAATAGAAGACATCAACCACCTGTTAGCCTTTGCTAGCAGAAAGCTATCAACAACTGAGATTAATTACACCACCATTAAGAGAGAAGGGTTATCCATGGTGTATGCGCTGCAGAAGTTATGCCAGTACTTGTTGGGAGGACACTTTAAAATGTTTACTGATCACTCCGCGCTGAAATACTTAGTCAAAAAGCCATTATTGGGGGGAAGAATATGAAAATGGCTTCTGTTATTTCAAGAATATAATTTTGAGATCGTGGTTAAGCCAGGACGAATGAACAAAGGCCCTGACCACTTGTCAAGGTTGGAACATGGGGAAGAGCCTACTAGCTTGGAGGATACACTGTTGGATGCACAGTTGTTGGCCATTAGAAAAATTGATGATCACTTCGCGAAGATAGTGTAGTTTCTGTCAACAGGAATGGCACCTAGTGACTATACAATTATTCAGAAGAAATAGTTGGTAGTACGCGCTGCAGATTTTTCACTTATAGTTGGACAGCTATACAAGATGGGACCTGACGAGATACTGAAAAGGTGTGTTATGGAAGCAGAGAGACCATTGATCCTCACAAAAGCACATGACCGCATCGCAGGAGGACACTACGCAGGGAAAGAAACAGTGCAAAATATTATTAGGGCTGGCCTTTGGTGGCCTACTCTACACAGAAATGCTAAGGATTATTACACAGCCTGCGATGGATGTCAAAGAGTTGGGAAACCGTCCAGAAGAGATGAAATTCCTTTAGCACCACAGCTGACACTACAAGCATTCGAAAAATGGGCCATTGACTTTGTGGGACGTATAAACCCACCAGGGAAGCGCACAGGAGCTAGATACATAATCACTACGACTGAGTATTTGACCAGATGGGCAGAAGAAAGAGTAGTTAAGGATTGTAATGCAACTACAATTGTGCGCTTCATATTTGATGATATCATAACCAGGTTTGGATGCCCGAAGATCCTTATGAGCGATCAAGGCACACATTTCATCAATAAGACCGTTGAAGCCTTGACTCGGGAATTTGAAGTTCACCATCAGAAGAGCACACCCTATCATCCACAAGCAAATGGGACCGTTGAAACATTCAATAAAATCTTGGAGACAGCGCTGACGAAGATATGCAGTGTGAACAGGGATGACTGGGATTTGAGAATACCAACAATATTATGGGTCTATAGAACCACTTGCAAGAAACTGACCATGCAGACCCCCTTCAAATTGGTCTATGGTCTAGAAGCAGTCGTACCCATGGAATATTTGGTTCCTAGTCTGAGAATTGCATCCTTTACAGATATGGATGACACTGGCGTTGTGCAAGAGAGACTTCCGTAGTTGGTAGAACTGGAAGAAGATAGATTTATTGCAAGATTTCACCAGCAGGTTCAAAAAGAAAGAGAGAAGGCCTACCATGACAGACACATCAAAAAGAAGGCATTTAAGCAAGGTGATTTGGTATTGGCATATGACAGTAAGTTCATGAAGCATCCAGGAAAGTTCAAAATGCATTGGCTCGGGCCATATGATGTTGCCTATGTTACAGAAAGAGGAGCTACACAGTTGAAGACTTTGAATGGAGAATGGAAAGAGGAATTAGTGATTGGGAGCCTGTTGAAATTGTATTGCAAAAACCAGCTACCTCGCAGCTTTCAGTAAAAGCAAAAGGAAAAGGGTCTAGGTACTAGGTGCAGTTGAAACTAGGTACCAGACACAGAAAGACAGTCTACACAAGGAAGGAAGGGAGGACTAGAGCTAGAAGCACAGGCTGCCCCACGCAATCTGAAGTCAAAGCACAACAGAAGGATCAGATCTGAAGTGCCTCGGGACGAGTCACAGGTGAGTGTTGGGGGCTTGTTGGCCCTTAGATATGGAAGCAAGCGAAGATTAAGGAAGGAAAGGAAAAACACGAACTGCGCGGAAGACACAGTGACTGATACTGGGTCGAAGTGAGAAGAAGAGCAAAAACGACGGTGCGAAGTAAGAGAAAGCAATTCGTTGGACAAGGAGATCGAGGATGACAGATTTGCAAGGAAGATGGATCATGGACAACTCAGCAAGCAGAAAATTCCATCGTTGGATTCTTTGGAGCATTGCGCGAGAAGGAAGGAAAGACAGGTTGGTGAAGCCCTAAAAACGCGAGTCAAGTTGACCTAGGTTTTTAGACACCTATGGTTTTGGCATCTAGGGTTTTGACACTTAGGTTTTAACCTAAGGGTGTCCTAGAACTATTGTAATGTATAAATAGAGGTCTAAAGGACCTGCGATGGGTTGTTGGTATTGTTGGTTCTAGTTTTTTTTATTGGCATGAGTGATTATTGTTGTGTGAGAGAGAAGTTCTAGGTGTAAGAGACTTCTGGTATTGTAAGATCTCCAATTGGGTGCGGAGATCAACCCTGCAGCTAGGTGCGCAAGGAGGGGAGAGATAGAGAGGAGAAGAGAGAATATCTACTAGCTGAGAGCGCAGACAAGAACTGTATGCTTCATTTTAATATATTATAAAACACAGTTCTATGGATGTAGCCCTAGGGAGAGGGTGAACCACGTATATCTTGTGTTGTGTGTGATTGATATTGTGTTCTCTGTCATTTGATATGTTGTTATTATGATATTGAGTAGATATGAAGTATAACTTGCGCAGTAGGTTTAAGGAAGATAAAGAATACTAGGTGATTGTGTATTGTTGCTGTGAATCCATTCTGCATTCCCTCTGGTTGTTAACACCTGTGTCCTGCAACCCCCTATAGCTACTTTGGGTGAGACTGCATCTGCTTCGCAGGTGTTTCCGAAAGGGCCAGTAGTTAGCGCTTGTTGGTGCACTCTTAGAGTTGAACCCTGGGTCTGCCCCTATGCCAATAGAGCCTACTCACCTTGTTTAAATTTCTTCTTTATTATAAACTTGTCATGCCATTTAATTCTTTGTTGTTTGATGAGGGTAGTTTATTGAATGGAATCTTGGTGCATCTCATCCAACTCATTGATATGTGTTCTCCTCTATTGATGAGCATCTAAAAGATTAAAATCTATATTTGTTGCAAGTCTGAAAGTATTCACGTGGAATTCAATAGGGACAAGGAATTGCTTACCATACACCAACTCATAAGGTGTGACATCGGTTGTATTTCTCCATGTGGTCCTATATGTCCAAAGTGCCTCTGGAATTCATTCTTCCTAATCTCTATGATGAATCTATACTTTCTTGGTTAGGATAGCTTCTATAACTTTGTTGGTGGATTCCACATTCCCATTATCTTGTGGATGGTATGGAGAAGACTTATGGTCTCTGATCTGGTAATGTTGTATGATGGTGTGAACAAGTTTTGATGTAACTTGTGCACCTTGATCTATAACAATTTCCCTAGGAACACCAAAACAAGTGAAGATATATTCAAATAAAAAGTCTACAACTGCCTACTCAATAGCTCAGGGGAGAGTTTTAGCTTCTACCCATTTAGTAACAAAATCTGTACATACCAGAATATACCTCTTTTTCCTTCACATTAGAGAGATGGGTCCCATGAATTCTAGAGCCCATTTCAAGAGGATCTATAAGTACCTAAGGTTGTAAGGAAATTTCATCTACTTTCACTAGTCATCCCATCCACTGACAGTTGTTGGCTTGATATTTTGGCGTCTTTTGCATTATCATATGACCTTGTTTTGACCATTCTACCATATCCATGTAATTGTTTACTATGCTTATTACCATATTTACCCATGACTGTGAAGTTAATGTGACTAATAAGCTTGATGTTGTTAAACTTTACAATTTACTTTGTTTTTAGTAAGCTAGAAAAGGGTGTATACTAATCTTATTGATGAAAGATATTTTTAGTTCACTTTTGGTACTAGCAGTTCACTTCTGGTACTCGATCTCCATGATTGAAATATCCACACATCTTTAGGGAAATTTTCAGAACTTAGGTTTTGTCACTAGGACCCTCGACGTGTTGTGGTGTTCATCAGATCTCAACCAAGTACAACATGGAATCCTCCAACTCATGGTCAAATTTCCTTAGTCAAATACATGCCATATTAGCAGCAGTGATCTTCCCGCGTGGTTTTTTAGTTGATGAAGACAAATCTAGAAAATCTAAAACATGGGTTTTGTGCAGAACGTTCTAGTTAGAGTAAAGTGAGGGTGTTCCTCACATAAAGTACATGTTTTTGGAGATATGGTTGTTTTTTCTAAACTGGGTTTGCCCAAATTTACTATTGCGATCGTCTTCTCCAATGTTTCAAACAAATAGATGCGCCCAACAAGCAAGGAGATTGAATCAAGATATTCTCATCTCTTTCATGTTATGAGAAATGATTTGTAATTAGATCTTGATTTATCTCTGCAACCAAGATCCACCAAATATTGGATAAACAACATCTTGTAAACTATTTCTATTTTGATAGTTATGATTTGAGGGAGTTAGTTTTGATCCACTCCATTGATATTCTCTATATATATACATCCATAGAACATAGGAGAAAATAATGATTATTGTGAGGAGAACATTATTGTAAAGGAGAGTGGAATCCATGCTTGGATAGTTGTAATCTCCAATTTCATTTCATAATGATTAGCTACTAATATTTTTCTCTCATCCTTGAGTGCTCACTTAGTTTGTAAGTTTTCCCATAGTGTGTGCTAGGTTTGGCAAGGCCTCCATCCCTTCCATGTGTTATGTTTATTTATTTTCAGTTAGCTAGTAGATCTGAATTACATTTCTATATTTTTTATGTGCCTTTTGTTTATCAGTCTTTGATTTAGCTAAAGATATAGATGAAATTACTCATAACCAAAGATCATTGATTTAATTACATTTGTTTGGAAGTACAAGAACATTTGGACTTATCCAGTGAAAGATTGTAATCAGAGTTGATCAAGTGTAATTGACATTCATGGTGAATGGCTAGAAGATTCTTCTATATTCCCTATAGCTTTCAATCTTTGTATTTACAATTCTCAGTGTCATTTGCAAGCTTTATTTTATATTTGAGTTCACCATAGAAGATGATTATCCACTGAATATTGAAGGATTGATCTACTTTACAAGTGATCACGTGAACCCTTGGGAAAGATTGTGGTTTGTGCTAGGACATCATTTGAGTAACCCTCATCCAGTGATACAACTTTGTGGTGTAGTTTGGTTTGTCGAAATTTCATTGATAGGTCATCATAGGCTTTGATCCTACATTTCTTGTGCTTGCATCTCGAAGTCTACGAACTCTCGAATTGATAGATTTAATGTCAAGGATTTATACATAAAATAACCCAACATTTTTGGCACCGTTGTCAAGGAGGTTCTCAAGGGATTTGAGCACTCACATTTTTTGTTTCTATGCATAATTTTGTTGCATCATCATTTAATACTTGGAGGAGGAGAAATGGTAAGACGTAAATGTGCCCTCGCTTTAGAATTTATGAAAGGGTTCTACCTCGTTGCATTCACTAGTTTAGTGAGTTTCTCCAAGCCCTTGTCATGTTGGTTCAATGTGTCTTATTTTAGTTTGATGCATGGAAAGGGAAAATATTCTCATGTCAATAGGAAACTTGGTGACAGGAAGGTCTTAGTAGATTGATTTTTTTGAATACATGCTCTTCTTTGGAATTTGTCTTATGTGGTGTGCAAGATTTCATCTATTTTCTTAAAGTTCTCATTTTTTGTTCGTAAGAACTCCATACACTAATCCATGTGCAATACAGAGATTAGAAAACTTCACACATGGAATTAACATACCAGCCAGAAGAATGTAAATATGCTCAAGCATTTTTTAAGCAAAGGAGGACATACCCCTGCAAGGATAATTCCAAATCCTTGTCCACACTCCAGAGTTGTTACCAGGGATGAGTTTGCATTTCAATAAGAAGTAGAGGAACCAAAGATCTATGAACATATTCCAGAGGATCTAGAAGTTTCTCCTAGTGGTCCGTGTGAGTAGATGAAAGAGATAAAAGAATCATGGACTACACCAAATGAAGAGCATACACTAGAGTCGGATATTGAATAATTTTTGGCATGTTTATCACCAGATCCTTTGTGCACCATGAAGTGTGTTGGAAAATTCTCAGAAGAGCCTCATGATCTGACAGCCAGAGAGAGCCAAGAAGACAAATATTACATCGAATATTGGTTCCAAACCATCGTTAGGCTGCAGTACCCATCCATCCTTCAACACTTCTTGGCATCATCTCCACAAGAGAAACTAGCCTCTCATGTCTGGGCATCCACTGAGGTATATTTTTTATAATTGGATATGAGTATGCTTATAAACTTGTTACTCACATGACTTCACTGGAAATACTATTGTTAACACATAGGATGTATAGGAGTCAAAAATTTTAAATTTTGTTAATTTAGTCTCCGAAGGATACCATTAGTCTTTGTCAGTCATGTATGAAATCCTTCTTGTATGAGTCATTTGTTTTAAATTTTAGGTTTCAGTCATAGGATCATGTTCTCAAGGTTTTGAGTCATGTTCATGTCAAATAAGTCATGTTTTGATTGACTCTTAAATCAATAAAGTTGATTAGTGTCCATTTAGGAAGGTCTTGGTGTCATGATGATGGTTGTCATCATTAGAAAAAAGGGAAAGTATTGATCATATATTTTAGTTTAAAGGTCATCATCATCAAGTCTTATGTCCCAAAAAAGGTGTACATAGGATTATAACCAAGAGAAAGTCCAATCCTAAACTGAAAATACAAGTTGCAGTAGCTGCAGCTTCAACTACTCTCCATACGTGTGCACTTACTAAATTTTTGCAGTGCGCACTCTTAAATTTATGCAGTTGCGAGTTGTATCTGTCAAATGAGCTCTGGCATCCTGTATTTATACTGCTCCTCCTTAGTTGTCTGGGTCAACTTCTCATTCTAGAGGCCAAAAACTCAATATTAAATATTTTCTTTAGCCAACTTGTCTTCTAGGGTTATGTCTAATGCTTTAGGGTTTCTTCTTGCTTCCCGAAATATTCTATTCTTGTCAGGGTCACACGTGGAGGTTAATACCTCCCACGGCTACCATAATATCAACACTCCCTCCTAGTTGGAGAGGTATTGAAAGAAATGGTCTTGAGAACAAACATACCATTCAATAGGTAGCATGATCATATCCATACAGGCTATCTCATGATTAGATCACGAGCACCATCATCACTATTAGTATCATCTGATAGCATCAACTGCATCATCTCTTGAAACCATACTCCATCTAAGTAATCAGGCATGATGTTGAATAAGTCACTCACTCCACAGAGTGATACAAGAACCATTCTTCTAATCTGGGCATATGTCCTAGAAGAATAACTATTCCAACAGATGTTGGAAGCCACGCCATGGGCTACAAGGACTATTCTTCTAATCCAGACATACGTTCTAGAAGAATAAATATCCTAGACCATTTTCCATCTCGAGAATGTATGTCCATCAATACACTGACCATCCATCTAGATGATAATGATTTTCAACACTATTGATAGTCTACATGGCAATTAGAACAATGTCATTCAATATAACACAACTGTTGATATCCATAGTAGTACACAACTACTATCCAGTGGTACACAATCACACCAAGTAGCACATGGCTACTTAATCAGTGACACATAGTCACAATCGGTGGAACACATCCGCCACAGTAGCATACATCTATTGTCCAGAGACATACAGTCTCCATAGCAAGCATGTCATCTGATATCAACCTACATAAAACAATATAATGATATAAATTGAGTCATCTAGGCCATTCTTCCACTCACATCTATGAGATCTCGAAGAGCATCTGCCCTCATAATGTAAAACATCAGCCAAGAGCTATCTGGACTATTCTTTTGAAGCATAGAAGAATAATTGTCACTGATTTTTTAGCCTGGACCATTCACCTAACTGGGCCATTCCTCCATCACTAGTCATAGTGCAACCTGGAGAGAATGAGTCTGCCCTAGCGAATGTATGTCCCTGATTGTTGAACATGGACCATTCACCTAACTAGGCCATTCCTCTGGCACTAATCATAGTGCAACCTGGATAGAATGAGTCTACCCTAGGGAATGACTGTTTGGACCATTTCTTAATGGAAATGGTTGTCCTGCACCAACCTCCAAAATGGACCATTCTTCGAAACTGCTCACAACTGTGAACTTTGAAAGAATGACTACCCGATGAGGCAGACCATTCTACTTGACCACTACTCAAAGCGACTACCAAGAAGAATGATTTTCCTAGACCATTTCCCCACACTAGCCACAAGAGGAATCGTTGTTTATGGTACATCAACAATCTATCGAACCATTTTCATTACGAAAATGACTGTCCGATCTGGACCATTTTCTGAACTGTAAAATGCTTGTCCGTCAAAAATATCAAACCACTTTCCGAATTGGAAAGAAACTGCTCATCCTCGACCATTTTTCGAACTAAAAAATTAATGATTGTCCATAAATCAATAACACATAAGTGCTCCCTCCCAACTTGGGAGTAATCTCTTCCTTTTTCAATAAGGAAGTCGTATCCACAAGCCCCAACTTGTTTCTTAAGTACGCAACTTTTTCATCTTGGACAAAGGCTTTACCAAAATATATGTCATCTCCTCATATGTGGAGATATATTGGATAATTGCTTCTCTTTTCTAGACTTCATCACAGAGAATGTAATCCTTGATCTCAATGTACTTCGGTCTGGCATGGAACATTGGTTTTCTCTGAAGGCTTCATATAGCTCTGATCATTACAATATATCATGGTTGAATTCAACACTTATGTTTCTTACTAGCTCATGACATCATGGCTGTAAAATTTCCAAACCCCAACCCAGTTTCAGTCTCGTTGATTTTTCAGCCAATGTTTAATGCCCAAACCTAGTTTTATATCAGCACATAAAAACTCAACAGAAAAAATAACTTTAGAACTGAAACATGAGGATTATGAATATCGTTTATAATGCAGAAATAAAATATCAGTAGCATATAACACTCAGAAAATTAATGACACAGAAATTTTCAGTCTAACATCGACCCTGGAAAAAACCCACAAAGGGAAAACCAGTGAGAGAGGGATTTTTATTATTTATGGGCTTCTGAGAAATTCTTTTACAGCATATTCATCTTCAGAAATTTACAAACTTATCTAGACATTCCTGTAGCTTGCTTCTCGATTTCTGAACCAGAAACCCATATGGATGTCAAAGCATTAAATGTTGTACGGACTGTCCTCGTTTTGTGTGCCAAATCTTTGCTGCAACTGTACGGAAATTTCCAGCGATGCAATACCTTGAAAACTATGTCGAATGCTTAGAAAAACGTGCCCAAAATTTTTTGTGGTACAGCCCTCGATTTTTGTGCAGGTCCGTGTTATCCTTGATTTTTAGGGATAACCAGGAGATCATGTCTCGAGGCCCACAGGTCCTAGACATGGAGTACCGAGAGAAGGATTGACCTGAGCATGGCCCTGGAGGGCCCATCCTTTTCTTCTTCCATCAACTTTATCTTGCCAGCAGCAGCAGCATCCATCACCATCAACTTGGTCTTGTATCAGAAGAGGTTCTTGCTCCGTAAGGTAATTGGTCCAGGTATCATGGTATGTGTCACTTTTGATCATTGAAACCTTTAAATATATGCATCTGATCCCTTTTATTTCTGACAACTGCTTGGATCTTACATTATCCCACTTGACCATGCTCTGGGAAATTGACAGGGCATCCTAGCAAGCCTCTACCCATAGGTCTGGGTTTGCCACTGGGGGATTTCTGAAAAGCCATCGTCCTCTCCCCTCATAGCACCACTTTTTCATCTTATCTCCCGCTCACTTGTCCCATTCCCCTTGTCCGGGCATTGGGTTGACATGTTTGTAGGATTGAACCTTATCTCGTGGGAAGAAGGGGCTAAAGGCCCAAAAGGTAAAAGCAGCTGGTAAAAGATAAAACCTTGGAAATAAACCTCGAGATGCTTCACCCAGGGATCCCCGAGAAGGCAATAAAAAGCCTCTCAGTAAGAAACAAGAGGGACCCAGAAAATACAAACAAGACCTGATCAAGAGGATAGGGGGTCTCATCACGAACCAACCTATTAGGTTCATGGGTACCTAACAGTATGACATTGCCACCATCTGGTTACCACGCCAGGGCAGTGACCTTTGGTTGCATGACTAAGGGAAAGGGGGTCTCATCACGAGCCAGCCTTCTCATCTCTGTGAAAGTAATTGTGGGTAACACTGTCAGCTCTGGTCACCATGCCAAGGTAGTGTCCTCTGGTTAGCCCTTGAATAAAAAGAAAAAGAAGAAGAAAAAGCAAATAAAAGAAAAGAATAAAGGCAAGAACGGGCTTGGAAAAATTGCATCCATGACAAGTACAGCTCGCCTTCTACAAAGGCACCCACAGATAACACTATGCATCCTTGGCTCTCACTCCACCCACATGTCTGGACATCCCCTAGCCACATCAGCTCCCTTACATGGCTTGGATGAAAACTTCCTGGAAACTTCCCCTTTCTTGTGGATACTAGCCCAATAGGATGTCTTGTCTCTTTCTCCAGTCTTGTATTGTAGGTTTTTGTAATGTCTTTGAGCTATTGACCGATGCATTAAGGTCTTATGCATATGTTTGATAATATTGATGATGAAACGTGATTAACATTGCTATGATCCCGGTGACTGATGATCCCATGGAGGGTGTAGCTTTTGATGTGCAGGATCATGCCCAACGGACAGGTACCATTTGGACCGGTACACATGGGGAGATGATCAGTTCGGACCTCCATGGGGCTGAAGAGCCCACCAGATGGATGTTGAGACCCCATCAGGTGGTAGAGACAGTACAATGGTTGATTAAGGTCTTGCATCGGAGAAGAAGAGGACGTTCCATCAGAGGCACTTTGGCGGAGCCCAGCCTAGGGGGAATGACCCCTTCTCAGTGGAACGTTGGCCTTGGAAGGCTCAGAACGCCCCCATCCTCACCATGACGTCATCCAGCTTCATGGACATTCATGGAGGCAGACTGGGCAGCAGTGGCATGTGTGGCATGTTGGAGAGTCCCCTGGGGAGCTAACATTTTTCTCTTGGATGTCTCATATGCCCTAAAAGGGGCTAGCGCCTCCCTTGAAGGGGATTTTACCTTTTTATTAGCTCAGTTAGGGTTTTAATTTGACAATTTAATGTAAAAAATAGTATTATGGCCTTGTCAGCCTTTTTATGACCTAAAAGTTAATTAAGGTCATCGATACAGTATATATTGGGGAGTTTTAGCCTCATTTTGACAAAACACATCACTCACTCATTAGTGAGGTCTGATTTTAGCGCCCTACTTGGGTATTTTTGTTGGTTTAGTGAGGCGCACTTGTTGAAGGAAGGAATTTCTTGGCATTTTTGGCATTTCTCTTAAAGGAAGGTTTACAACTAGGGTTTCCATGCTATTTCATGGTGATATGTAAGTGTTTTTTCTGCAAAACTTCTTGATTGAATGGTTGTAGTCTTATATTCTTGCATATGTTTATAATTTGTTGATCAAAAACCCTAGGTGACAAGCACACAAGTAGGTCCTTGTTTCATGTCCCCTAAAGAGAAATTTTCAGCCATTGAAAAAGGAAGAAAGAGCCTAGCCATAGCTACACTCTTATTGCTTCTTCTCCCTGAGCTAGCCGTACTTTTAGAAGTCAAGAAGGAGGAGACGTCCTAGGCCTAGGTTATCTACACCTAGGGTCATCCTGCTTCTAGAGTTTGATGATAGAGCCTTGCTATAGCAACACTCTCCCTCATTGCACTCTCTTGTCTTGATTTATCTTTCATGCCAGTCGTTTTGCCAAGTTAACCTAAGGAAGGAGGAGAGAACACGAGGCCTTGTTTTAGCAACATCGGAGTGAGCCTATTTCCCCTAGGGTTTTGTTTCTGAGGCCCTTCTATAGTATCACTTCAGAACTCTTCCCTCTAGTCCTTAGTCATCCTCCTTCAACCCTTGCGTCCTCCATTAAATTGAGTCCATTAGCCCAAAAGGCATTGATCTTAGACCTCCAGTGTTGAAGTGAAAGTGATCACACAAACTCTCAAACTCTTTTCTAAATTGAAACCCCAACTAACTACTAACCCTAAGTCACTGACGTCACACCTAGAATATTTCATCTTTATGCAACAACATCTTGTTTTAAGAGTAATTGAATGGTGATTTAGGCATTAATTGATGGTTTGTTGATTTGTTACATTGAATGGCATATCATTTCAGTATCTGTTGAGGAAGTGATATTATTTGCATTGCTATATTGATAAACATTGACTTCATCAATATTTATTTCCATAATTGCTTATATCAGATAGTCTTATGAAGTATTAACCCATTGAATCATAGCTTGCATATATTGGTTTGTTGTTGCTTTGTTCCGGGCAGGTGTTCTTCTTTGGGCCTTCACTTCATTATTGGTTGTTTAGTCGGGACTATCTTTTTTGGTGGTGACCTGTGAAGGGGGATTTTTTCTTTTGACTTTTAAAATTTTTGCCTCTTCAAAACTCCAGGTTACCGAGGACGTCTCCCCTGGGCCTAACCTCTCTAAAGAGAAAGAACCTCCCCATCGTGGTGACATTGGGTGGGACAGGTTCTTGTTATGCCAGTTTGGCCTTCTATCTTATATCTATTTGACCTAGCTACAAATTGTGTGATAACATTTTGGTGTTGTTGTCGGGGAACACTGAGTCAATTCTCCTCAAACGACACATCTTTTCAGTAAGCCTTGCCTTAGAGACCTTTTCTTACAAGCTTACTTGGCAACTCCACTAGGGTGTTTTTCCCTTTTTCTTGGGTAGTTTCAAGTAAACTATCTGGTGACTCCACAAACTAAAAGGAGATTCAATAATCCTCCTTTGTCTTTCAGAAGGAAGCCTCCCTTGAACTCTCCTATTGTCAAATCACTTTTCAGGAAGAGCATTCCTTTAAGAATCATGTCTAGCTCTTAGACCACTACAACGAATCCAACCAACAATCAAAGACAATGGTCATCTACTCTTTTCAAGCCGTTAGACATGTCAGCCATACCTGGCTACCCTAGGAAAATGCCACCCAAGTATGAGAAGTGGTTGCCTAAATTTACTGGTACTGATGCAATCAGTGTCGAAGAGCATATGAGCAACTTTTGGGCATTCTTTTAGCTTCACCCCATTAGTGATGATGTTGAAGATCTAGTCATGAATTTGTTCCTCGCTACTCTTTATGATGCCTCAAGGTGTTGGTACCTAAGCCTTCCCGATGGAAGCATCAAAACTATGGACAAACTTGAAGAGGCCTTTCTCAAAAGATGGAGTGTCAAAGAAGACCCTAATATTCTTCTCACACAACTAAATAACCTTGCCAAATATGAAAATGAGTCTATTCGGGAGTTCCACACCAAATTCGATACTTTATTGCAAAGAATTCCCGCAAGCCATCATCCGAAAGATGATTACCTCGTCCATGTTTACACCAGATCTTTCAATGGCCAACTAGGGTATCCTCTTAGAGACAAAAACCCCCAGTCCATTCAAGAAGCCCAAGAGATCACTACTAAAATAGAGGGAAACCTCCTTTCATCCAAGATATAGCCTTTTTTTAACCCAAGGGGGAGAATAGACACTAAACCAAAGATAATTCACAATGTTGAGCCTACTTCAGATCTATGTACTAGTATCGCAAAACTACAAGCTTCTATGGATGGTATCATAAAGAATCAAGAGGAAATGATGAGCAGGATCCTCAAGTTGGAAAGATATCAGACCCAGACACCTAGGGTCCCGTACAAAGGACAATTCCAGAAAGGGGGCCAATTTTATAAACCAAAGAATGAGCATGAAGTTCCAAACACTTTGGCCACTGTAAACGTTGTTGGTGAAAATCCTTGGTGCCTAGAATGCAGCGAAGCACATTGGGAAGATGAGTGCCCCTACAATAGTGGTCGTCAACAAGTAAACAACATGGATTGTTTCATGGAGTTACCTCAGATAAATATCACAGATGCAGAACATCAAGAAGCTATGAAAGAAGAAGTCAGATCAGCAAGGATGGCGGTGATAAGCAACATGGATCAAGTATCACGAGAAAAGCTAAAGAGACAAGAATTTTAGGTATACAGAAGAAAGAATTTGAAACAACTAGCAGTTGATCAAGTAAAGCCCCCACCCTTGGAAATGCTTCTTCCCAAGACATCCAAGGCTGGCAAGGTTGACCTCAACTTTGACTTTGAAGGGGCATTATCAAAGATGCATGTAAACGTCCCCCTAAGGGAAGCAATCAAGATCCCATCCATCAAGGAACGATTTGACACTTTCTTTTCGGGATCAAATGAGCCTATGGCCCCCCTATTATGTTGCAAGATGATCACTTCAAGGTCCAATATAGTGAAAACCCTCCTTTCTTCATGACTCTGGCAATGAATGGAAAAAATCTCGACAACTGCATGCTAGATATAGGTGTCGGTGCCAACATGATGTCACTAAAATTCATGAGACAAGTGGGCTTGAAGGTCACACGGCCTTACAGAAATGTGTGTGGTTTCGAATCTAAAGCCATACCCACACATGGGGTGGTTGAGAATGTTGAAGTTCGCTTGAAGGAGTACCCTGAAAAGATGGTCCACGTTGACATTGTGGTGGTTGATGTCCCAAATGTGTGGGGAATGTTGTTATCTAGGAAGTTTGGTGCAATGATAGGTGGCGCCCTTGAGATGGACCTCACATTCTTGCAATTGCCTTTGAAAAATGGAACGGTAGGTCGTCTACTCAATGTGCCAATAACTGGGGACCATGTGCAGGATATTATTCACCCCGTCAATAATGACAAAGAACAAAACTAGATGATACAAACTCTTCAAAAGTATTCTCCATAAGACATGCCCTTTGCAACAGAGGAGGACTTTGATCAGATCGAATGGCCCAAGAGAGAAGAATACCAACAACCCCTAGATGAATTCAAGAACAAAGAAATTGGGACGGTGAAAATATTAAAGAAACATGAAGATGACGTACAAATCCACCCGTATCAACAAGAGGTTTTTACAGCAAAAGCCCACCCTCCTCCCTCAGCACAATACACCAGGGTTGTCCAAGGAACAACCAAATACAAAGTTAGAAAGTACAAAGAGGGAGACATGGTATGGATGTGGGATACCCAAAAAGGAGAGCCAACTAATGTAAAAGGAAGCACTCAGTCATGGCTCGGACCCTTCAAAGTTGGAATGGAATCAGTTAACAATTCATATTATCTATCCACTCTGGAGAGAAGAAGGCGCCCATTACCCATCAGCGAGAACCTCCTCAAACCCCACCAAGGTGGGGGGACCTGATTTCACAAGTGCAGGTAAGTACGCATTTTTCATGTATTATACCATTTGCATTTCATGTTAGTTTGCTTCCACATTTGCATTGTTGATTGTTTATTTTCAGTATATATATTTATGTATGTTGGGGTGGAATTACCGCCCCATTTTTGCTACTGATTCCCCTATCGAGTTTGAGAAGGACTGCAAGTTATGCCAGAGATGTTGAGGTTCTCATGTGCTCTACGGTGAGCACATGTCCCTGAGTTGGAGCCAGATGTTATCCCTAATTTTTAGGGATAACCAGGAGATCATGTCTCGAGGCCCACGGGTCCTAGACATGGAGTACCAAGAGCAAGATTGACTTGAGCATGGCCCTGGAGGGCCCATCCTTTCCTTCTTCCATCAGCTTTATCTTGTTAGCAGCAGCAACATCCATCACCATCGGCTTGGTCTTGTATCAGAAGAGGTTCTTTCTCCGTGAGGTAATTGGTCTAGGTATCATGGTATGTGTCACTTTTGATCATTGAAACCTTTAAATATATGCATATGATTCCTTTTATTTCTGACAACTGCTTGGATATTACATTAGCTCACTTGACCATGCTCTAGGAAATTGACAGGGCATCCTAGCAAGTTTGTGCCCATAGGTATGGGTTTTCCACTGGGGGATTTCTGAAAAGCCATCGTCTGCTCCCCTCATAGCACCACTTTTTCATCTTATCTCCCGCTCACTTGTCCCATTCCCCTTGTTTGGGCATTGGGTTGACCTGTTTGTAAGATTGCACCTTATCTCGTGGAAAGAAGGGGCTAAAGGCCCAGAAGGTAAAAGAAGCTGGTAAAAGATAAAAGCCTGGAAATAAACCTCGAGATGCTTCGCCCAGGGATTCCCGAGAAGGCAATAAAAAGCCTCTCAGTAAGAAACAAGAGGGACCCGAAAAATACAAACAAGACCTGATCAAGAGGATAGGGGGTCTCATCATGAGCCATCCTATTAGGTTCATGGGTACCTAACAGTATGACATTGCCACCATCTGGTTACCACGCCAGGGCAGTGACCTTTGGTTGTATGGCCAAGGGAAAGGGGGTCTCATCACGAGCCAGCCTTCTCATCTCTATGAAAGTACTTGTGGGTAACACTGTCATCTCTAGTCACCATGCCAAGGCAGTGTCCTCTAGTTAGCCCTTGAATAAAAAGAAAAAGAAGAAGAAAAAGCAAATAAAAGAAAAGAATAAAGGCAAGAACGGGCTTGGAAAAATTGCATCCATGATAGGTACAGCTCGCCTTCTACAAAGGCACCCACAGATAACACTATGCATCTCTAGCTCTCACTCCACCCACATGTCTGGACATCCCCTAGCCACATCACCTCACTTACATGGCTTGGATGAAACCTTCCTGGAAACTTCCCCTTTCTTGTGGATACTAGACCAATAGGACATCTTGTCTTTTTCTCCAGTCTTGTATTGTAGGTTTTTGTAATGTCTTTGAGCTATTGATCGATGTATTAGGTTCTTATCCATATGTATTACGTTCTTATCCATATGTTTGATAATATTAGGTTTTTGTAATGTCTTTGAGCTATTGACCGATGTTTGATAAGTTGGCCCCAGCAGTTAATTAAGAGACCCAGAAATATAATAAAGGTGGGTTTAGCCACCCAAATTGAGAAGTCGGCCCTGCCAGTGAAGAGACACTTCACACGTGCCAGAACTTGTATAAATAAAGGAGGCTAGCGCCTCATTTGATCAAAACTCACTTGCTCAGTTTGAGAGACAAGTTCTGATTTGTTACTGGCAAAGGAGAGAGAGAGTGGCACATATCTTGGCGAGGACTTTATGTTTCAGCATAGAGATCTCTTGGCATTGTATTGGCTATCTATATTAAGGAAGTTTTGTTGGGTTTTCTTCCCCTAGAAGGTTTCCCAGGATAAATGTTGTGTCTCTTGTGATTGTGTATTTCTCAGTGATCTTGGATTATGATATTGTTATCTAATGAAATGTAAACATCTATAATAATGGCTTAAACATTAACATGGTATCAGAGCCAACCTGAAGGAAGCATCTTTCGCAAGAGAAAAATGTCATTGTTGACGTACCTGCAAATTAGGGTTTTTCAAAAGTGAAGTTTTTCAGCCCTAAAACTATCTAGAAAGTTGCGCCCTCCCCTAAGGATCAATTTGGCATCATCGGCGCACCTTTTCAGTGGTTGGATCTCCCAGAAAGTGAAACCCTAGTTTCACAAAGTACCAGAGTACCAGAGGTACCAGAAGCACCAGTCCAGAAATCCGCAGATCAGATTTGAAGGAGCAAAAGTTGGATTTTCATAAATCTGACTGCACCAGCTAACTCGCCTCAGCTCAGCGCATCTATCCCCTGGATCAGATTTTCAAAATTCAAAGTTTGAAAAATTAGGGTTTCCTCATAAAACCCTAAGCTGCAGTTGCAGTTGCAGTTTCAGAACCAGTTGCAGTTACAGCATCAGTTGTAGTTGCAGCCATAAGATCAGTTGCAATCACCCTTGAAGTTTTCTTAAGAGTTGGTAATGATTATCGCTGCTATCAGATGGAGCCATTGCCTGCAAATGTCATAAGAGGTATGTACTCACATATGTTTAATGGTTAAACCCTAAAGAGTATTTGCAGGAGAAGGGATCTCTTTCCATAGATCCAGAAGGATCTCAAGATCCTACACATTCAGAGAAATGATGCAACCCAAGTGTGATTATTCTGATATGCATTTATTTGTCATGGCATTATTAGTGTTTCATGTTGAAGCTATGATCAAATTATTAGAAGGATTAAAAGTTGATCACAGAGCTTATCCTCTAACCTAAACTTTTGTCAAGATAGTGTATTGTCTCAGTACAAAAGACAGGTTGAAGAAATCACTCGTCATCTTGAGTGAAGGAGACTTGGAAGAAAAGCAAGAATTCATTCTTGAAGACATGGCTCCAGGTTTGATTAAATCAAGTTGATACGATTCAAAGGTACACATGGCAAGTTGATGACTATAGTTGAGATAGCAGTCTTTGTAAAGTATTATACCTGATAGCATGTGAGAATATAGAGGTAAATGCTTTGATACAACTAACACCTCCTCAAGGAGAAACCTCATGTGTTAGTTCCAGGTTGCCATGGAAGAATGTTTGGTCACAACACTATGAGAGTGTTGACCTCATTTCATATTATATTCCTTACCTTTAGTCTTTGCTTCAGATAAATTACAAGTGATAGATCTAAAGGAGCTACTGTGATTATTGTTTGTGCTATTGCTTTATATTATCAGAAGGATATTATCCGTGCTTGTTGTTTTGTTGACCTTGCTCCAGGTCACATGAGGAATCTATAGCGAAGGTTGCAGAAGGCAACGTGCTAAAGAAGAGATCATAAATGAAGCAATCATCATTGGAAGAGAAGAAGGTGACTTGCATGAGTTAAAGGGTCACTCAGAAGCTGCCATGACCCACGCCATTGAAGAATCTTGGCATAGAAGATTAGCTCACATCAACTACAAGGCACTACCATACATATGCAAAGCAGTCGCAGGTTTACCAGAACTCAAAGGTGACCATGAAGGTGTATGCAATGGATGTGCACAAGGAAAGAACATCAAGAGCCCATTTCCAAAGAGGGACAGCAAGGCAGAAGGAGTCTTAGAACTCATTCATTCATATGTATGTGGCCCAATGCCATCATCCTCCATTAGTGGGTATGTATACTATGTATCATTCATTGATGACTATTCTCGTAAAGACCTGGATATATTTCTTAAAGACTAAAGATGAAG
>JZKD02S1673719.1:404541-424447 GCA_000966675.3 Picea glauca
TTCTCTAGCACCAACTAGAAGGAAGCACCAACTCCTTGGTTTCTCTAGCACCCACTAGAAGGAAGCACCAACTCCCTAAGTGTTCCAGCACCAACTGGATGGAAGCACCAACTTCGAGTCACACGGGCACCAACCTGTATAACAGAGAACAACAGTTCTCCCTTGCACCACCCTGATGCCCTGGTTTCTCTGGCTACAACCAGATGGAAGCTACAACTCCCTGTGTTCAAGCACCCACTTGAACCTCTGAGGACAACAGTCCTCCCTAGCACCTCCCTACCACCCTGAAATATAAATCTTTCCTATTATGACTTATTACAGCGATATAAAGTTCTTCAATGGCTTACCGGTCTCATCAATGTTTTGCTACACTGCGTTTCTCTGTCTGCATCAGTGTCTTCTGCACACTCCTTGCGCTTTCTGTTCTTTTTCCTTTTATGCTCTCTGTGCCTTGTCCCTTCAATGCACCATTCCCCTTCTATACATTTTTGTTGTTGTGCTCTGTCTCCTTCTTCACACCTCAATCACACTCAACTGCAACCACTCCAATCTCTTCTTTGTTCTGCATTCTTCTATTATTTGTGCTCCTTGTGCATGCAATATACACCAAGCTCCTACATGCTCTACCCCTCCCCCTATTCTCCACATCGGGGTGTTTCCTCACTCTTGTCAAGTACTCTACCTGATCATCATTGCAACTCTTCAGCTTCTCTGGTGGTTCCACCCACGTGTCCAGCGTCACTGGGTGTTATACTGAGATTCCTTGGCCTGTGAAGCAATTGAGACTCTTTGTATTCTTCATCATAGTCGAGCTCATCCTCTGGCAGAGACCATCAGTTGTTTCTAGCAGTTACACTATGAAGTGAAAGAGTATCCCTCCGATCATATTCAAAATCACCTGCACCATTGGATTGGATCCGTAGGATCTTGCGTTTAATTCTCATTTCGGCAATTCGGCAATCCTGTTGTGAGGCATCTTGACTCTCCAAGTCGCGATCTCCGAAACTCCGAAATGGAGCTTGCCACTTCAAGATTTTCTCTACAGCTCTTCGACGATGTGACCACCGGAATATGACCCCTCTCCAATCACACAAGCGCTTAGATCTCTTGATCAACGGTCCTCGATCCGTGGTGATCAAACGGCTATCCTCTGCCTCGAGACTTCACCCTTCGGGACTTTGGGGGAGTGATGGAGTTAAAAATCCCGAAGCAAAAACTCCTGGAGTGAGGTCAGTCTTGTGTCACTCGATGATGTGTCGTGACCCGAGTGGCTGCCACGTGTCACTCAGAATTGTGATTTCCAGTGGTCTAAAATGCCAGATCAACTTGACACATGTCGTTGTCTGATCGTGCCACGTGTCATTGTCTTCCACCTGTCCTTTCTGATGTGATCTGCCACATTCACCTCCTAGATCTGTCAGCCCATATCAATTCGCAATTTCGCATATCACAATTTCGTCATTCTTGATGTGAATGTTCTTCACTTCCAAGTCTCGGTCTGTGAAACTCCGAAATGGAGTCAGATCAACGTTTCGGCTTTTCGCACTTCGCAACTTCGGGATTCCTGTCGTGAGAGTCCTTGACATCTCCAACTCTCAGTATCCGAACCTCCAGTACAGATTCTTTGACATTTCGTGATTTTGCATTTCGCGACTTCGGGACTCCTGTTAGTAAGAGTTCTTGACATCCCCAACTCTCGATATCCGAAACTGTCTCCCGCTTTCGGGATTTCAGCATTTTGCATTTCGTGATTCTGGGACTCCTAATGATGAAGAGTCTTGACTCTTCCAACTCCCGGTACCCGAAATTGTCCTCCTTCTTCTGGGATTTTGGATTTTCGCATTTCGCGATTCCGGGACTCCTGATGATGAAGAGTCTTGATTCTTCCAACTCTCGGTACCCGAAATTGTCCTCCTTCTTCCGGGATTTCACAGTTTCTCATTTCGCAATTCTGGGACTCCTGATGATGAAGAGTCTTGACTCTTCCAACTCCCAGTATCCGAAACTTTGAAATGGAGTTATTTCCCAATCTGCGAAACTCTTTGTTTATGTGCCTATTTCGAGATTTCGGGATTCCGGATTTCACAACTCCGAGACTCCTGTGTTGAAGAGTCTCAACTCTTGATTTCTTAATCTCTTGGTATCCAAAACTCCGAAATGGATTTTACACTTCTGATCTTTCCATGCAATTGTTCCTGCGTTGTTGGTCTTCCTTGCCTGCCTGTTTTCCATCAAATAAACAAGCACACTCTCGCACTCTTTGTGCACCTCTGCACTATCTCTTCTGAGCTTACGTTGTCCCTGTTTTTCCATCGTTGCATACTCTGATCTTGCCATCAATGACAAGCATACCTGCCTGTAAACATGCCAACATGGAGGGCATAGCTTTTGATGTGCAGGATCATGCCCGGCGGACAGGTACCATTTGGACCGATACACATGGGGAGATGATCAGTTCGGACCTCCATGGGCTGAAGAGCCCACTAGATGGATGTTGAGACCCCATCAGGGGGCAGAGAAAGGACAGTGGTTGATTAGGGTCTTGCATCGGAGAAGAAGAGGACATTCCATCAGAGGCACTTTGGCGGAGCCCAACCTAGGGGAATGACCCCTTCTCAATGGAGCATTGGCCTTGGAAGGCTCAGAACGCCCCCATCCTCACCATGACGTCATCCATCTTCATAGACATTCATGGAGCTAGACTGGGCAGCAGTGGCACATGTGGCATGTTGGAGAGGCCCCTGGGGGGCTAACGTTTTGCTCCTGGATGTCTCATCTGCCCTAAAAGGGGCTAGTGCCTCCCTTGAAGGGGATTTTATCTTTTTATTAGCTCAGTTAGGGTTTTAATTTGACAATTTAATGTAAAAAACAATATTATGGCCTTGTCAGCCTTTTTATGACCTAAAAGTTAATTAAGGTCATTGATACAGTATTTATTGGGGATTTTTAGCCTCATTTTGATAGAACACATCACTCACTCATTAGTGAGGTATGATTTTAACGCCCTACTTGGGTATTTTTGTTGGTTTAGTGAGGCGCACTTGTTGAAGGAAGGCATTTTTGGCATTTTTGGCATTTCTCTTGAAGGAAGGTTTACAACTAGGGTTTGCATGCTATTTCATGGTGATATGTAAGTGTTTTTTATGCAAAACTTCTTGATTGAATGGTTGTAGTCTTATATTCTTGCATATGTTTATAATTTGTTGATCAAAAACCCTAGGTGGCAAGCACACAAGTAGGTCCTTGTTTCATGTCCCCTAAAAGAGAAATTTTCAGCCATTGAAGAAGGAAGAAAGAGCCTAGCCATAGCTACACTCTTATTGCTTCTTCTCCCTGAGCTAGTCGTACTTTTAGAATTCAAGAAGAAGGAGACGTGCATGTCAACACTCTGTGCTTGAAATGGATGTACAGCATCCTTGGAAAGCATGCCAACACTCTCAAAAAATCTTCTTGTTGTTCTCCTTGAAATCTGTGCACATTAATGGCAGTACGGCCCTTCAAATTCGTACTATACAGATTGTTCTTTATTGTTGTTTGTTGCCTCGTAATCCATGCCTATTGTTTTCCTTGGGATGCGTGTCTCTCCTCCTGCAAATGTTGTCTCTCTTCTCAAAGCTCGACCTCTCTCTTCTCCTTTTGTTATCTCAACAAAAATGCATAAAAACCCCCAAGAATGGGTGCGCCCCTCTACCCTAATCGACCTCATGAGGTAGGTGAGGAGTTTTCTAATCCAATGGCTGAGATTAGATTAGATGTGTGGCTGATATTTGATGTCTCTTCATTCACCCTCACTAAAGTCATAAAGTCACCTTTTAATTTGCATCTCACAAATTAAATGACTAGGGCCCACATTAGGCACTTTCTCACCCCTTAGGCGCCTAAGGATGAGAAACACTTGCCTAGGTACTTTATTTAATTAAAAATTTAACAATGGCAAGGCTCAAACTGAAACATATCCAAGTAGCACTTCTTTTGTCATCATGGGAGTTTTCCATGGATTAGAAATCCATCATCCCAGACTTCTAAGTAGTTATTTTGATATACTATCTCTATCATAGAAAGTTTTCATCACGCTTCTGTTGTATATGAGATACTCTGCATCAAGTTGTTTGAATCCATACAAGGTCTTCTTATATCTGTATACATGGGTCTCTTTCTGGTATAAGCTTCTTTCTCACTTGCTTTATTGGGAAGAACAGTCTTTTACATGTAAATTCCAATCCATGGATACTACAAGAGGTGCATCTAGAACAAGTTGTTGTCATAGTCTTCTCCCTCCTGGAAGAACCTATGAATCTTGTGATGCTTTCATTCATAAGTCTTTTTCATATTTTCTATACATTGTTCTTTATCATAACTTCCATTTCTTCTGCTCGATTGTTTCTTAGTGGGTTCAAACCAAGTTGTTAGTCTTGTGATTCTCGGTATAATAGCTAGTTGTTCTTTCTTTTCTTTCCTTCTTGGAATCTTCATGTTCTTCCTTATGTCTCTCTTTATCTCTTGGGTCCATGGGGTCTTCTATATGCCCTGAAGATTCCAACTTCTTTCTTTCATCATAGGATCATGGATGTAGATGGACAACGAAGGATAATTTAAGGCTTCTTTTCGAAGAAGACCTCTTCTAGAGTCAAACTAACCATGTGTTTCTTATCATGGTTGCTACTTTCAATTGGAACATGGACAGATACTTCATAATCCTCAATGGATCATATCATTTAGGATTATCTCCCTCCTAAACTTGATTCATGCATGAATGCATGCTCTTCTTTTGGAATTATATAATCATCTCCCTCCATCTAACAGAGTCCACGCTTTCGTCTACATCCTTATTTCCTTCTGCAAAGTGTCACAAGTATTTTTCTAATTTCCTCTTGATTGTTGACTTCTTTCTGTTTTGACTTCTTCTGGGTTTCTTCAAGTTTGATTCTAATTTTGGCTTATCTTGCATTTGTTACTTATGTAATAGCTTCCACAGGAATTGTTAACAAGGATTGTCAATGCACTCATCTTTTCATGTGTATTGCTTGACTTGTAGTCATCGTGATAGCAATCCTTATCTTGTTATTCTTCCATAGGTATTGTTTCACTTGAACATCTTATCTTCTAAGAAATAGATATGCAATATATGTACAGAAACTATGTAAACATGGTATGTACAAGAACTATGAAGAATATTGTTACCTTGTCTTAGAAGAAGTTTGTTTTATCCTTCATGGCCTTCTTTGAGGGTTCCCTTTCTTCGGCAACTGATGCTTCGTGTGTTTCCTTCCTTTTCTTTAAATCAGGACAATGATTCTTGTAGTGACCATATTTTCGACAGTTGAAGCATTGTATTTTTGACATATCTTTCTCTTGATTTGGTTTCTTCCTTGAGTCAAACTTCTTCTTATTCCTTAATTTCTTGAACTTTGTTGTGTAGGCTTGATCATCATCTTTACTTTGGAATTTCTCTTTTGTGCTAATCCTTGATTCTTCTTGTGCACAACAAGTCCAAAGTTCTTCAAATGTGGGATACTCTTTTCTTGTGTCCATGCTTGCGGAAAATGCATTCCATGTCTTGGGAAGTCCATTGAGTACTATATTTACAAGTTCCTTCTCTGAAATGATTTCTTCAATAGCTTGTAGTTGATCTCTTAACTGAGGCATTCTCACAAGGTATGATGTTATGTTTTCATCATCATTCATTTTCATGTCAGGGAGCTCATTCTTCAGGCTCATTACTTGTCCAATGTTTCTGACTAACAAGAGGTTAGTTAGGGCATCATACATCTTCTTAGATGAGTCAAGATGAGAAATGTAGGGTATCAACTGGTCTTTTACAAAGTCCAATATGATACTCATGACATTGATGTCACTATCCTTGAACTTCTCCATAATTGCAACGTTCTGAGGTTCCTTCTCTTTTCCTTCTTCAAACTATGGTTCCACGATATTTCCTTTCAATATATCCAACAATTTATTCTTGGAAAGGATGAGGTCAATCCATATCTTCCATGCTCTGAAGTTATAAGCCCCTTCTAACTTGTTTTCTGAATTCATAGAGTAAGTCATGACTGTTTTGACTTGGCCAACCTTTGACTTTGACCAAAAACTCAAACTTGACATCTTAGCTTGTCGAGAGTACCAGGAGGTGCACTAGCTTAAGCCGCACTAGGCTATCCAGAAATTAGATCAATCTCTTCACTTAAGGTGCCTCAGAAAGAGGGTTAGGGTTTCGTTGTTGCAGCAAAAACTTTGACTGCAACTGTAACTAAGAAAATCCTCCCAATCTATCTTCTAGCGGTTAGAATGTCTGAAGATAGTGTGGGCCCATAACCTGTTAGAAATAATAGGTGTGTTTGTTTCACCATAGATAATATAACAATATTGTCACCCAACCATAGGCCGAAGCCACCCCTGAGCACCTTAACCTTGACAGAGAATAATTATGGAAGCAAACCCTAGGCCTAATAGCCAATCAATGTAGCGTACCTCTCTCTAGATCTAGCACACAAGGAAGAAAGTCCAAACCATAACCAAGAGAAAGTCCAAGCCTAAACCGAAAATACAAGTTGCAGTAGCTACAGCTGCAGCTACTCTCCAAACTTGCGCACTTACTAAAATTCTACAGTGCGCACTCTTAAATTTTTGCAATTGCGATTTGTATCTGGCAAATGAGCTCTAGCATCCTGTATTTATACTGCTCCTCCTTAGCTGTCTGGGTCGACTTCTCATTCTGGAGGCTAAAAACTCAATATTAAATATTTCCTTTAGCCAACTTGTCTTCTAAGGTTATGTCCAATGCTTTAGGGTTTCTTCTTGCTTCCCGAAATATTCTATTCTTGTCAAGGTTACACATGGAGGTTAATACCTCCCGCAACTACCATAATATAAACAATATTAACGTGTATTGAGAAATTTTCATCTTTCAAGTTCCAAGCATATCTTGTCTAAGTTAATAATTGGTAATTGATAAGTTAATAAAGAGAGTATGAAACTTGAATTCTAATTATGAGTTATGTATTTGGATTAGATAAGCTAATCCTTCTAAGGGTGATCAATGATGAATACTAGGTGATGGATAAATCACTAGAGTGTAACCATTCCTTAATGAATGTGGATTAAGAGCAACAGAAAACTTAAATATTGATGGTATAGTCGTTACATGCTATTGGGTATAGTGGTCATTGAATGTACAAGCTAGCGATGTAAAGTGACATAAGAACCTCGGGTTGATCAAAATTTTGCGGGGATGAGAATATAAATTTTGATATTGATGATTTAAGGCATACTATTAAGGCTAGTAATAACTTATGTTGACTTTCACCAAATTCCACTGCATGGGAAATAATACATGCTTAGAGATTGTGGATCTAGAAGTTGGGGCTTACTTGACAGTTAATGGTGTACTCAAATTAGGAAAATATATGGAAACTTGAGCATACTAATAGGGTGACAATACCTACCTACTAAATTATCAACCTTCTTCTAGAAAGAAGAGGAAAATATTATTGGAAAGAAATCAATAATTGGATGATCACATGGTACTCATAGTATTGATGACCCTTTGAGAGTTAGCTAGATCTGATGAACTTAACCAAGTAGATCTATCTAGGATGGATGTTTTAATGATGATTCTTGCATTAGATATGATAGTTGATATTCTATATATATATATGAGAGCCTAAGTTGGTATGATTTGAACAGATCAATAATTTGGAGGTGAATCGAGGTTGGCTCAAGGTTCAATGGCTATGGCAGATCCCATATCTAGCTTTTTAAATGGGTTTCAAGGTATGCCTTCCTAAGTTTTCTTACTTTCGCCTCTACATTCCTCTAACAATGACAGTTGAAGTTACCTTATCACTGCCGCAAGGACAATGGATGATGTATTGCTAGATTATTCAGATCCCAAGGCGGGTCGAGAGTCTACCTTTCCATCCGACGAGGATTTTGTTCATACCCGAAGTCTTAAAAGAGCCATTGACGTGGCTTCTCTCCATTTGTATGATTAGGCAGGTGCATTTCCAGAGACATGCAAGAGGTCATTATCTCAAGGTGTTCCAATGCAGGCAGGTAAGGAATTTAAAGAGGAGTCTAGATCCATATATTCTCAAGAGAGATTCAGGGAGTTTCCCAATCTGTTGTCGCATGAAGAGGAAGACTCATCCAAGGATGCATGCAAGATCTCTGCCTAGATATCTGAGATTGAAGCCTCAGTGGGGAAATTCAAAGAAGGGCGGCCAAAAAATCAATGTTGTTGGAAGGTTTAGGCAGAACATAGGAGAATGGTCATCGGTGATGAAGATGAAGTTGGAGTGATCCCCGACCTCCTTGGTAAAACAATGGTCGGGAAATTCATTGGAAAAATAGTCATCCTCACAACCCTAAAAGAATGGATGGTCGATAATTGGGTGAAATCCCTTGGATATTGCCTCTTGTTTCACATTTTGGCTATGGGATGGATAAGATTTAAATTCAATTGCAAAAAGGATATGGAGATAATATTTAGTACGGAATGGGGATGAGGTCCTTCTGGACTGGTGTTGAAGGATTTTTCCATGTCCTTTGATCCTCTACAAGAGTCCAAAATGCCTTCCAAAATATGGGCTATATTACCCAACCTTCCTCTAGTTTTTTGGAATGAGCCAGTTTTTATATCTATTGGAAACAAAATTGGCTCTTTCCTTAGCAGTGAGCCTAGTTGGGAGGAGAAGGAGGATATTAGGTGGGAATGGGTGTAGATTTTTGTGGACCTTAAAGAGGGATTGACAGACGATATAGAGTTGGTATGGGATCAATTTAGATGGGTGAAAAAAATTGATTACTTGAGGTTACCCTTTAGATTCTTTGGGTGCCACCAAGTGGGTCGTGTCAAAGTGGAATGTCGCAGAGCCTCTGCGAATTTTCCTCTGTTTCAAAATTTATGGAAGCGCAAAGAGCCAGCGGAATATCATGAAGTCAGTGGAGAGTATTCATCATGTGGAGAATACAAGACAAGTCTCCAAGCCAAAGGAAACCTCTCGTCGATTCTTTCTAATAAATAAGCCAAGTCATTTCCTTTGTCTGATAAGTATCCCCATGTGACAAAGATTTGAATGATTGTGTGCTTCATAAATATCCCACATTTAATAGTGTGCCTCCTTCCCAATCCAAAGTGGTGGTCTCTGGGATCCCTTGTCCCGAGAAGGGCGAGGTGATGTTGTGATCCCATTCTCATGGCACTCAGTCTGGAGCAGTTAAGGAAGGTTCCTTTCCCAATTATTTAAGAGGTAATCCATGTACGTAAAATGATAAAATTCCCTCTAAGAAGACGGGCCAATCCTCCAATTCAACTCCTTCCCATCAAACGGTTAAATCTGACTACCTTCTACACTCTAAGTCAAGAAACGTGGAAGAGGTTTTTGGAGGAGTGTGATTGGCCATTGATAAAGGACATGGGGGCCAGGTCGATAGGAAACCCTTGATCTCCTTATCCCAATCCAAATCCTTGAAGGAAATCAAAATCAATAGACAGTCAACCATAGATCAGGCCCTTAGAGCAGGAGAAGCCTAGGACGGGGTTTAGAAATGAGTGTTCTCTTTTACAATGTTAGAGTAGTAGGGAGTGCTTCAAAAATATAAGCTCTCAAGTATTTGGTAGTGGTAACAAAGCCTCAAATCATCTTGATCCAAGAAACAATGTGCAAGGTAGAAAAAGAAAAAGAAATTTTTAGTAGTTTTTTGAAGGGTTGGTCTATTTTGGCCATTGATTCAATGGACCTCTCTCAGGGCCTTCTAAAGGCTTGGAACCCTAATCTCTCAGCCTCTAGAATTGACTCTTTCTCTTCCAAAATTCTTGTAGATATTGAGGACAAAGATCTCAATAGCTCTCTAGGAGTCATCAACGTGTATGGTCCATACTCTGATAGAGTTTAGTTTTGGGAGTTGTTAGGCAGTTCTGAGGTCTTAAATTCTTATAATATAATCCTCATAGGAGACCTGAATTTGAAAAAAAAATTGAGAGAGGTGTGCGGAGATAGTCCTAGACAGGACCAACAGGAAGGTTTTTTTATAAATTGAATTGAAAAGCATAAATTGGTTGATATCAAACCTACTAAATTATCTCAAACTTGGAGAAATGGGAGAAAAGGGCAGGACGCAGTAACTAAACGTCTAGACCAATTTCTGCTATCGTATAATCTTATGTCAAAAAACTAGAAATTAAAATCCAAGGTGGTAGTCGAAGGCATTTCTAACCATATGTTTGTCATTCTGGAAATTAGCGCCAATTATTCACGCCCTCCAGCCCTGATGAAATTCAACCATGCATGGTTGAATGAAGAAGCCTACAAAACCCTAATAAAAGGATTATGGACTCTATTGTCAGAGAAATTGTATGGATAGCATATGTATCAGTTCGCCAAAAACATCTCCATACTATCCCGAGCAACTAAGATATGGTCCAAGGAGTTTAATGAAAAATCTAGCGAAGAACTGAGTAAAGTTGAGTCAAAACTAAGGGAAATACTAATTGAAGGTAATCCAGGTCAAGTCTCAGAGGTCCATAATTTAGAGGTAAGATCTCTCCTTCAGAGAAGACAAGACTTGCTTTAATGAAGAAATCAAGTGGTGGCTTAAGAGAAGAGATCTATGGCTCAAAGAGGGAGATGGGAATACTAAGTTCTTTCACAACTTCACTCGTCAGAGAAAGCATATTAATACAATATGGGAAGTCAAAAAATGTAGGGGTGAAGTGGTGTCCTCCTTTTGATTAAATGGAAACAACTCGTATGGATTATTTTTCAGAATTATTTAAGGAGCCTCTTGGATGCCCAATAGAACAAATTTTAAAGGTGGTATTTATTTATCCTAAGTTAGTCTCTGAGGGGGATAATGTCTTCATGAAAGAAGTGATCTCCGAGAAGGAAATTATGTCTACTCTTGAAGCCTTTCAAAAAGGTAAAATTCCAGGGCCGGATAGCCTCTCGGTAGAATTATTTATATGATTCTATGAGATGTTAAAAGATGATATGACAAAAGTAGTAAACGAGCCTCAAAAAATGGGGAAGGTGTGGAACTCTTTCAACAAGACTTATCTAGCTCTAATTCCAAAAAAGAAATAAATAGTACCCTTTGAGGATTTTAGTATGATTACCTACTACAACCTTATATATAAACTCATCGTTAAGATTATCGCAACTCGTCTCAAGCCTATTTTCAGTGTGTATATTTTGGCTGAGAAGTTTGGCTTTTTGGATGGTCATCAAATTCACGATGTGGTATCCATGACACAGAAAGTTCTTCATTCTTTTAAAACAAAGAAAACCCTCAGATTTATGGTGAAGCTGGATATTGCAAAAGCCTACAATAGGGTTAAGTGGAATTTTGTTAGGTTGGCCTTGATTCAAATGGGCATAAACCTCTAGATAGTTAAATAGATCATGGGGTGCATCAAGTCTACCTCCTTAGTTGTTTTAATTAATGGCTCTCCCTCTCCTTTCATCCGTACCTTGAGGGGTCTTCAGCAAGGATGTCCCCTTTCCCAATTTATCTTCTTGTTGGTTGTGGATGGCTTAAGAAGACTTATTTTCCAAGCTCTTGAAAGAAAATTAGTCAAAGGAATAAATGTGGCGAGGGATGTTTTTCTAACTCATTTTCTCTTCGTAGATGATGTCATCATTTTTGCTGCGGGTCTATTATTGGAAAATTCACCAAAACTGAGAGGGGGTGAATCAGTATTAAGCACTTCTTACCACTTTTAATCAGAACATGTAATCATCAAGTTTATCAATCAATTATCACTTATGATTGCTATCATAAACATATAACCATAAACAATGCATCATAACCATAGATACACAGTACACCAGATTTTTACATGGAAACACAAATGGTAGAAAACCATGGAATGATTTCTTATATATCAAAATCTTACATTCATAGGAAGCACCAACTTCCAAATTCTCCAACACCAACTGGAAGGAGGCTTTAACCCCCTATTTATAGGCTCCAACCTAAAGGAAGCTACAACTCTTGAGATTCTTCTGCTCCAACCTGAAGGAAGCTACAACTCTCTAGATTCTCCAGCTTCAACTGGAAGGAGGTTGTGACCCTTTGATTTACATGATCCAACCTGAAGGAAGCTATGACTCTCTGAATTCTCCATCTCCAACTAGAAGGAGGCTACGACCCCCTGATTACAAGCTCCAACCTGAAGGAATCTCCAACACGATGTATTCTCCGGCTCCAATCGGAAGGAGGCTACAACCCCCTTTCCTTGTCCCTTCCTTCCTCCCTAAAATATAAATGGAGACTCAACCTGTCACTACCACTGTCACTGTAACTGACACCGATACATCATCATCATCAAAACATGTCACTACTATTGTCACTTATATTGATACATCGTCATCATGAACCTATCACTGCTACTGATATTGATACATCATCATCAACGAAACGAGATCTACTCACATGGATAATATGCCAAGATCACCAAGAACATGTCTCAAACATATTCTCAACATCACCAAGATGTGCATCAAACAATGTTCCAATACATGCCTCAATCATATTCCAAAACATTCATAACATACCTCAAATCATGTGCCATCATATGGCTCAAGCATGTGCCAAAACATCCATAACATACCTCAAACCAAGTGCCAACATATGCCTCAAGCATGTTCCAAAACATCCATAACATACCTCAAACCAAGTGCCAACATATGCCTCAAGCATGTTCCAAAACATTCATAACATATATCAAAGCATATTCCCAAACTCTTCAAGACATGCCTCAAATAATGTGCCAAAATATACCTCAAATTTTGCAAACTTGTAAGATTCACCACGAGTTCAAATTTCCATTTCTTATTCTGAAATTTATATATGAGGTACTTTTGCATGTATTTTCAAAACTCTCAAAAAATCACATCCTGAAAAGTCCAAGAAAAGAAATTATAGCAAAAATTCCAAGCTGACTTGTTTGAAACATATTTCGGGACCATTCAAGAACTATGACTTCCACAAAGCATATCTCCAAAATTGTTACAATCCAGTGTCTGAAATTTTAACCACGTATACTCTGAGATATTTCTTCCATATCCTCAAAATTTCAGAGTCTACGACTTAACAGAACATAAGTTATAGCGAAAATGGCAAACCTTCCTGAATTTTGGACTATTCTGGAGATTGAACTTGTACAGCATGCCACGCACTCAATATTTGATTTTTTAATCTAAAGCTTTCACACGAGATAGTGAACACTGCCCTCTTTCCATTGCAATTGGTCTCACATAATTTGAATCCTCTATGAATAAATTATTATTGTTTTACCTGGAACACATGTTTGAGACTAGTTTCAAGACCAGTCAAAAACCATATCTTCCACAGAGTGTATCTCCAAAAGTACAACGACCTAGAAGCTAAAAATTTTACCACAGGTGCCTTGATATGTCTTCTCAACAACTTCCAAGTTTTTCTATGTGAATCATTCTTGAAAAAAAAATATAGTGAAAATGGTAAGATGACCTTTAAATAACATACCTTAGAACACATCATCACAAGACTTCATCTTCCCTTGAAATTTCGCCCTTATTCACTTCATCTTCCCTTGAAATTTCGCCCTTATTCACTTCATCTTCCCTCTAAAATCTACCTCATATCTCCTTAGTTACATCAGATAAAAATCACTTGAGTTTATGTGACAAATGAACTCCTATGTGCCTTATTTATACTAGATATGACACCCTCTTTTTAGGGTCAACTTGACCCAAATAAAATTCAATTTAACTTTTAGTGATTATTCCATTAGGGCCGACTTTACCAGCAATATCCTTAATATTTATTTTAATATTCATTGCAATGAGGTTGACTTGTCACTTCTTGTTACAATTTCTTAGGGATTCTTAAACATACTCTGGGGCTTCCATATTCATGAGGGAATATCTCCTTAGCCGTGAGTAACCACGTGGTGTACCACCTACCTTTGGAAATTGCATGACGAGGACTATCAATCTATGGATATGTTACATGCATTTGCAATGTCCTTCATGGTATTGTTCTAATCCAGATTTATGAGCGGAATGAAATGAAACCATCGATTTATAATATTAACACAGAGACACAGTGAACAATAACAGAGATATAGTAAAACTTGGTTTCTATTAAATAAGAAATATGTTGAAAACTGTAAAATGTAGACTGAAAACAAGCTTGCTAGAATGGTGGCACCTTATCTATGAGAAGAGATGTGACGGCTATGCTACTTCGCAAGAAGATGATTACTATGAGGCTCTAAAGGAAATTTTACAATAAACATGAATGTCAAAAACCTATACATCCAAAAACCTAACCCTAGGAGATGAAGCTCCAAAATTCATGTGGGCCCCGTTGGGGTAAGTTAGTACATCAACTTCTCGGGGTCGTAAATTTTGCATACGATATTCGTTTAGGGTGTACGATAGCTCATTTGAAAGGTATTGACGAGGAGATTCATTTAGGGGGCTCAATTAGAACCTTTTTCCATCAATGAAGTTCCCAATCACGAAAAAGCATCGTTTACGCCCTCAAAATGGCCCCAGAAGTTCAGGAACCAAAAAAAATGCTAAAAATAGTAAGCTTCCAAAAAACTGTTTTGAGCCACCGAGATCCTCCTGGATCAATATTCCCCCCTTAGGAAGCAATTTTCTCCATTGCATTTAGTTCCCCCATCATATGAGGAAATTTTTATTGAATTTGGCCCTAGGTGAGCGACTTGCCTTGGTGCAAGATTTGCCCTGCTTTGACAACCCGATAAAGTTAGATCCTTTGTTGGCGAGTTTCCTTGACCTATGTGTCCACGATATGATCAGTGGATTCATATTCCATGCAATCAGGGTTGAGCTCTATTGGTGTCAGATGTTCTATCTCGGAGGTGTCTAATAATGGTGGAAAATAAGGTCGGAGGAGGTCCACATTGAATATTGGATGCAAGCCAAGGAATGGGGGAAGGTTGAGCTCAAAATAATTGTCACCCATTGCCTTGGTTATGGTATAAGGTCCATAACGGAGTGGACGAAGCTTCCAATGAGGCCCTGTAAAGTTTTTTTTCTACAAGTGCAACCAAACTTTGTCTCCAACCTAAAATTGGTGTCGCACCCAGTGTCGATCATGGCACTGCTTGTACTTGGAATTGGACTTTTGTAAAATATCCTGAACCTATTGGTGGATATGATGGATCCTCTCAATGAACCGGGTGACCTTGTCAGCTCCAGTTGGAGCATGCGATGAGTTTGTCTAGCTGGCCGCAAGGGGTAGTGCAACATCAATGGGACCCAATGGTTGAAATCCCAACCGCACTTGAAAGGGGCTATGGTTGATTGAGCTATGTATGGATCCGTTGTAGTTGTGTTGAACATAGGGAAGACTCTCATCCCAAGTGTGGGGGTGCTTGGAACTGTACATGCGTAATATGTGCACGATATTCTGGTTGACAACCTTGGTTTGGCCATCCGTCTAGGAGTGAAAGGTAGTGGACTTGGTGAGCTTGGTGTCCAGCAGTGACCAGAGGCTCGACTAGAATGTGATGAGGAACTAGATATCCTAATCTAAGATAATGGTTTGTGGTGACCCAAAGTGTACCCACACTTGTTCAAATAAGATCTTGGCAGTGGCCTCCACTATGATGCTCTTCTTGCAGGCGGCCAGAATCGTCATCGAGATGGATTCCTAGGTCCTGTCAAGAGTAGGCATAGTAGTGTACAGACCTTGTTTCTTAATGGCTAGTTTGGAAATAGCATAGGCAATGCATGACCGGATATACTTGTTGACATCCTGTCAAAGTTTCAGCCAGTAGAAATGTCGTTGCAACACTGCCACTATCTTTTCCACTCTGAAGTGTCTTTCCACCCAACTGTAGTGGGCTTCCCAAATCATCTTCGCTCGCTTGCTTGATGGAACGCATAGATGTCCCAAATGGCATAGCAGCTCGTCCTGAAGATGGAAATTGGTGACAGTTGTGTTTGCGCCCAACATTTGGTAGGTGTTGGAAAAGTCAGGATATGTATCATAAAGGTGGGGCCATTCGGACATCTCGTGGTCACAAGAATCGAGCATTGTGGTGAGTGTCGCGAATGGAGGTCGACCGAGGCAATCAGCGACTCGGTTGGTACTTTCTATTTTATACTTGATGTTGAGGTGGAACTGCTGCAAATATGTGGACCACTTCTGATGGCGGTCATTCTGCAATTTTCTTTGTGTCTGCATGAATTGCAACGGCTTATGATTAGTATGGATGAGTGTCTCCTTCCCGAGAATGTAATGCCTCCACTGGAGGTAGGATTGCACAATGGAGTACATTTATTTTCCGTAATTAGGGTACTTACGAACGGCATCTAATAGTGTCTCACTATGATATGCCACAGGGTGGCCATGATGAGTGATGACTGCGCCCACGGCATAGTCTGAAGAATTTGTCTCGATCTCAAAGGGTTATTGCAGGTCAGGTAATGAAAGCACTGGGGTGGAGCACAAGCGCTACTTAAGATCATCGAATGTTTTGTGTTGGGACTAACCCCACATAAAAATTTCCTTACCACCACCTCTAGTTATTTGGCTGAGGGCCCATGCAATATGGGAGAATCCCAACACGAACCTTCGATAGAAATTGGCAAGGCCTAAGAAGCTCTGAAGCTCAGTGAGTGTGATTGGGATTGGCCAGTCACTAATGACTTGAATCTTGGCTAGATCAGCATGCACACCATGCGCATCAACAATGTAGCCAAGGTACTGGACCTTGTCCATGTCGAAGGAACATTTTTCAAAGTTGACATATAGCTTGTGTTGCCAAAGAGTGTGCAGAACCTGCTGAATATGTTGCAAGTGTTCAACCCAAGTCTTATTGTAGATGAGGATGTCATCCAGATACACCACCACAAAAATTATTGAAAGGTTGCAAGATATCGTCCATCATCCTCATGAAAGTTGTTGGGGCATTTTTCAAACCAAAAGGCATTACCAGCCATTTAAAAAGACCTTCTTTTGACTTGAAGGCGGTTTTCCATACATCTGTCGGTTCTATTGGGACCTAATGGTATCCATACTTCAGATCAATCTTACTAAAGTATTTGTCCCCCCTTGAGTTGATCAAGGAGATCATCGATTTAGGGAATTGGGTATCGGTTCCTAACTGTGATTTTATTTAGGTCTCGGTCATCAATGCAAAGTCGTCATGTCATGTATTTCTTTTGCACTAACACGATTGGGCTTCCACAGGGTGATGAGTTGGGTCGGATGTGCCCCTTGTGGAGAAATTATTGGATCTAACGCTTGATCTCCTCATTTTCTAGAAAAGAGCGGCGATACATTGGCTCATTAGGTAGCGGTGCATCAAGGATCAGATCGATGGGATGCTTGACCTAACAATACAGATATACCCTAGTAGGTGATGAGAAGATGTATGTGTATTCTTCCATGATCTTATCCACTTGTTTCTATTGCGTGGAGAGGTCAGCCACAGAGGCCATGGATGTGGCTACAACCTTACGCTCACTCTGAGAGCGAATCACGAAGAAGACAAACTTCTCGGTCTAAGAAATGGCATTTCTGCATTGCTTGGCAGAGATCAATGAAATAGCACTAGGTGGGACTGCCTCGGGTATCCTGTACAATTTCATGTTCAAAGTAATAATAACACTGTGAGGCCTAGACTCATATACAGTATGACGTTTCCATAAATAAGGTTGGCCCAAAAGAACATCACAAACTTCAAGGGGAGAAACATCACACAATACATCATCTTTGAATGGCTTGATTCCATACGACATGCAACACTGTTGGCTGACGCAAAGATCGCTTCCTTGACGAATCCATCTGATGGCGTAGGGTTGCAGGTGCGGCATTGTCAGCAAGGTTGGACGCTTGATGACCTATACTGAGATGAGGTTCTTTTGGATACTGTTATCAACGATGAAGTGCAACAGAGTGCCTTTTACCCAAATCTGTGAATGAAAGAAGTGCTTGCCTTCCTCTGGCTCATCGGCTTCATCGGGCTAGATATTGGTGGTAGCAACAGTGGCACTGGGTTCCGCGTCAATGATCTATCTCCCCCTTTTCTAGTTCTGACTCAGATTCGGAACCCGCATCTAATTCAAATTATTTTACCTCATCCACCAATGACTTCTTTGAGCAAAAATCAACAATGTTATGCGAGGGGTTCTTATGGAAGTCGCAGCACTTCTCGATATCTTTCTTCATCTTCTCATTGTCCTTCTTTGGTTGTGGCTTGGACTGGTTGTCCTGAGATTTCCCATCTTTGCTATGTCCTTTGTTCTGCGGGTTGGGGCTTCCCTTGCTCTGCTTCTGCTATGAGGGGTTCCCAGACCCAAAATGTCATGGCTTTTGTTTCAGCTTCTGCTCGATTTTGATGACATATCGATAGGTCGCGCCCAAGGATGAGATGTCCAGAAACTCAATTTATTTCTAGATGTATCTATGCAGACTGTTGTGGTACTTGAGCACCAGATGTCGCTCAGAATATTTGATACCTATCTTGGTGTGCAAGGTATGGAAGACATTAGTGAACTATGCAACTGTTGGGTCTCTTTCATGCCGCAGTGTGGTCCATCTTGATTACAATTCTTCATAACTTCCAACAGGGTAGTATTGTTGCTTAATATCATCCCTGAAGGAACCCCAAGTGGGTGCAAATGCAAACAATTTGGATCCCTCTATTTCCTTTTTCTCGCAAAAAGTCTCCCACCAATCTTTGACATGGGGGACGGCCTTGAGGAGTGTAAACGTAATCATTTCTCTATTGGAAAAGTTGTGGACAGAAAAATACCCTTCTACAAGGTTTAACTATTTATCTACGGCATCAACATCTATTTGGCCTTTAAATATAGGAATATCAAAGTTGATATGTACCTTGAAGGGGGTAGCGCTTCGGCTTGAGGTGGATGTGTCGCTTGTCAGCAATCGTCGAAGGATTTGTGCAAATTTGTCCATCATCTCATTCCTTTGTCGCTCAAGGGCTTCCTTGACAAACATTTTGAAAGGATCTCATGTCCCGTCATCTTTCTTTTCTCCCGCCATGGACGGTTTCTTGGGTGTGTGAGACAATTTTCCTCAAGAGAAATAAGCTTGAGACCCAACTCTCTATACCCTGACCGTGTTGAGGACATGCATTAAAAAATGACAAGGAGCAGACCGCTCTGATACCACTAATATGCATTTATGATCGGAACAAAATGAAACCACAGATTTATAATATTAACACAGAGATACAGTAAAACTTGGTTTCTATTAAATAAGAAATATGCAGAAAATTGTAAAATGCATAATGAAAACAAGCTTGCTAGAATGGTGGCAGCTTATCTCTGAGAAGAGATGTGACGGCTATGCTCATTCGCAAGAATATGAGTACAATCAGGCTCTGAAGGCCTTTTTACAATAAACATGAATTCCAAAACCCTATACATCCAAAAACCTAACCCTAGCAGATGAAGTGCCAAAAGTCATGTGGGCCCTGTTGGGGTAAGTTAGTACATCAACTTCCCGGGGTCATAACTTTTGCATAGGATCTTCGTTTAGGTCGCACGATAGCTCGTTGAAAAGGTATTAACGAGGAGCTTCATTTAGTGGGATCAATAAAATCCTTCAACCATCTACCTTCATCATTCATTGGGGTGCCTGATCGTGAAAAAACGACATTTAGGCCCTCAAAATGGCCTCGGAAGTTGAGGAACCGAAAAACTGCTAAAAATAGTAATTTGTCAAAAATTTGTTTTGAGCCAGTTGGACAAGGTGGGTGGCCACCAAGATCCTCTTGGATCATGTTCTTCAATCAAATTCTAGCTCCGTGACCATACCGTAGGGGCTTCTTAACAACTTAACCACTTGGCCATATTTCCAAGGCTTCTTGTATATTTCTTCAAAGTGTCTTTCCGTGAGGGCCATGCTTAGA
>JZKD02S1673719.1:446666-457318 GCA_000966675.3 Picea glauca
TGCCTTGATTATTTGTAGGGGATATATATATTACAATATATTACAATATTACAATATTACAATGTAATAGTAATGCCATATTACAATGTAATATGGTATACCATATTTCATGTAAAAAAAAAAATTTAAACCTAAAGTCATCATCGCAATATCAACGCAAGTTTGTCGGAAATATTTTACTATTTTACCACAACCGTCTCTATAGCAACAAAACTTCGTCGCAATTTGTCACGAATATTCGTCGCATATACAGCATGTGCGTCGTAAATTTGGTTTTGAGATATTGAACTCGTTGATATTACCACGGATTGTCGTCACAAGTTGCGACGGACTTTCATCGCACGTTCAGCAGCTGCGTCGTAAGTTATTGGCTTGGCATAATTTTTCGTCCCAATTGCGACGAAGTTTCGTCGTAATTGCCACATTTCTTCGTTGTTATTGCGACGATAGTTCGTCGTAATTGCGACGATGCATAGGGTTAACCGATCTTGAAGGTGGTGACACGTGGAGAGTTAATTTCGTCAATGTTTCCATGCACACTTGGATCGTGGATATAGCAATGAAATTATTCTGACGAAAAAAAATCTCAGCTTTCGTGGAATTTGCGACGAATAAGTGTGGCAATATCAACGAAAAATCGTCGCAAATTTGCTCATATGTACTAGTGGATGCTACCTGAGGTTCAGAATGGGAAGACTGTTGCAGCGATCTGGAAACAGTTGAAAGAGACCCATGAGATTTCAGATAAGGGTTAAGCGTTCTTTTTAAAGAATATGTTGTTATCGATCAAGATGAGTGAGGGTGCCTCTCTCCAAGAGCACTTACTCAAGATCAAGGACATCCGGGAGCAGTTGGAGGCCATTGGTCAGAAGATGGCAGAAGAGGACATGGTGGTGATCACGCTGGACATCTTGTCAGGGTCCTACGAGCACTTCATTGAGACCCTGAACATCACAGCTATAGATGTTGACCTAAAGTTTGGAGAGCTATTGCAGCAGAACAGGTGGAAGAAGCAATTTGGGAGCAGCAGTGAGACAGAGGGTTCAAAGCAGGCCTTTGCAGCCAAAGCTAGAGGCAAAGGCAAATGGACAAGGAAACCTGGTCCAGGAAATGATGAGGATGCCACCAAAAGCCTAAATACCATCACTTGTCATTACTGTGGCAAGACTAGCCATATGAAGAAGCACTGCAGAAAGCGGTTGGCAAATCAGAAGCAAAACCACGGAGGGTCTCAGCAGAAGGCCCATGTTGCAGAGCACACAGAGGAGAAGGAGGTAGCCTTCTATGCCTTTATGGCTTGTACAAAGGCAGATCAGTCCAAGTCATCTGCTTGGTTTGTTGATTCAGGTGCATCCAGGCATTTCACCAATCGGAAAGATTGGTTCATAGAGTTTACACCTAGTCCATCCAAAGACTCGGTGATCTTCGTTGGAGGCAAGGAGTATAATATAGTCAGTAAGGGGAATGTTCAGATTTCCTTCGGAGGAAAGATGCTTATGTTTCTCAACGTCCACTATGTGCCAGGTATGGAGCTTAATCTGCTCTCAGTTAGTCAGATTATGAGGCACTCTCCTCACTTGGATGTCAACTTTAGCAATCAAAAGTGTTATATCGTTGACAAGAATACCAAGAAGATCGTTGCTCTTGGTGTGGAGGACCGTAGTCTGTTTAGATTGGTGGATATTGGGCAGGGCAGAGAGCATGCACTGGCAACGAAGAGTGCATCAGACATATTCACACTATGGCATCAAAGGTATGGGCACCTCAATTTTACCTACCTCTCTCAGTTGGCACGAGAGAAACTGGTAGATGGACTTCCAGACATTCAGCAGAAGATTCGGGGAGTTTGTGGAGCTTGCCAGGTAGGGAAGCAACATCGAGCGCCATTTGATGAAGGACAAGCTTGGAGAGTGCAGAGGGTCCTTCAGCTGGTTCATGCAGACATATGTGGACCAATGAACACGGCATCAATCACCGGTGCCAGGTATTTCCCTCTGTTTGTTGCTGATTTCAGTAGGAAAATGTGGGTGTATTTTTTTAAGTTGAAGTCTAACGTGTTTAAAGAATTTCAAAAGTTTAAAGCATTAGTCGAGAATGAGTCAGGTTGCCATATTACCTCTCTTAGATCTGATAATGGTGGAGAATTATAATCCAAAGAATTCAATAATTTTTGTGCTAAACATGGGATCAAAAGAAAATACACCACACCCTATACTCCAAAACAGAATGGGTTGGTTGAAAGGCGAAACCGCACTATCACAGAGATGTCCAGATGTATGTTGCAGAACAGGTGTGTTCCTAACAGGTTTTGGGCGGAGGCAGTGTTCACAGCAGTATACTTGCTGAATAGATCTCCCACGATGGCGGTAAAGCAGAAGACTCCAGAGGAAGCATGGTCTGGAAGAAAGCCCAAAGTAAGTCACTTGAAGTTATTTGGTTCTACTGCTTACACTTGGATTCCAGCTGCGAAATGAACCAAGTTAGATCCGAAGAGTAAGAAGATGATGCTTATAGGGTACAGCGACACCCATAAAGCTTACAGATTAGTTGATGTTGACACTGATAAGGTGAGGTTTAGAAAAGATGTTGTTGTTGATAAGGAGGTTGGACCCTTCCATACTCCTCTTGCATTCAGAGTTATTGAGCAGCCAGAAGTCATTGAAGATTCAGGTGTCAAGCTTTTGATAGCTCCACCTGAAGGGGGGAAAGATTCTGAGCATGATGATCAGGAGTCAGAATAGGATGAGTCTCCTAGGTCAGTCAGATCATTACATTCTGAAGCAGGAAGCCCAAGTCATGGTGGCAATACTGACTTGGCAGCCAGAGATTCCAAAATACCCAAGTGGTGGCACAACACCATTGGAGATGTTTGGATAGGAGAGATGATCGTGGGAAGATCATCACAAGGTAAGAGTAAACAACAGACTGACATAGTCAACTTTGCTCTTATGGCCAATATTCAGGAGATCTATGAGCCTCAGGTATTCAAGGAAGCAAAGGAAGACCTGAATGGGAAAAGGCCATGGAGGCCGAACATGAAAGTTTGATGAAAAATCAGACTTGGGATCTCACAGCTCTTCCATCAGGGAAGAAACCCATTGGCTGCAAATGGGTGTATAAGGTCAAGTACAAGGCAGATGGTACACTTGACAAGTACAAAGCACGGTTAGTTGTGAAAGGATTCTCTCAGCGAGAAGGCATTGACTATGAGGAGACATTTGCTCCTACAGCAAAGATGAGCACTATTCGTCTTGTTCTAGCCATGGCAGCACAGCAAGGCTGGAAAGTCCACTAGATGGACGTGAAAAGTGCCTTCATCAATCAAGATTTGAAGGAAGTGGTATACATGTGCCAACTAGAGCGGTTTCAAGTTGCAGAGAAGGAGCATCTAGTTTGCAGACTAAAGAAGGCACTATATGGTCTGAAACGGGCACCGAGGGCATGGTACATCAAGATTGACATGTATTTGGTTCAGCAGGGGTTCCAGCAGAGTCCTTCAGATTCCAACTTATATGTCAAAAGAGTTGATAATGAGATCATTCTTATGGTTGTTTATGTGGATGATATCATTATTACAGGTAGTGAGGAAGATGCAATTACATGGATCAAATCCAACATGAGCAGAGCATTTGACATGGCAGATCTAGGCCTCCTACACTATTGTCTGGGTGTAGAAGTTTGGCAAACAGGGAGCAGCATTTTTGTCTCACAAGAAAAGTATGTCAGGAGTTTGTTGGATAAGTTTAGGATGGAGGATTGAAAAATCTCCTCTACACCTATGGAGAAAGGGTTGAAACTTTCAGCCAAGACTAACTCAAAGGCAGTCAGTGAGTCACTATACAGACAGCTAGTGGGCAGCTTGATATATCTTACAGCCATTAGACCTGATTTGAGTTTCGTTATGAGCTTCATTTCCAGATTTATGACAACGTCGAAAGTAGAGCACTGGACAGCAGCGAAGCGAGTGATGAGATATGTGAAAGGGACACTTGACTTTGGTATTTTGTATAGCAGGAGCAAAGACCCGAGGTTGTGTGGGTCTACAGATTCAGATTGGGCAGGTTCTGTTGATGACAGAAAATCCACTTATGGATATGTCTTCAGCCTTGGCACGGGTGCAGTCACATGGACCAGAAAGAAACATCATGCAGTCGCCCTTTCATCGACAGAAGTAGAGTATTGAGGAGCATTGAAAGGTGCATGCGAGGCAGTTTGGCTCAGGAGGATGTTATCAGATATGCAGATGCAGCAGAGAGAGCCTACACCCTTGTTTTGTGACAATCAAGGGGTAATGAAACTTGCCAAGAATACAGTCTTCCATGAGCGTACCAAACATGTTGATACACACTGTCACTTCATCAGACAACTTGTAGAAGATGGAATTATTGAGCTGCAGTATTGTCCTACAGAGGATCAAACTGCAGACATTTTCACCAAGTCTTTGGGTCCCGAAAAGCATGTAAAATTTCGAAAGAAACTTGGTGTAGTGAGTAGATTGACCATTAAGGGAGGGTGTTAAATTAAATATTAGTNNATAATGGTCAATTAGAAGTTAGACTTAGGCATTAATAAAGTCAAAGTGACTTTAGGTTAATTTATTTGCTTTTAGGTCAGATATTTGCTTTTAGGTTATATTTTCACTTTATCCCACATTCATAAAGAGGTTTGACTCTACTTGATTGTAACCTATATAAGAAAGATATTTGCTCTCTTATTTTATTGATTGAATAAAGACAGATAACCTTATTCAAGTTATCTTGGTTTCTATGTGTGCTCGATTTCCATTACAAAAATGTTTGGTTAGAAGTGTAATCCACGCTAAATTTTGGCAATATGTTGATGGAAGGTGATCTAAAAGCATGGATTAAAGGTTGGCTCGAAATTAACCATGAGAGTCATTACAAATATTTGGCACTCTTCATGTTTTATTTTTTTTGGTGGACTCGAAACTCCTTCATTTTCCATAACAAGTACTCTCAAGGGAGCACTTGCATAAAGAGAAGGATCTGAACCACAAGAATATAGAAGCGCCAGTGATCAATAAGGAGGTTTTGTGGAGCTTCTTCGACAAGGCCATTCAAGGCCACCCTGCGAGATGTGGCACTAGAGTTATGTTCTATATAGAATCCATTCATTACTATAATATTCTAAATACTCCAGGTAGAGGCTCTAACACGAAGGCCAAATTAGCGGCTATGTGGGCGCTATTATTCATGGTGAGTTCTATCAACTTGTGAAAAGTATAAATTTATGGTGACTCTAAAATAGTGGTAGACTGGGTTAATGGGAAGGGACATATATTGGTAGCATGCCTAGCAGCGCGGAAAGCTCAGGTGAGATATTTTCTAGCAGGTATGAAATGGTTCTCCTACAAAAATGTATATCATGAGTTGAATAGGGATGCAGATAAACTTTCAAAGGATGCTCTGAAACTTCAGGATGGGACTTATTGCTTTCAGGAATTATATGATGGTCATCCTATGGAAGGCATGACATTCTACTTATAATGTATCTTTTTGAAAAGACGGTAGAATAGGCCTTGGCTTTGTTTTTGAAATTTGTAATGTAATTCAAGGACCCTCGAAGATTCTAGCTTATTCATTTTTTGTAAGTTGGAAAATAGAAAGAATAGTATAAAAGAGACAGAAAAGTGATAGAAGTTGAACAATTGATACAAAGTAGTCTATTTTTGGACAGGATTATGTATATTTCTTTTATGGAATATAAAGTTTTTTCTTGCTCGGAAATATATATATATATATATATAATCATGCAAGCTTCAATATATATGTTATGTTATCTTAAGAGACTATGGTATTTACATGTGATGTTATGTGATTCCATTTAATTATGTTGATGAAAGGCTATGTCTTTAATAAAGATGTGTTGAGGTTATATTTTGTATGACAGTATCTCCTTATGTGATGATGTCATGTAATTGTCTGGAAATATTTTTTGATATGATGTTTTATGATGACATGTGTGATCATGTGGTGATGACAATGATGTTGTATCCTCATGATGATATGCAAGAGTTAACATGTGGATTCTTTCTATAATATATTGATATTATGATTATAACTAATGCATTGGTTGCATGTTGTGAGGTGGTGATTGTCAGGAAATCCATCAATGGCTGAGAGAACCGTTTTATTTGATGATCTCATGGGATCCCATAACCACGAAGAATAACACTTACAAGTAACACCTTATGGGTTGGCGACAAATCAACCAACTACTTATGCCATTAATTCTTATGCTTTGTTTTGGAGTTGTGATGTCGAAGTCTAGAGAACATCTAGAGTGTTTCTCATCGGTGGAGTTGTGGGATTGGACTTCAATGCCTGGGGATTTGTACCGAGGGAGTATAAGGAGGGATTTGTGTCCCAACCTTTTGAGATGCCTCGGTCTGGTTCCTTAGAGCCCTAATACACTAATATTCCTTGGTCTGAAGTCTTAAAGCCTTGATATACCAAGATGAGGTATGGTGCCTTAGAGCCTTGATAGACTGAGATTTCTTGGTCTAGTGGCTTATATCCAAGATAGACCAAGATGAGGTATGGTTCCTTAGAGCCCTAATAGACCGAGATGCCTTGATCTGGTGCCTTAGAGCCCCGATAGACCAATATGAGGTCTGGTGCCTTAGAGTCCTGATAGACCAAGATGCTTTGGTCTAGTGCCTTATAGCCCTCATAGACCAAGATGAGCTATGGTGCCTTTGAGCCCTGATAGAATGAGAGGATTTAAGCCTGGTTTTGAAAGTTGGGAAGAACTACTAGAGTGTTTCTCATGCTTCCTGGGAGCTTTCGATGCCTGATGTGGTTGATGGCCTTATACTAGTTCAACAAAGGGTGATGTGGAAGATACATAAGTTAACTTCGGGATGGAGTTCCTTAAAGGGAGGGAATATGTCATGCCCCATATTATTATTAATTAAATAAATAATTATCATAAATGGATCATAATAAGTACTTAAAATAAATATTTGTGTAATAAAAGAAAGGGGTAAAATAAGTAAAGATAATTATGGAAAAACATTAAAAATAAGATAAGTTTATGGGGAAAGAAATAGGTAAGATAAAGAAATAATTACATAATGAAAGTGGATCCTAGGGATCAAATTCTTTATCATGTATGGATTCTATATATGGACAAAGAAGGAGGAAATGTCATCTCTCCTTGCTTGGCCAATTTGGGGACAAGGCTAGGAAGAATTGGCATAGTAGTGGATTGAAGGCTCGGGGATCTCAGTCGTGATGATTGAGGGGTTGGTTGGGAGGAGAGTTGTCCCCTACACTCTATTGTGACATGTTGGATCAAGGATTGGAGTTCCATGGTTCGACGTTCATGGCATTTTAAGCAAGTTGATTCCTTCAAATTTCAGATAAGTTACTCACGACACGCTCCTTATAAATTTTGTAATCTTGAGTCATGTATCTTTATATTTATCAGTTAATGGTTGTAGGTTGTGGTGTTTATCTATGAAATTACATTTATTATAATTTGGTCCATGACATCGGTACCTATCGCCACGTTTTTTTTTGCTTTAATCTCGCTTACCATCATTGTAGTCACATTTGATCTCTTGCCTTTTTCATTAGCTTTCCTTCATTTTTTTACCCTTTACCCATGGAGAGAACCATTGCAATGAGTGGAAATCACTTGCTAGTACCATTATGTATTCATTTTGCATAGGTTGGATCCACGTGCTTGGAACATAGATGCATGCCATTGATCCACTCCTCTCTAGATGAGCTCACTTTTAACTATGTTTCATGCTTGTTAAACCATGAAAAAGACACTTCATCAAGTAAGCTTTTACCTCTTTTTCGGACTTATAAAACTATACAAAAAAGACACTATCTAGCATACTTTTATTTCTCTTTCTCACTTGTAAGGCCATGAAGGAAACACTCAAAAACAAAAAGAGTGGGGGGTGTTTACCATTGATATATATTCTAAAAAGTGGCAGTCATTAGTCACATCACCCTTGAACATGGCACTTTTTTGTGTCTTTGTCTTACAATTGAGTTATAGCTTGCATAGGAGACGTACCAATAGTATGAGTCATATACTCCTCGGGATGGTTACTCTTCCAGTCACCGTGGAGAGTGCTTCAATGCCTCATGTTTTGTATCACTATATCAATGGTGATCTTGAGTCAATGTTTCCAGGTCATCAGTATGTTGTGTTATAATTTCAAGGGAAGTAAGCATGAGTCAACCATCTGTCGTCTTGTTGACCATCTGTGTCGGTCATCCCTGTATTAGTTGTACTTGGTGATTTTATCTCTTCACAACATCTCTCAGTGTATGTTTCATGTCAATTGATGGGGGATACCTTAAGGCCCTCCTTTGATGGATCTCTTCTTATAGGCATCAACACCTTATCTAGGAAAGACAATCTAGAAACCAACTAGTACCTTGTAACTTGCAGTCTTCAGCAGCAGGTTTCCTCGTGATCGACAATGGATTTATATCATTGAATCCTAATCGATCGATTCTACGAGTGTTCGAAGTCATCTACTCTATTCACACTCACTATATTGCACTAGGTACCTTGGGCTCCATTTTCATTATTGGTGGGTCCAATCACGTCTGTTAACGATATTCATCAATGAAAAATAATCAGACAATTTCTACCATGCTCGACATCAACTCATTTAGTTGCATGATGTAGAATCGTACCATCGGAGTTGGGGCGAAGACCTTGGGCTTCGGAGCACATCAGTCATTCATGATACCCCTCTCTAGTTGTGATGGAGTATATCACTATTGTATTAGTACTTTGAATACCACATGGGTACTCTCATTGATGCTCGGTGTCTTCCTTATGTATACTATGACATAGATCCATATTGCATTTTCTCATGGCTATGATATTTTTTATGGCATGGATCAACTGTGTAATTTTTTGTGGCCATGGTCTTGCATTTCACTGCATGGATCTGTAGTGTATAGTTTTGGTGACCATGCTTTATGTCTCTTCAGAGCATGGGTATTCCTACCTCGGGGATGATCTATATACATGTTTGGTTGACAACTGATTACAGGTACTCATTGATTCCTTGATATCCCATCTCCTTATTTCGCTTCATGTTTATGGATATTATAATGTGTTTCGGCCATCAATTTCTCTTCTAGCCTCACATATTAGGGGGCATCTATTATAGCTCTATTTTCCACCCTAGAGACACATGGAGGACCTATTGATGTTGTCATGCTAAGACACACCCTTCTTCCTTGGATTTCTCAATTTTTTAGGGAATTCACACCTCGCATGCCTAGCAAGGTGTGATCAGCTACATGTTCAAGTACTAGTACAGTGAAACTAGTTTCCAATTGCACCATTGGCAGCCCACAGCCACCCCTAAAACCTTCCAAATTTGGTGAGTTATGAGGAGATCGGCACTGGGTGAATTCGTCGTCTCAAATATGAGCTTGGGAAATCATACTAGACTCAGAGTTCACTAAGTTCTAGAGGTATAGATGCATCCCCTATCCTCCTCCATCAATCTACAAAAGGAAGGCATTCCAAGGGAGAAAGGGAGGAAGAATTGGAGAAGAAAACTTATGTTGTGGGATTTCAGAGAAGCTCTTTTGTAGTCATTCTTCATATCAATTTGGCCTTGCTTGTGTGAAGGATAAGGAGGAGTTGAAGCAAGGATCTAGGAGAGGCTTCAATCAGGAGTCAAGGTAAAATTGTATTGATGTAATTTCCCCACATTCAATATAGGTATGTATGGTTTTCCCCTTCCATTGATGTTATATTCAATAATGTATGTTGATAAATGGTAGATATGGTTTTTCTTGAGTAAATCGGGTTAGATATAAAAAATATTTGACATTCCTAGTTCTTGAAGGATATGAATCTGGTATTTTTTGTTCTCTTGTGTGGAGGAAGAAGGTGGCAAGAGCTGGAACAAGATTTTTTGGAGTTGCATCAGCAAGGAATAGGCAAGGACAACTGTCGAGAACCAGGTATGAATCACTCTCTTCCTTGTTATTGCATGATTTAGGATCATATCTAGTTGAGCTAGATGAAAATTTTATTGTTATCTATCACACATTGTGTCTCAGATCAAGGGAATATCTAAGGGAGTGTTCACCTTTCCACTAGGGGGGATTTCTCCATAATAGTAACTTAATGGATTCTACCCAAAAAGGAGGACTTAATACCTTAGATTGAATCATACAATTTGTCATTTCTTTCAAGGTGTGATTATATCTCTCAAAAACACCACTTTTGTTGTTGGTGTGTATGGAACAGTATGTTGCATCTAAATGCCTTGTGTAAAGTAGTAAGATGTAATTTTTTTGTTAACATATTCACCACCATTATTTGTCCTTAAACTTTGAAGTTGTTGTCCAGATTGTTTTTCTACAAGGGCCATGTACACCAAAAACATGTCTAAAACTTCACTCTTAAGTTTTAAGAAATAAATGCATGTCTTGAAAATGTTGGGTATGTGTTATATTCTTTGCATGTGTGTGTGTGTGTGTGGGTGCGTCAGATACGACAACTGCGGATTTTGCGGATTTTTAGCTGATTTGTAAATTAATCCTGGATTAAGGGATTAGGGTTTTGGTATCTACGGAATACCTAAAAACATTGTATATATTGTATGGCGAATGGTGAAATTCAATATAATG
>JZKD02S1673719.1:469603-479876 GCA_000966675.3 Picea glauca
GCCCCCTCTCTCTTGGCAGCCACCTTTAACAGACCTTGATATCATCCCTTGGTGAAGTAATATTTGTCATTGAGTTGGTGCAACTCCCCTAGGATATTACTGAGAAGAGGCTTTCTTTTCTCTGAGGTCGAGTCCATGTGGCAAGCAATTAGTTCTTTTGTGTCCTAGTAGAGGTCGAGGGTAAGGGAATATTGGGTGGTTCTACTCCGAGAAAAACCCGTGTCTGGGATGATGGGTGCCAATTACTTATTTATTTGCTTGCTGCTAGTGGTAGCTCTATGGCCTTGAATCTTCTCTTCCAATCTTTTCCAGTTTTGAATTGTGGTGGTCTTGTGTCTACCTGCAAATGCATGTACTATGTAGAACGATTTGGAATTACAACCTCTTGTGCATGTCTTTTTGGGTGTGGCATCCCCACGAGCTCTATGATAGGGGGTCTTGCCCCTACTTTTGTATTTGGGCGGGCAGGGTCTACCCTCTATGTGTTCTCCTTTTGGTGCTTAACCTCCTCCTCTCTACCCTTTCGTTCCTTCTTTGGGTGTTCCACTTTATAGACCAGTACAAGTGTCTTGTATTCCATTCTTGCTTGATAGCCATCAACCCCTTCAATTGTTGCTTCCACATAACTCCATAGAGTCCCTTTGTTCCTCTGGTGCCTATTGTGAAGACGGTGCACGATGGGGAGGTCCATTTTATGCAGCGTGGGGATGCTTATGAGAATGATACTAATTGTTGAAATCTATAAGTCAATTGTGAGCTTTATCACGATGCAATTGCTTCAATTTTGTGGCTCTGTATGATTATCTAGTTTTGGTGTGGTTGTTGTGTGAGGGAATTGCTATTTTAGTGTGCTTAATGGGCAATTTTTCCAGATCAAAATTGCTAATGGGAATTCGTTCTAGCAGTCCATGAAATTGATTTCCATTAAGGTTGAAAGGGGATTTGAGCACTGTTCAAGAAATTGATATTCCTTGGTTTCAAGAGCTTGATCTTTTTTTTAATCCATGGACAGACATACATTTGCCTTGCTCAGATGACATGGATTTAGATCGCTTTGTAGAGTATTAGTTTTGCCTTGGACATAAAATCAATTTTCTGGCTTTGATAGGATATGTGATTACACTTGTTCTCAGATCCGAGGCCGAGAAGAGGATATGCGAATACATTTGAATTTCTCTGTGTACTGGAAGTTGAAGTGTGTAAACCGTCTAGAATTTCCCTTGGGCGAATCACTAAAGCATCCCTCTCTTCCTATTTGAATACGTTGTCAGCAAACCATGAATCAAAATCATGCTTGGTTCTTGGATAGTGGCTTTTATACACCCCCCCAAAAAAACGTTTTAGTATTTGAAGCTGCACCTATAACCCTTGTCATTCCTCAAGTAGTGAGATACTGCTGCACACACAGATAGCAACAACGAATCCGTTTTGCACTAGTCATTTGTTGATCTGTTTTTTTTTGTGTTAGTTGACAGTAGTCTACAACTTAATTTTTGATGCTTGGTATACAATAGTGCATTTTCATTGCTAGTTCCTTGAGTATTCTCACCATCTGACAATCCAAGGTCAAACTCCAATATAATCACTGACAACAAGCTAACAATCCAATTTGACAATTTTTGTGTTTACACAGGCTGCATACTGTACTTTAAATTGCATTTGGGCCTGCATTGAAATTGATGTTTGTGTTGTGGAGTTGAGCCTTACACAGAGAACTAAATTTTTTCCACAATAGGCATCCATGTTGACGAAACAAAGAGACAAAGAGGCCACAGGCCCATCATTTACAGATCAATAGTTGATACTCGATTCCAGATGAATGACCATTACGTGAGAAATGGACAATAGTAATTGGAAACAAGAAGGTTGTAGCAACAAGAGTAACAAGGAGACTATTTAAGACATTGAGGTTGTAATGAATATAGATGATGAAAAGGATGCAATTAGCATTGAGGACGTAAGGATGCAATTAGCATTGAGGATGTAAGGATGCATACAAAGATTTAGGGAAGGAGGCCAATGCTAGGATATCTGCAAATAAGAAGACCAGTGAAAGACTTCCAAACATGAATGAGGATGAAGCCTCATCAAGTACACGTTTTAAGACTTGGAGAAAATGGAGGGGTCTCAGTTAGACATCTCAAGAGAACATTTGGAAACAACTAGCTGGTTTATTGTTGATGGAAGAATACTCTTAAAGATGAGATGAATTTAGATAGTGGGCTTTTGTATTAGTAGATGGAGGAATATGAGGTGTTTACTCCAACCAATTTTTATATGTATGCATTAAAAATGAAGGCAAAAATGAAGACATTTGTAGAGGAATATCAAGAGGCTGACCTACTACAGCGAAGGGTAACTTGGGAGAAACATGAACACAAGGATGAAGAAAGTAGTAGCACGAGGACAGCCTGCTCCAATTGTAGATAGGTGGGGAGGCATCGAAGGATGGTTTATGTAGGGTGAGCATAAACTGTTAGGACGTCCACATGTGAACAAGATGAAGAGGTCAGAAGGACAACCTACATAGGGAGAGGATGACTAGTCACTTGTCAGGATGTCTATAGATGAACATGACGAAGAGACCATGAGAAGGGTGACTTGCACAAAATAGGACTTGTCAAGATGTCTTGTTATGAAAGTGATGGTCATCATTGGGGGGATGCCGCACTTAGAGAGAGGATGGTCTATGAAGTCATCTTGTTGTGTAAGTGATGAAGTCATCATTGGAAGGGAAACTTGTAAAGAGAGATGATGGCCTATGGGGCTATATAGATAAGGGAATGATGAAGTGCTTATTGGGGGAATGGCCTACCCGGGTGAAGGATGACTTGAAGAGATGGTTGAGTATAGAGATGCATATGCAATTGAGGAAGAGATGCCTTATTCTAGTGAGGAGTGACCTGGATGCGTGAATAAAGAAAATGACAGGAGAATTTCCTATCTTGAACGAAAGTAGTGCATGGACTATGGCTTAAAAGAATTTGTGGCGTATGAAGAAAAAGTAGGATGTAAGGTTGAGTGGATTTGTGGTTTATGGATGTTTCTTTGTTTAGGCAAAAAAATTGTTAAACACTTGGGTAGTGATGATCCTCCAAAGTCTTGGCAAACACTTAAGTTGTGGTGATCCTNTCTGTATGATTATCTAGTTTTGGTGTGGTTGTTGTGTGAGGGAATTGCTATTTTAGTGTGCTTAATGGGCAATTTTTCCAGATCAAAATTGCTAATGGGAATTCGTTCTAGCAGTCCATGAAATTGATTTCCATTAAGGTTGAAAGGGGATTTGAGCACTGTTCAAGAAATTGATATTCCTTGGTTTCAAGAGCTTGATCTTTTTTTTAATCCATGGACAGACATACATTTGCCTTGCTCAGATGACATGGATTTAGATCGCTTTGTAGAGTATTAGTTTTGCCTTGGACATAAAATCAATTTTCTGGCTTTGATAGGATATGTGATTACACTTGTTCTCAGATCCGAGGCCGAGAAGAGGATATGCGAATACATTTGAATTTCTCTGTGTACTGGAAGTTGAAGTGTGTAAACCGTCTAGAATTTCCCTTGGGCGAATCACTAAAGCATCCCTCTCTTCCTATTTGAATACGTTGTCAGCAAACCATGAATCAAAATCATGCTTGGTTCTTGGATAGTGGCTTTTATACACCCCCCCAAAAAAACGTTTTAGTATTTGAAGCTGCACCTATAACCCTTGTCATTCCTCAAGTAGTGAGATACTGCTGCACACACAGATAGCAACAACGAATCCGTTTTGCACTAGTCATTTGTTGATCTGTTTTTTTTTGTGTTAGTTGACAGTAGTCTACAACTTAATTTTTGATGCTTGGTATACAATAGTGCATTTTCATTGCTAGTTCCTTGAGTATTCTCACCATCTGACAATCCAAGGTCAAACTCCAATATAATCACTGACAACAAGCTAACAATCCAATTTGACAATTTTTGTGTTTACACAGGCTGCATACTGTACTTTAAATTGCATTTGGGCCTGCATTGAAATTGATGTTTGTGTTGTGGAGTTGAGCCTTACACAGAGAACTAAATTTTTTCCACAATAGGCATCCATGTTGACGAAACAAAGAGACAAAGAGGCCACAGGCCCATCATTTACAGATCAATAGTTGATACTCGATTCCAGATGAATGACCATTACGTGAGAAATGGACAATAGTAATTGGAAACAAGAAGGTTGTAGCAACAAGAGTAACAAGGAGACTATTTAAGACATTGAGGTTGTAATGAATATAGAGGATGAAAAGGATGCAAACAGCATTGAGGACGTAAGGATGCAATTAGCATTGAGGATGTAAGGATGCATACAAAGATTTAGGGAAGGAGGCCAATGCTAGGATATCTGCAAATAAGAAGACCAGTGGAAGACTTCCAAACATGAATGAGGATGAAGCCTCATCAAGTACACGTTTTAAGACTTGGAGAAAATGGAAGGGTCTCAGTTAGACATCTCAAGAGAACATTTGGAAACAACTAGCTGGTTTATTGTTGATGGAAGAATACTCTAAAGATGAGATGAATTTAGATAGTGGGCTTTTGTATTAGTAGATGGAGGAATATGAGGTGTTTACTCCAGCCAATTTTCATATGTATGCATTAAAAATGAAGGCAAAAATGAAGACATTTGTAGAGGAATATCAAGAGGCTGACCTACTATAGCGAAGGGTAACTTGGGAGAAATATGAACACAAGGATGAAGAAAGTAGTAGCACGAGGATAGCCTGCTCCAATTGTAGATAGGTGGGGAGGCATCGAAGGATGGTTTATGTAGGGTGAGCATAAACTGTTAGGACGTCCACATGTGAACAAGATGAAGAGGTCAGAAGGACAACCTACATAGGGAGAGGATGACTAGTCACTTGTCAGGATGTCTATAGATGAACATGACGAAGAGACCATGAGAAGGGTGACTTGCACAAAATAGGACTTGTCAAGATGTCTTGTTATGAAAGTGATGGTCATCATTGGGGGGATGCCGCACTTAGAGAGAGGATGGTCTATGAAGTCATCTTGTTGTGTAAGTGATGAAGTCATCATTGGAAGGGAAACTTGTAAAGAGAGATGATGGCCTATGGGGCTATATAGATAAGGGAATGATGAAGTGCTTATTGGGGGAATGGCCTACCCGGGTGAAGGATGACTTGAAGAGATGGTTGAGTATAGAGATGCATATGCAATTGAGGAAGAGATGCCTTATTCTAGTGAGGAGTGACCTGGATGCGTGAATAAAGAAAATGACAGGAGAATTTCCTATCTTGAACGAAAGTAGTGCATGGACTATGGCTTAAAAGAATTTGTGGCGTATGAAGAAAAAGTAGGATGTAAGGTTGAGTGGATTTGTGGTTTATGGATGTTTCTTTGTTTAGGCAAAAAAATTGTTAAACACTTGGGTAGTGATGATCCTCCAAAGTCTTGGCAAACACTTAAGTTGTGGTGATCCTCCAAAGTCTTGGCAAACACTTAAGTTGTGGTGATCCTGGTAATATTTCTGTYACACTTAATAATTTGCAATGATACCTTGGATATTATCAATTACTTAAGTTGTTGTGAGCCCAAATTACTTTCGATAAACATTTAAGTTGTTGTAACCTCCAAGTTGCTTCCGTTAAACACATACATATGTTAGCATGAAAAGTGGATTTCTGTGAAGAGGAAGTGAAGAAAGCGGAAATAATACAGAAAGAGATGACCATATTTAAGGAGCACGATGAACAAGTTCATGCAGAGGAGATTAATGGAACTCATGTGAGTTGACTTATTTTTTTATGAAAACCAAGAAATGTGAAGAAAATTGAAATAGGAGATCAAGGAAAGTGAAGATGTTGACACTAATATTATCCTCTACAACACATAACTGGTCCAAGAATCAAACACTGCATTGAAAAGACCAATAGTTTAATTTTAACTTGAGCAACAAGCTAAAGAATAGTGGAGGGGACAGATGTTAGCTCCGGTTTTGTCATTTAGTCTATTTTGTTTATTGTCATAGTAATAATAGCGCGTTTGGTTGATGACAATGTGTTCAAGGACGTAATCACTTTATGTGTCGTATAAAGGGTCTGTAAAGTCAAGTCAAGAGCCCATCATTATGAAGTATTCATCAAGAAGTTGTGGTTAGTTGGATAAACGGTCATTTCTTAACCATCATGTGCATGTGACGTCAATGTGTATGAGGGCCCCCTTTCTCAATTAAAATCATCATCACTAGTGGAGGCATTATTGTATATTGTCCTTTGTACCTTCATTATTGCATTACATAGGTCATTTGTTTTAAACTTTTAAATAAGACCATAATGTCATTCTTTCTGCTATAGTTATTTCTATAAGTAATGCAGACATATATATTTAAATATTTTTTGTTTACACTTTCATTATCATCATCTTAACTTGCAACCTTGGGAGATCAATGTTCAATATAGCTAGCCTTTCAACTTGCTTATGGCTCTATTGTAAAGGAATCAGCCATAAACTTGCTTCCCTCCTATCTTCCTCCAGTTATCTTCACTATACTCTGATTAGTTGCTATAGACATGCTATGATTATATGAATCGCAAGAATCCATCACTGAGTATCCATCCGACAAACAATCTTACCTTGATTGGTGGACAGTAGAAAAAAGTGCTGCTTAAGAACTATCAGGATTCGGTAGTTTACTATAAACAGCTGATAGTGTCTGATCCAGAAAATCAGGGTCTTCAGCCAAATTCCAATTCTAAATCAACTCAGTTTATTGGAGATTTTGCAAATCTTGATATGGGCACTGCCCATGTATCAGTAAATCACTGCCTTAACTCTCCCATCTCCGCCACTAATTGGAGAATTTTCTTCCAGAGTTTCAAGTTGATTCCACATCTCAGGCGTATCCCTACCTACCACTACACTCATAAAAAGTATGCTGTTTCCTTAATTTCATGACTTCATTCATTATTTGCATTCTTTTCATATGCATGTGACTTTGCAAATTTCAAAGAAGTTCTAATTTTTGCCATACTTGTGGTCAATGGAGATCTTTTGTATCTATGTTGTGATATGGGTTGAAGCTCCGATTGTAGTCATACTCGTTAATATCTATGTTGTGATATGGATTGAAGCTCTGATTATAGTCAGACTCGTTAATATCCTATTAATATGAATGTGCCAACTTTTCAAATTGGTTAAATATAGTGGCGGAGAATATTATCATAGACAAGAGCGTCAATGCACTGTAATCTGGCAATGCTATCTTGATCCCTCATTGATGCTTATTTTGAAAATTATAGTCTCCTTTTTCACTATATTACCAAATCTTCTCACTCATCTTTAATGTTTTTCTTCTCACTCTTATTTAAAATTTTCAACCTTGATAATGACAGTCTCTCATCACTTGTTCATTATAATTTGTTCATGAGTTGCTTTCATTATCTTTCTATCACACACTGCTCTGTTTATTTTATTAATAGCAGTAGTCTGGATTAGGAAAAGACAGGCTAAACCCATTTTGTAGAAAAGGGAATATGAACTTTTGCTCTTGTAGTTGTTTTAGGAGGAAAGCATAATTTACTGATGCCAACTTTACATCCTTTACATGTTTGGTTGTATTTGTGGTAATGTTGACCACATGCCCCTATTCATAACTGGACAACACAAGTTTATGGAACACTCTTATAGTAAGCATGTATACGTTTCATTTCTTATATGTCTCGGAATCACAGTGCTTTTACAAAGTTGTTATTTACTTGCTGTGTCACTTTTTTATTAAATTTAACTACTAGAGAAATATAGGGTTCTTTTTGCAATCATCCTGTTCAGCATATGCATGACATTTAGATGCAGGTAAATAATGCAGGTGTCAATTTTAATACCGGCTCGAGCAACTCAGTGGAATATGCAGAGACTGTGATACAAACAAATTACTATGGTACTAAAAGGATGACAGAGTATATGCTTCCTCTTATGAAACCTTCCTCAGCAAGTGCTCGAGTACTGAATGTCAGCTCACGACTTGGAAGGCTAAATGGAAGGCGCAATGTAAGTATCGGGCGCATAGTACTTAACAAATTTACTTCCGTTCCATTTCTTATTAGAAACCCAGCTCTTATATGGTTTAATCCTCTCTCTTCCTTTTGTCATAATGATTCAACAGAGGTAATTTATTCATAGGCGATTCCAACTTTTACATCATAGCCATTCACATTATAACAAAACATTGCCTGACAGAAAATTGGTGACGAGTTGCTAAGAAATCAACTTGAAGATGATGAACATCTTACTGAAGCATTGATTGACACTACCGTTCAAAGTTTTATGGAACAAATTAGAGAAGGGACATGGGTATCTGGTGGTTGGCCACAAATTTTCACAGATTATTCAGTCTCAAAATTAGCTGTCAATGCTTATACTCGTTTTCTTGCAAGGAGGCTTTCTGATCGCCCGGAAGGTCACAAGATCTATGTGAACTGTTACTGTCCTGGCTGGGTCAAGACTGATATGACTGGTTGGGAAGGTAACATAACAGCAGAGGAAGGTGCAGATACAGGAGTATGGACAGTCTTGCTACCTCCTGAATCACTTTCAGGAAAGTTTTTTGCCGAAAGACGTGAAATACGCTTCTGAATTAACTTATAATTTATCCTAGAACCCTATACTTCTACGACTCCAAATAAAGTTTGTTGTCATCAATTATAGGGTGTTATTATTATGAGATATTAACCAAAGGACCGATTGGTTCGATTTTTTTGAATAGAACATCTAATAGCAAATTTCCACAATATTTCTCTTGCCACTTCATTCTATTTTAGTTCTAAACTGAACTGAACATCTTAAAAAAGTTATGGATATAAGTTTTCTTCTGGATATAATATTACATATGAAGCTAGAAAATCATTTAGACTTTATAACAAGAGAAGACATGATGCATTCAGCTTTTGTCTGTACCTGATACAAGCGATGTTATAAAGGCTTACATTTTGGATTTGAAGCAAGCTTTTGTCTGTATCTTATACAAGCGATGTTCTAAAGGGTTACATTTTGAATTTGAAGCAGACAGTGCAACAGTTTTAGGAAGGCTGGCTTAGTGAAAGTTTTCCAGCAACGATAGTAATGGGGATGTTGGCCTGATTCTGCCCATTGTTGATTGGGCACTACTTTTACTCCCATGTCAGTAAAGAAAGCCCATCTATCTAGTTTCCAAGCTTACAACAGAGAGAGATGGTTCAGGTTATGGAAAGTTACGATGTAAACAGAAAATTGCAATAGTTGGGTACAGAGTATTTGGAGGTGCATCCTGCCTTGATTGACATGCTTCCTTAATGGAGATTAATTTTTTTTTTCCAAGGAAAACCTTGCAGTGAAACTCCTGGGCACTTCTCTACATTAGAATTTAGCGGTTGGTATCCAGTGGAAATCTCTTGACGTTGATTACGGCATGTGACCTAGAAGGGACATCATGTGAGGCACACGATAGAGGCAGCGAGTCTGGGGAATCAACCCCAAGGCCTTTTGCATGAATCTTGTTACAAAAAAATCTAGCATTCCCCCTATGATGTAAAGTCCCAAGCATCAAAGGGCTAATTTTGAGCAACTTAGGAAGGCTACCCATTGTCACCTCGGTAGTTCTCCCTCTCTCTTTTGGTTGGCTCTTCTCCAACTCGAGGGAGGCTTTCCTAAAGATAGGATTGCTGAGACTATGGAGTGGGGCTCTAGGTGATGCTTGAAGAGTAAGCCTTAACAAAACATGGTGGTTGTAGTAATGGTATGTGACAGTGGAAATGGAAAGGAAATGAAAGGGAAATGAGGGGAACAAGGAAATGGGATGATATAAGAATAGTGCCTATCAATCTAAGGGTTAATGGAGTCATTAAACATTGAATGAATGAAAGAACTACTGTGTTACAATCAACTACTTTGAGGTAGGCTATATGGGTGAAAATGGTTAGTTTATCATATTCAACCTCTTGGATGAAATAATTTATTTGATGCATTCATCACTCGGGTGTGTACTTAAGGATAAACACAATTAGTTTAATGCACTTTACCCCAAAGTATTTGCTGAAAATAAGCTATAGAATCAAGTCTTAGAGGGCTAAGGGTGCCACTCATCAATACAAATGTGAAGGCACTGTTTTATGGCTGAAATGTACTTCCAAATCTGCAACTTAGTTTGATGGAAAAATGGAAAACAAATGTAGAAATAAAACAACAAATAAACAAGAGGGAGAACCTCCTCACATTAAGCCTTACATAAGTATGATAACAAGAAAATTCT
>JZKD02S1673719.1:494317-510260 GCA_000966675.3 Picea glauca
AGCAAGTACATCTTCTAGGGATGAAGTGTGCACCTCTCTTGGGCGCTAGCTTCTTGGTTTTGGAGAGCACCCTTTTGTATGCTAGGTCTATGGTGTGTGAGGTCTTTCTCTTGAGAATATAACAAAGGATTGTTGGGTTTTCTTCCCTTGTTGAGAAGGGTTTCCCAAGATATTTTTTGTGTTCTTGTGCATGGTATTTATTCTTGTGATCTTGGTTATTGCAACAATTGTTAATGGTGTAGCTGCATTTGTTTATGGTTCAAGTACATGACTAATATTGAAATAAATTCATGCTTGAGCCTAGCATAGTGAAAATTCAACAAACAAATTTAAGTGTAGTTTCAAAAGAAGACTGAAATAATTTCTATGCTATGTATTGTCAGTTGCAGGAATTAAGGTGAACCCAAAAAACATTGAAGTTATTACTAAGTGGTCTTCTCCAAAAACCATCACATCTTTACAAGGATTCTTGGGTCTTACAAGTTATTATAGAATATTAAAAAAAAATTATGTAGAAAAGGTTGCACCACTAACAACTCTATTGAAAAAGGACACCTTTGGTTGGAATGATGCAATCGAGGTTTGTTTTAAGAAAATGAAGGTCTTAATGACTTCGACCCTAGTTTTGGCTGCCCAATATTTCATTAAAAAATTTGTGCTCAAATGTGATGCTTCAGGTACTGGGATAGGAGCAGTTCTTATGCAAGAAAACCACCCCATTGCATTCGAAAGTTAAGAATTAAGTGCTAGAGAGTAAGGAAAATTTACTTGTGACAAAGAGATGTTGGCAATCATTCATGCTCTGGAAAAATAGAAATAATATTTGGTTGGAGTCAAATTATTTGTCAAAACATACCATAACAACTTAAAATATTTCTTAAACCAGAAGAACTCATCTCTAGAACAACAAAAATGGGTTAGCAAAATTCAAGTATTTGATTTTGAAATTCTCTATAAGAAGGGAAAGGAAAACCAACTTGTTGATAGTTTATCAAGAAAAGAAGAAGGGGGGTTACATTATGCGCAATTTTAATAGCCATTCCTGAATGGATTTCCGATGTTCAAGTCGAATATGTGAAAAATACAGAGATAAAAAAGATAATCGAGGAAGTTAATAACAATATAATTGCTTGCTCCAAATTTACATGGGAGAATGATATACTCTAGTACAAAGGAAGAATATGCTTTCCAAGCACTTCTAAATTCAAAATAAAAATCTTAAGAGAGAATCATCATTACCTGTCTGCAACCCATGCTGGATTTTTCAAAACATACTACAATATCCGACAATCCTTCTAGAAAGGAATACAAGTTGATATTCAGAAATACATGGCAGGATGTGATACATGTTAGCGTCAAAAGTTTGAATCAGTCACACTCCCAGGGCTCCTTCAACCTCTTCAAATTCTAGATCAATAATGGATTGATATCTCTATGGAATTTATCATGGGTCTTCCTACATCAGAGGGGAAGGATATCATATTTGTAATTGTAGATCGATTAACCAAATATGTCCATTTCATTGGAATTTCTTCAAAAGCTAAGGCTAGTCAAATCTTTGATATCTATGTGAAAAATATTTATAAACTCCATGGTTTCCCTAAATTCATCATCAACGATAGGGACCCAAAATTTACCAACAACTTTTGGAAAGAAGTATTCCACCATGTAGGAACCACATTGACCATGAGTAGTTCATACCATCCTCATATCGATAGACAAACTAAAGCAGTAAATAAATGAATTTAAGGATATCTCAGGAGTTTTGTGAATGACCATCAATCTCAATGGCACAATTGGATACATCTTGTAGAATGGTAGTATAACACCATGTATCACATGTCAACCAAAATGACTCCATTTGAATCCCTATATGGATATCCTCCACTGTCAATAAAAGAGTGTGTTTTCTCCAAATTCAAGGCCCCCATTGTAAAAAACTACTTAGTAACTTTTGATGAAGTCCTTCGCATCTTAAAAATTCATCTTGAGCGATCCAAGAATCGAATTAAGAAACAAGCCAATTTGAAAAGATTTGACTGTGAATTTGAAGTAGGGGATTAGGTGTTTGTTAAATTACAACTGTACAAACAAAATTCACTCAAAAACTACAAAACTCATAAACTTGCACCCAAATTTTATGGCCCTTATCAAGTCCAAAGGATAATTGGCAAGGTAGCATATGTGATAAACATACCAAACAAGGGGAAATTACATGATGTCTTCCATGTTTCATGTTTGAAGAAAAAGATGACTCCAACAACTTTGTTACAATCACAACTACCCCTTTTGGATGAAGAAGGTAGACTAATAGTGAAACTCAAAGAAATATTAGAGGTTAGGACCAATGCCCTTGGTTTGAGAAGTTTGAACGAATACCTTAACAAGTGGAAGAATCAACTAGAAGAGGAAGCCACTTTGGAAAATGAAGACTTCATATCAAGTCATTCATCCTTACCCATGCTTCGAGGTCGAAGGATTTTGAGTGGGGATAAATTGTTACAAACCTTGTTTAATTATGTTTAAATTATTGTAACCCAGATGGGGTGCCATGCGTTCCACCATGCACATAAAATCCACCCCAGCCTGTCGCATCTCCTCCAGGATTCACTTCTCGAGGAGACTATTTATTGCAGGATAGCTCTGGTTCAGGATACCGCCAGGAGTAAATTGGAAGTGTACTACAGAGGACAACGTCCACTCTGCTGTAATTGCGCCCTTAATGCACCAGTTTGAGAATATTTCCATATGCTTTTTCGACTTTTAGGATATGTTTCTCCTCTTAGCTCTGTATACGCGCTTGGATTCTCGCCCTTAATGCACCAGTTTGAGAATATTTCCATATGCTTTTTCGACTCTTAGGATATGTTTCTCCTTTTAGCTCTGTATGCGCGCTTGGATTCTCGCCCTTAATGCACCAGTTTGAGAATATTTCCATATGCTTTTTCGACTTTTAGGATATGTTTCTCCTTTTAGCTCTGTATGCGCGCTTGGATTCTCCTCCGGAGAGGTCCAAACGTGCATAGATCCAAACGGTCTCTCTTCCTTCTCTGTTCATTTCCATCGGCATTGAAATCATGCCTCGTGAGCATGGTCGCTCTCGCAGGGGTTCTGATTACCAGAGATTTCTTTCCGGTCGAGGAAGAGGGGCACCGATGTCCCTTTAAGCGAGCCAGTGCAACCTCCCTCTTAGGAAACCCATTTTGCAGCAGAGCAGAGTATTGAGACCAACACCACATGGGATATTTGGGGCTGTGCAGTCATTGAGGAGGCCTCGACTGCTTCGCTTCCTGAGCTTACCATGCACTTGGGCATGTCTCGTCAAGAGCACACAACTGCTGCAACGCGCCATGATTTTCTTAACACTCCACCAGACGGTCATTGGGGATTTCCAGTCATTGAAGAGGCTCCCCCGTTGATTCCCCTTCAGGAAGCAATTCGAGTTCCAGAGGAGACCCCTGATTCTTCTCTACTTCACTTCTTCGAGGAGCATCTTAATGTGATCACGGATATTCGCCGAGATGTAGCATACCATCTGTTTCGACAGGAGTGCATAAATCACTGGTTGGACCTTCTTTTCGATGCTCTGTCAGGCGAGCCTGCTTCCAACCACTATCCGGTATGTCACCAACCCTTCAATTTAGTTCCAACCTGGCACCAACACACCACTGGAGGCAAAGATCGCCCCACTACTGGGGCTTGATTCCTTTGGTTTTGCTTCTGTTTTTATTTTTTCTTATAGCTCTTTAGGAAAATTAAATGGCTTCCCATCCATATCTATATATTCAGATACACTATGATGTGTCTAGTTCCATGCATAGAGACAATATGATTTTTCCAGGAATCCGGAGACGACTTTGGTTTCCACTTTTTGGCAGCCTGGGCCCTAGGTTTCAAAGATTATATAATCTTTTCAGTTTTTAGAGACAATACATTTTTTATTTAAAAAAAAAATGGTTTAAATTATTGTAATTATTCAATGGTCAACATGCCGGCATGTAAGTGAACATCCCAATTGTTCAGTGGGTATCAATTGCTGTCATTAGACATTGTAAATCATCATGGAATCATAAATATATATTTTATTTTAAATCGGTTTGCTATAGAACCAAGGGAGGAGAATTTGAACCAACACCAAATCATCTCAAAAGGAAGATATTCAACAAATTGTATTCTGAAATGAAAATCAACAACGACAAATAGTGTGAGGGGGAGCCTCTTTTATAGAGAGGAGGCTCAACAATCCTCTGATTACAATAATATTTATCTCCCTAGATCTAGCGTAAGAGATCATAAAAAGGCTTATCGTCCAACTAACTATGAGGACGAGTTTAAAAATACATAAACTATATAAGTAGTTGTGCTACATGTACAAAATTCTCCCAAGAGACAGGACATCCCACCCCAAAATAGGAAGAATAAGGTAAATGAGACCAATTTTCCTCCATAATGCATGGTAACCACCTTAACAACCTCCTCAAGACTAGATTGATCCACAAAATGAGCCAATGCCTATAAGGGAGACAGAAAAAGGCCACACATGTGGCATGTGGGAGGATCCAATAGGTGCTACTCATAAAAAATAGCTCAAAATGGTCATAAGTGAGGTCTCGAAGGTGAAACCACCTCCCAAATCCATGCTAACCACCTTCCCCAAGTCTAGGAGGGTCCAAAAATGTCAAATGTGCCAAGTAGATGCTCCAACGGTCCAATGATGCAATCTCCAAGGTGGACGACTCCTCTAAAAGTGTGACACATGCCTCCAAATATGATGATATGGTTGAGCGCTCTATGTATATGATGTGACAAGCCCATGTGCATGAAGAATCATCTAATAATTCTCAAGTCATTGGAGAGAGGGGCCCTCCAAGGTTTCACCGCATAAAAATATGTAGAGGCCCCTCATGAGGTGGTTTTACATGATCTCAAGTGCTAAATATATGTCATAAGTCCCAAAAGTGATAAGTGAACGATACCCTAGGCCAAAGTGAGACAAATACATAAATAGATCCATTCTTAGGCTAAGGAAGTGTGCTTTCTAGGTGTGGAAACCCTTACAATACATTAACACAACTTTTACATAATGGTAAAGTGAGAAAACCTAGGGGTTCCCTAAGTCACGTTTCATAATAGATCCACTCCAAGACCCTTTCACACCCACCTCGACCATAAATGAGATGTAATGGATGGTCAGTACGAGCCATAAGGGTAGGGGTTATTTTGAAATGGGGACTAGGTGGATGGGCCATGACAAACCACAAGGGTATAGAGAAACCACCTAGTTGAAAAACAAAACATGTTACATAGATCAATACGCATGGTCTAGTACACTACATAAGATACATGGTCACACTTTTGGCTGATCACAACATAAATACAAACCCTTGTGATGGCACACTTGATCACAGAACCTTGGGATCTGACATCATCTCAAAATATGCACGAGATCGATTCAGATACTTGAAAAATTTTGATGAAGAAAATGAGGCACTCCTCAGATGAAATTGAGGGGTAACATCTGACTCTAACTTAGGGACATGTTCTCTGTGTGAGAGTGCATGAGAACCCCAACATCTACAAAAACCTGCTAATATGAAACATTCTAACCAAATAGGCATTAGATACTGGAGAGGGACGAAGACACAAGTGCCTTGCCCCTTCCCAAGATAATAATAAATCAAAGCATGAAAGGAACATGGACACTGTTTATATACATTATAACTCATAAGGAGAAATTATAACATGAAGAAACAAATAAGATAAAATGCACACAAACTAAATCTAATGCTCATGCTAAAGATTTTATTCATTCTAATTTAATTTACAAGGATGCCTAATGGCATAAGATATTATCTTCAAAGAACAATTTCATAATTTTCCAAATTATGGGTAAGGGCAATTTCTCACCACCTAAGTGACTAAGATAGAAATAATTATCACCTGTAGTACTTTCAATTTTATAGGGACCCAACCAAATACTTTTTTGAACTTGCCATGTTTACTTGGATTTTCGATTATTTTATTCCACATGAGAACAAGATCATGAATGAATTGAATTGTATATACATATACAACAATACTTAATGCCTATGAGATGACCTACGAACAACTTGTGTATTTTTATTTTTAGCACTTGTTCTTGCCTTTTGCACTCTCTCTAGTGCACTTTTGAGGATGCTATTTCAGAATTTGGGTGAGATTTTGTTCAATTGATTCTTCTGTTGACCCTTATAAATCTCAAGATCTTCATCATCATCAACATCTTTGCAATATTTTTCAATCCAAGTCTAGTGGTGCTTATTGCCTCCCTCTCCTCCTTTTCATTCACCATCACTCATGATCTCTGCAAATCTAACTTAATGCCTATACTTTCTTTAGGGAAATTTATCGATGCTTGATGTTCAAGAATCACATCCTCCTCTTTGTATGCATATTCTCTACTAGCATCATCACAACTACTATCATCTATGGACTCACTTTGCATGTACACTTTTTTTTCTCTCCTTCATATTCCATGCTCTCTGGAATTAACTCCTCTTGTTGTGATCGCATCATATTCACCCCATCATCTTTTTCACTTTAGTAACATACTTGTTGCATCGTTCCACCTTGGTTTTGGACTAGTTTTCTAGTGTTCTAAGAAGCAATGAACCATGGTTCTATATTCTATAGTCGCTGAGTATGCCAACATTCTCCTATTGGAAGCATCTTGTTTGGATGGGAATGATTATTGATCAATTTGGTCTTCTTCAAAAGGGTCCCACCCCTTTCTATTGTAACAATCAAAGTACCATCAAACTTATTCATATCCTATAGATGATTAAAAATCTATCGAAAACTATCGATGCTTGATGTTCAAGAGTCACATCCTCCTCTTTGTATTCATATTCTCTACTAACATCATCACTACCACTATCATCTATGGACTCACTTTGCATGTCCAATTTTTTTTCTCTCCTTCATCTTCTCTACTCTATGGAATTAACTCCTCTTGTTGTAATTGCATCATCTTCACCCCATCATCTTTTTAACTTTGGTAACATACTTGTTGCATCATTCCACCTTGGTTTTGGACTAGTTTTCTAGTGTTCTAAGAAGCAATGAATCATGGTTCTATCTTCTATAGTCGCTGAGTATGCCGACATTTTCCTATTGGGAAGCATCTTGTTTGGATGAGAATGATTATTGATCAGTTTGGTCTTCTTCAAAAGGGTCCCACCCCTTTCTATTGTAACAATCAAAGTACCATCAAAATTATTCATATCCTATAGATGATTAGAAATCTAAACATGTTCAACTTTGGATGCACTATATCCATCATCTCTATACTTTGGTATGTATTATGCCCATCTTTGTTCCTTCAACCGATCAACGTGTAGATATCTTCACCAAAATATTATCGAGATCCACCTTCACTAGTTTGTGGAATTGTATTGGTGTGGGCCCACTTACCATTTAGGGAGGACATTGTGTTATAATAACATCTCTTTGTGGTCCCTATTCAACTTAAGGACAATTGCTTGAACTATTAGTGTAATTTGTACATATGGCCATGACTCATGTATCATTATTACTTGTCATTATGGCTATGGCCATATTTTTTTTTCTTTTATTGTATTACTAGGTATGGTTAAGGTCGACTTAGTCAAACTTGATATGTAGCCTTGATAACCTTCTTGGTGTGTGTGTGTTTGTTTTGTGGGCCCATAACCTCCCCTTGAAGGGAGGTTAGGATATTTAGACACTAGGAGTTAGTTAAGGTCAACTTGGTCTAATGTAATATTAGATTAAAGTGTGCTTTTAGTATGTTTCCTTAGTGTGCTTTTGTACTTTTCTAATCTGATAGTCACAATCATGTCCTACACATGAGTGATCCTATTGTTCAAACACCTCCTTGATATTAACGACACTTGATTTGTGGCTTAACACTGAATTGGTACATGATATCTATTTAAAGAGCATGGGGGGTCATTTGTCAATTATCGATTGTTAGAGATGTCCATGTAATCTATTCTTTTTGCATTCATATATTGCCTCAAGTGGCCATGTTTAATGGCGCTGTGCATTATTTCCCTCCTTGAGGTTTTAACCACATAAACATCGGTGTATTGATCTTTGATATCTATGTGTGAGCATTTTCCTTAAGGTGTTCAACTTGTGTGAAGATACCATTGTTTTATAACATGGTATTAGAGCTCTCTTAAAGATTCACTCCGATTGTTGATCTAGATTTTGATCTTTTCTAATTGCATGCAACAAAGAACTTTTGGTTTATGTTGTTTTTAAGTATTTTGGGTTGAGAGGATCACTCCATTGTGCCCATAGTGTTGTTTTCATCTAGGAATGCTTTTTGTTTCATGTGAAAAAATTCCATTTGCCCAAGATATCAATGTTTCTCTCCATTATTCAATTTGGAGGCATAAAATCTCTCTCTCTCTCTCTCTCATGCTCTTATTCTTGTTTTCTTAGCATTTTCAATATTTTTTGAGTTTTTTCACAACTAGTCTATGTATTCTCTTCACTCCGCACTTTGATTGAACTCAACGAATTAGAAATAGATCTATTCAATTGGCTTATTGTGCTACTTTTTTCTAATGAAATACTAATATATCTGACTACATTCTTAGTTTTCCAACAACATTTTTTTTTGTAGGGTTCTTTGGTTGAGTGGCCCTTGTTGCAGGTTCCTTGCTTGTCAGAGAGCGTCCACCATTGCATTCTATCTCATGGTCCAAGCAAACATGAAAATTCTCCCTACATGTTGGTTTGTGCTCCTCTTGTGTTCGACTTGGATTCTTTCAACATAAGAGAAAAAAAAGGCATTTATGTCTTTGGGCATTGGTTCTTTTGGGAACCTGTCCATAATCTATAATTTTCTTTTATGTGGGATAAACCCATGTCAGTCTCCATCCTATGAGCTGATGTTCCAACAACTTTGGCAACTATACCCAACTACTTTGTGGAGCTAAGAATTATTTTTGTAAATGTTTAAAATCTAACCTAGTGGTGTTACCTTGGGGAATACAACTTGGAGAGTAATGTTTAAAAAATTATTCATTGTAACCTCACAAATATGCATGTGAGCCTTTCCTTTATACTTTTGAATTTTTAAACTCCAAGTATTTCCACCTCACACTGCCACCTAAGAAACACTTATACCGAGACTGCCACCTCTTTTGCACATGGTTTAAGATAGTGCCACATCAGTAGCACACAAATTGAGTCCACAACATCAAATTACATTCAAATAGAGGTTTCACCTTAGCAGATTCACCATACTACCAAGTCAACATTTTACCACATCAATAGTCGAATCACCTGCCACGTGGCATTCTCAGAACTGACCACATGTCACTTTTGGAGGAGCCCCCTTCGTTGGTGATTTGAAATTGCATGTGATTTTCAAACATGCATAAGTATATCATCCATAGTTTGTTTGAGGTGCATTTTTTCTTTCTTTCATATAATGTTTCATGCTACACACACTGGTTTGGTCCATTTTTGAAAATTTTATAGTTTTCAACATTCTATTTTGAAATTTTTATAAAAACTGCGATAATCCTCGTTTTGGGAACTTCCAAGTGGCACAACTTTTGCATTTGGGCACCATTTTGGGTGTATTTTTTGAAAGTGATTAATTTTTCAAGCTCTTTCTACTCGAGTAGTTAATTTCTAAGTTTAAAGTTAAATTTCATACAAATCGTGATATGGACAATCCAAGTGAGATTCTACTTACTAGTTATAACTACTTCTCATGGAAATCGCAAAAGGAGGATTTACTTAGAAGTAAGAGACTTTACCAGATTACTCGTGGAACAAAAACTAGCCCCATTGATACATCAAAGAAACCCAATTGGGATAATAAAAATGATTCAACACGTGGATTGATAGGGATGCCAATCTCTAGTGATTTATAGTTTCACTTGCAAGGGATTGAAACCCCAAATGAAGGTTGGAGAAAATTGGAATATGTGTTTGGTAAACATATTGAGATTTGAGCCCACTAGATTGACAATCAATTGATTGCTCTAAATCCTAGTGATTTCTCTTGCATTGAGTATTTTATATCTAAGTTTAAGTCACTTTGACTTTTACTTTAAGAATGTAAGATATAAAAGAGAGATGAATAACTCATATATGTTATTGTTTCTATGCTTGGAATTGGATTTTCTTTCTTTGTATCTACTTTTCACTCCACCAAAGAATCCCTAATTAGTCAAGGGTCTACCTACAAAATTCCTGTTTCTGAATCTTTTTGTGATTCTCTTATTAGAGAGAAAGATAATCTCTTGCATCTTGGATTGATCAGTATCGTAGGTATTTATAACAGAGCTTTAGTGGCATAAAAAAAAGAAGGTCCCAAGCATCCTAACAAGCAACATTCTCTCAACAACAAACAAAACAAGGGTTTTATACCCCCTCAATGTTCTCTTGCTCCGAATGTTGATAAAGGAGTTGAGCCAAAAGGAAAGAAGTCTAACAAGAATTTCAATTTTTGTGGGAAAGAAGGTCATCTAGAATCACATTGCTTAAAAAATATGGAATTACTCAAAGCAACCATGAAGTAGAACAACCTCCAATTGGATAAATATTCCTCCCATTCCTCAAAAGATATGCTCTTCCCAATTGCAATTTTCCTCTCAATGCATGACATTCTAGTTCTTCAAATGAGTGGATTATTGATTCTAGAGATTCCTATCATATGGATAATGATCAAGCCATTTTTTTTGCTATTAATTGATTTAACACCAAACAAATATTTGTTGGTGATGATAGATCGAGAAAAATTCAGGCAGTGGATGGTCACTTTAATGATGTACTGTGTGCTCCTAGTCTCTCTTATGCCATTCTTTATGTCTATCAAATCACTCACTTTGGTGAAGGAAAAACATGGAGTTTTCACCTCACTAATTTGCAATAAAGAACTTAAATGATCCTCAACATATTGTATCATCAAGAAAAACTGATGATGTTGTCGGATTGTATACATTTGACAACTTTGTGTCATCTTCTTTTCCTTAAGTTTTTATTGCTCATAGCAATGACATGAGAAAAATTTGGCATGAGTGGTTTCGCCACCTCAATTAATGGTCATTGCAAAAACTATGTAAACATACTATTATCACTAGTCTTCCTCTCATTTCTTTCATTTCCTGTAGGGATGGTGTTTGCTTGGGTTGTGTTCTTGGAAAGTATCATTAGGAAATTTTTGATAAACATGTCTCTTGGCATGCCTCGACTCCCTTACAATTGTGCATAGTGATTTATGTGGTCCACTTCCTTCTTATTCTTTCTCTAGGGGAAAGTACTTTTTAACCTTCATTGACGACTTCTCAAGACATGCGTTTATTTCTTAAAACTTAAGAGTGAAGTTTTAGACATGTTTTTGGTCTACATGCCCCTTGTAGAAAAACAATTTGGACAACAACTTCAGAGTTCAAGGACAAATAAAGGTGGTGAATATGTTAACAAAAAAATTACATCTTACTACTTTACACAAGGCATTTAGATGCAACATACTGTTCCATACACACCAACAACAAAAGTGGCGTTTTTGAGAGAAATAATCACACCTTAAAAGAAATGACAAATTGTATGATTCAATCTAAGGTATTAAGTCCTCATTTTTGGGTAGAATCCATTAAATTACTATTATGGAGAAATCCCCCCCAGTGGAAAGGTGAACACTCCCTTAGATATTCCCTTGATCCGAGACACTGTGTGTGATAGATAACAATAAAATTTTCATCTAGATCAACTAGATATGATCCTAAATCATGCAATAACAAGGAAGAGAGTGATTCATACCTGGTTCTCGACAGTTATCCTTGCCTATTCCTTGCTGATGCAACTCCAAAAATCTTGTTCCAGCTCTTGCCACCTTCTTCCTCCACACAAGAGAACAAAAAATACCAGATTCATATCCTTCAAGAACTAGGAATGTCAAATATTTGTTATATCTAACCTGATTTACTCAAGAAAAACCATATTTACCATTTATCAACATACACGATTGAATATAACATCAATGGAAGGGGAAAACCATACATATCTATATTGAATGTGGGGAAATTACATCAATAAATTTTACCTTGAGTCCTGATTGAAGCCTCTCCTAGATCCTTGCTCCAACTCCTCCTTATCCTTCACACAAGCAAGGTCAAATTGATATGAAGAATGACTACAAAAGAGCTTCTCTGAAATCCCATAGCATAAGTTTTCTTCTCTAATTCTTCCTCCCTTTCTCCCTTGGAATGCCTTCCTTTTGTAGATTGATGAAGGAGGATAGGGGATGCATCTATACCTCTAGAACTTAGTGAACTCTGAGTCTAGTATGATTTCCCAAGCTCATATTTGAGACGACGAATTCACTCAGTGCTGATCTCCTCATAACTCACCAAATTTGGAAGGTTTTAGGGGCAATTGTGGGCTGCCAATGGTGCAATTGGAAATTAGTTTCACTGTGCTAGTACTGCAACATGTAGCTGATCACACCTTGCTAGGCATGCGAGGTGTGAATTCCCTAAAAAACTGAGAAATCCAAGGAAGAAGGGTGTGTCTTAGCATGACAACATCAATAGGTCCTCCATGTGTCTCTAGGGTGGAAAATAGAGCTATAATAGATGCCCCCTAATGTGTGAGGCTAGAAGAGAAATTGATGGCCGAAACACATTATAATATCCATAAACATGAAGCGAAATAAGGAGATGGGATATCAAGGAACCAATGAGTACCTGTAATCAGTTGTCAACCAAACATGTATATAGATCATCCTCGAGGTAGGAATACCCATGCTCTAAAGAGACATAAAGCATGGTCACCAAAACAATACACTACAGATCCATGCAGTGAAATGCAAGACCATGACCACGAAAAAATACACAGTTGATCCATGTCATAAAAAATATCATAGCCATGAGAAAATGCAATATGGATCTATGTCATAGTATACATAAGGAAGACACCAAGCATCGATGAGAGTACCCATGTGGTATTCAAAGTACTAATACAATAGTGATATACTCCATCACAACTAGAGAGGGGTAGCATGAATGAGTGATGTGCCCTGAAGCCCAAGGTCTTCGCCTCAACTCTAATGGTACGATTTTACATCATGCAACTAAATGAGTTGATGTCGAGCATGGTAGAAATTGTCTGATTATTTTTCATTGATGAATATCGTTAACAGACGTGAGGGGACCCACCAATAATGAAAATGGACCCCAAGGTACCTAGTGCAATATAGTGAGTGTGAATAGAGTAGATTACGAGGAAACCTGCTGCTGAAGACTGCAAGTTACAAGGTACTAGTTGGTTTCTAGATTGTCTTTCCTAGATGAAGTGTTGATGCCTATAAGAAGAGATCCATCAAAGGAGGGCCTTTAGGTATCCCCCATCAATTGACATGAAACATACACTGAGAGATGTCGTGAAGAGATAAAATCACCAAGTACAACTAATATAGGGATGACTGACACAGATGGTCAACAAGACGATAGATGGTTGACTCATGCTTACTTCCCTTGAACTTATAACACAACATACTGATGACCTAGAAACATTGACTCAAGATCACCATTGATATAGTGATACAAAACATGAGGCATTGAAGCACTCTCCACAGTGACTGGAAGAGTAACCATCCCAAGGAGTATATGACTCATACTAATGGTACATCTCCTATGCAAGCTATAACTCAATTGTAAGACAAAGACACAAAAAAGTGCCATGTTCAAGGGTGATGTGACTAACGGATGCCACTTTTTAGAATATATATCAATGGTAAACACCCACCACTCTTTTTGTTTTTGAGTGTCTCCTTCATGGTCTTACAAGTGAGAAAGAGAAATAAAAGTATGCTAGATAGTGTCTTTTTTGTACAGTTTTACGAGTCCGAAAAAGAGGTAAAAGCTTACTTGATAAAGTGTCTTTTTCATGGTTTAACAAGCATGAAACATAGTTAAAAGTGAGCTCATCTAGAGAGGAGTGGATCAATGGCATGCATATGTTCCAAGCATGTGGATCCAACCTATGCAAAATGAATACATAATTGTACTAGCAAGTGATTTCCACTCATTGCAATGGTTCTCTCCATGGGTAAAGGGTCAAAAAATGAAGGCAAGCTAATGAAAAAGGCAAGAGATCAAATGTGACTGCAATGGTGGTAAGCGAGATTAAAGCAAAAAAAAACGTGGCAATAGGTACCGATGTCATGGACCAAATTATAATAAATGTAATTTCATAGATAAACACCACAACCTACAACCATTAACTGATAAATATAAAGATACATGACTCAAGATTACAAAAATTATAAGGAGCGTGTCGTGAGTAACTTATCTGAAATTTGAAGGAATCAACTTACTTAAAATGCCATGAACGTTGAACCATGGAACTCCAATCCTTGATCCAACATGTCACAACAGAGTGTAGGGGACAACTCTTCTCCCAACCAACCCCTCAATCATCATGACCGAGAGCCCCGAGCCCTCAATCCACTTCTATGCCAATTCTTCCTAGCCTTGTCCTCAAATTGGCCAAGCAAGGAGAGATGGCATTTCCTCCTCCTTCGTCCATATATAGAATCCATACATGATAAAGAATTCCATCCCTAGGATCCACTTTTATTATGTAATTATTTCTTTATCTTACCTGTTTCTTTCCCCATAAACTTATCTTATTTTTAGTGTTTTTCCATAATTATCTTTACTTATTTTACCCCTTTCTTTTATTACACAAATATTTATTTTAAGTACTTATTATGATCCATTTATGATAATTATTATAATTATTTATTTAATTAATAATAATATGGGGCATGACATACTCCCTCCCTTTAAGGAACTTCATCCCGAAGTTAACTTATGTATCTTCCACATCACCCTTTGTTGAACTAGTATAAGGCCATCAACCACATCAGGCATCGAAAGCTCCCAGGAAGCATGAGAAACACTCTAGCAGTTCTTCCCAACTTTCAAAACCAGGCTTAAATCCTCTCATTCTATTAGGGCTCAAAGGCACCATAGCTCATCTTGGTCTATGAGGGCTCTAAGGCACCAGACCAAAGCATCTCAGTCTATCAGGGCTCTAAGGCACCAGACCTCATATTGGTCTATCAGGGCTCTAAGGCACCAGATCAAGGCATCTCGGTCTATTAGGGCTCTAAGGAACCATACCTCATCTTGGTCTATCTTGGATATAAGGCACCAGACCAGGGAATCTCAGTCTATCGAGGCTCTAAGGCACCATACCCCATCTTGGTATATCAGGGCTTTAAGGCTCTAGACCAAGGAATATCAGTATATTAGGGCTCTAAGGAACCGGATCGAGGCATCTCAAAAGGTTGTGACAAAAATCCCTCCTTATACTCCTTCGGTACAAATCTCCAGGCATTGAAGTCCAATCCCACAACTCCACCGATGAGAAACACTCTAGACGTTCTCTAGACTTCGACATCACAACTCCAAAACAAGGCATAAGAATTAATGGCATAAGTAGTTGGTTGATTTGTCGCCAACCCATAAGGTCTTACTTGTAAGTGTTATTCTTCGTGGTTATGGGATCCCATGAGATCATCAAATAAAATGGTTCTCTCAGCCATTGATGGATTTCCTGATAATCACCACCTCACAACATGCAACCAATGCATTAGTTATAATCATAATATCAATATATTATAGAAAGAATCCACATGTTAACTCATGCATATCATCATGAGGATACAACATCATTGTCATCACCACATGATCACACATGTCATCATAAAACATCATATCAAAAAATATTTCCATACAATTACATGACGTCATCACATAAGGAGATACCGTCATACGAAATATAACCTCAACACATCTTTATTAAAGACATAGCCTTTCATCAACATAATTAAATGGAATCACATAACATCATATGTAAATACCATAGTCTCTTAAGATAACATAAC
>JZKD02S1673720.1:5635-23938 GCA_000966675.3 Picea glauca
AGATCAGCTTATTGCAATAGGAGTTCCTATAGATGATGATGACCTTGTGCAAACTGTTTTTGATGGACTTCCTGAGTCATGGGGAGTTTTTCTTGCATCTGTAAATGGAAGAGAAATCCAGCCTAACTTTGACAAATTATGGCATGACTGCTTAGAAGAAGAAGGAAGACTTAAAAGTAGAAAAGAGTCTTCACTTCTAAGAGATCATGCCCTTTCAGCGAAAACTAAGAAATAGAAGAAGTTCCCTCAAGCTAAAGGCAAAGGTAAGAAATCTCAAGGTAAGCTATCTCATCTCAATCCCCATTTATCTAAAGTTAAATGTTTTAAATGCAATAAGCTAGGACATTATGCAAGAGATTGCAGGAATCCTCCCTCTCAGCAGAAAAGAAGAGGAAGATTCCAAGCCTCAATTGCCACTGAAGAGGCTAAACCTCAAGAGGAGCCTCAAAGAAGACAAACCAGGGCTACCACCAAAGAGCAAGAACAACAAAAAGAATATTATCGTATATCATCTCTTTCTGGCACCATTACCAAGTTAAAGGAAACTTGGTTAATAGACAACGGTGCTTCCAGACACATGACAAGCTTCAAACAAAACCTTGCAAACTATCAAGACAAGAAATTCAAGGTAAAGGTGGAACTGGGTGATGATGGCACCTATGACATAAAAGGTTTTGGATCTACCTCTTTCCGACTTCAATCAGGTAATACCTTGCACATTGATGAAACTCTTTATGTCCCTGGTATAAAGAAAAATCTAATATATGTTCCAGTTTTAGAAAGCAAAGGCTACTCAGTAGCTTTCTCCAAAGGGAAGGCCCTCATGTGGTCCTCAAATGAAGATATAAGCACTGCTATAACTATTGGAACTCCTGAGAGTGGACTTTATAAAATTTCAGGTCAGGTTGTTCAAGCTCTAGCTCACGAGACGGTAAATCCATGCTAGCTTTGGCACAGAAGACTTGGACATCTCAACTACAACGCACTTCCAGGTTTGCAAAAGATGGTGACAGGTATGCCAGTATTTTATTTTGAGCATGATGGTGTTTGTAAAGGTTGTGCACTTGGTAAGAATACAAAGAAACCCTATCCTCTCAGTAATAGAAAATCAAATGGCATTTTAGATCTAATTCATTCTGATCTTTGTGGGCCCATGACTGCCCCATCTATGAATGGTTGCATTTACTATATCATTTTTATTGATGATTGTTCTCGTAAAACTTGGATTTATTTCTTAAAGACTAAAGATGAATCTTTCAGCGGATTTCAAGATTTTAAGAATCTTGTTGAAAATCAAATAGGCAGACACATCGGAGTTTTCAAGACAGATAACGGTAAAGAATTTGACTCCCTCAAATACGATGAACTATGTCGAGCTTCTGGAATTAAGAGGGAGCTAATTGTGCCTTACAACCCCCAGCAGAATGGGGTTGCTGAAAGAAAGAATAGAACTATCTGTGAAGCAGCCAGGGCCATGATGTATGACCAAAACTTACCTTTATCTCTTTGGGCCGAGGATGCCAGTACTGCAGTCTACATTCAGAATAGATGTCCACACAAAGCCCTTGAAGCAAAAACTCCTGAAGAAGTTTTCACCGGAATTAAGCCCTCAGTTGATCACTTGAGAATCTTTGGCAATCCAGTCTATATTCACATTCCAAAAGAGAAGAGGACTAAGCTAGAGCCCTCCGAAAAGAAAGGAACTTTTATGGGATACAGTGAAACCTCAAAAGCTTGCAGGATTTATATCCCAGGTCAAAAGCTCATCGAAGTAAGCAGAGACGTGACTTTTCATGAAGAGGCAGCTTTTCGTCGAGCCAGAGAACTTCCATGTGATTCAGAGGAGCAGGAAGCTCCACCACTTGATTCTCTAGATTCTCCTCTTCCAAATGAGCAGAGGGAGGAAACTTCAGAACTTCCAGAGGATCTCTCAAGGGATACTATTGAGTTTCCAATGGAGCTACCTCCTATTAAAAGGAAACCAGCCTGGTGCCGAGAAATATTGAAAGAAACAGAAAAGCATTCAGCTCCTAAGGGCACCTTCAGAGAAAGCAAGAAACCAGATAAGTACTCCGGTCTCATAGCTAATTTAAATACTGTGATTGATTCAGAACCTTCCACGTTTGTAGAAGCCTCCAAACATCAAGTGTGGAAAGATGCTATGAATAAAGAATATGATTATATTCTAAAGAATGATGTATGGACAGTAGTTCCTAGACCTCATGGCAAATCAGTAGTAACTTCAAAATGGCTTTATAAGATAAAGCATGCAGCAGATGGCAGTATTGAGAAATACAAGGCGAGATTCGTAGCTCGTGGTTTCTCTCAAAAAGAAGAAATTGACTATGACGAGATTTTTGCTCCAGTTGCCAGATATACTTCAATCGGGATTATCATCTCTCTTGCAGCAGTTTTTGGTTGGAAACTTCACCAAATGGACGTTAAGACTGATTTTCTTAACGGTGAAGTTGAACAAGAAGTATACATCAAGCAGCCTGAAGGTTTCGTGATACATGATAAAAGATCTCATGTGTGCAAACTCAAGAAAGCCCTGTACGGGTTGAAGCAAGCTCCGAGAGCTTGGTATGGTAGAATAGACAGTTTTCTACAAAGTCTTGGATTCACCAAGACCATAGCAGATCCCAATCTTTATATAAAGATTGTACAAAATCATCTAGTTATCTTAGTCTTATATGTGGATGATATGTTCCTCACTGGAGAGGAAAACTTGATAGCTCAGACTAAGAGGGAGCTTTCTACAGAGTTTGAAATTAAAGACTTGGGGCTCATGCATTATTTTTTGGGCTTGGAGGTATGGCAAAAACCAGGAGAGATCTTTCTCTCACAGAGTAAATATACAGTTGATGTGCTTCACAGATTTGGCATGATGGACTGCAAGTCCATAACCACTCCAATGATCTATAATCTAAAGAAACTACAAGATCAGGTCACAGGTTCAGATCCAGAAGATCCCACCTTATATCAGCAGATCATCGGATCTTTGATGTATCTCTGTTAGAAATAGGGAAGTAGGGCAGAACAACTATTGTCTTATAAAATTCAGTTAGAGATAACAGCTAAATCAAATCTTTAGAACAGTAAACCAAATGAAATGTTGAACTCAGAAATACAAATCAGAGGAAGAGCAACAATTAGATTTAACTTTTAACCAATTTCTGAGTGTGCATACCACTTAGATCTGATCTGACTATAATTCAAAATCAGTGATCTATTTCTTAGTAAGCAAAATCATAAGATTATCAAAACAGAAACTAGTTTTGATATAGACTTAAGCTAAAGAGCATATCCAATCACTGGATCTGATACAAATCTAAACTCAAGAACGGATCTAAATAATAGATCTGATATAGATCTAAAAGAAAGAACAGATCTAATTAATAGATCTGATATAGATCTAAAGGAACAGATATAAAGAGTAGATCTGATATAGATCTAAGCTAAAGGCAAACTTCATAATTAAATAACATGCAGATCTAAACTATGATAACCTTCAGAATCAACATACAGATCTAAATAGATGGATCTTACCTTGAAGTCTTACCTCTGATCACTGAAGGAGTTCATGCCACACATAAGAGATGAAGAACCACTGAATATATGCTCAAAACAAAGTCCAAGATCATGGATCTACCTCATGGGTGAGATCTCTTGTCAAAGAGAATTTTATGACAGTTAAACCTCCACCAGAACTTCACACAAGAACACTCCACAAACCCTCATGCAAGGATAGAACAGCTAGGAAGTGGGACGGTTGTCTTAGGGATGGACACTCCACAAACCCTCATGCAAGAATGGAACAGCTAGGAAGTGGGACGGCTGTCTTAGGGATGGCCCAGCCAACTTAGAGTGCCACGGCTCACTCAAGATATGGGACGACAGACTAAAGGATGGTTGACTGGTAGATAGTATCAACACCAGAAGTCTCAACAGTGAAGAGCACTCCTCATACTCATGACAGCAAAAATAAATCAGCAAGACCTAGACCAAGAAATCTACCACAAAGAGAAGTCAGTAAGTTGCCATCAAAGGAGCCACTAGGTTGCAATAAGGTCGAGTTGATGCAAGGGAAGGCCGAACTATTGCAAGGAGGGGGGCGAACTGTTGCATGAAGGCAATCCGCTACACTTAGGAGAGGGAGGAATAAAGAGTGTAGAAATAAAGAAGGAGGGGTCTTTATTTATACTTTTGGGTGAGGGTAAAATAAAAGAAATAATAATAAAAATAATATATTTAATTAATATAAATATTAATTAAGTATATTTTCAATTTCTATTAATTAATTATTTCTTGTATTAACCCCTAAAAATACAAAACACGAACCCTCAAACAAACTCAAGCCCACAAGCCAAGGGTGGAGGGTTTAGGAGAGGTTTACACATGTCCATATAATTTTCAAGGTGACCTTTTTAACTTTATCATCACTGCATATGGGATACATCCCTCATGTGGTCATGCCCGCCTTCAAAGAGGGTCATGCACCAACAAACACCTGATCAAGGATCAGGTTGCCCCATAACATTTATGGGGTCTTATCCACCAAGGTACAAGACCAAGGATCAACCCATGTCCCAGACATGAGTACCCTGGAACATGTCCAGGGGCCCTAGACATATCTAGGGACTTTAACTGCTTGGTCCCAGACCAAGAACCCTAGTCATATACTGGGGGCCCTCTTAAGGGTCTTTACTGCTTGGTCCCAGACCAAGAACCCCAATCATATACTGGGGGCCCTCTTAAGGGTCTTTACTGCTTGGTCCCAAACCAAGAACCCCAGTCATCTACTGGGGGGCCTTAACAAGGGTCTTTTGTGCTTGGTCCCAGACCAAGAACCCCAGTCATCTACTAGGGGCCCTTAACAAGGGTCTTCTGCCATGGCACTCACTGTTTGGTCCCAGACCAAATCCCCAGGAGTGCACTGGGGGCCCCAGATCTCAGCTAGGGTCTTTGCCATCCTCCCAGAGAATGGCTCTTGCGGCTACTTTAAATTCAACACTCCCTCTCAGCAAGAGAGGCATTCTCAGCTACACCAAGCTTGTCGGGAAAGTATACAAACTTTGTCAAGGACAGTGGCTTGGTAAAAATATCTGTCGTTTGTTCTGCCGTCGGAACATACTAAATGCTGAGAACGTTCTTCTGAACCGTGTCCCGGACATAGTGGTATCACATCTCAATGTGTTTCAATCTGTCGTGAAACACTGGATTCTCGGTGAGCTTTATACAACTCTGATTGTCACAGTGAATGATTGTAGGTTCAAGCTTTGAACAGAACAAGTCTGAAAGTAGCTTCCTAAGCCACACTGCTTCTCTGCTAGCAACACTTGCAGCAATGTATTCTGCTTCTGCAGTGCTTTGGGCTATGGAGCCCTGTTTCTTGCTGGACCAAGAAATCATGGCCGAACCCAAACTGAAGCAATATCCGGAGGTGCTCTTTCGATCCACTGTACTGCCCATCCAATCTGAATCTGTAAAACCATGGAGCATTACACCTCCACTAGAAGTGTATCTAAGACCATAAGCTATAGTTACCTGAACATATCTCAAAATATGCTTCACAGCAACCATATGTATATGCTTCATTTTACACATGAACTGGCTGAGAGCATTTACCGCATAACAAATGTCTGGTCTCGTATGTACGATGTACATCAATGACCCATGACCCAATGATCTGCCGATATAAAGTGGGATCTTCTGGTTCTGAACCAGTAACCCGATCTTGTAGTTTCTTTAGGTTAGAGATCATTTGTGTGGTCATGGACTTACAGTTCATTATGCCAAAACAGCGAAGCACATCAACAGCGTATTTGCTCTTGTGAGGGAAACATCTCACGCGGTTTCTGCCACACCTCTAAGCTCAGAAAGTAATGTAAAAGACCCAAGTCTTTCATTTCAACTTCTGTTGAAGAGCTCCCTCTTAGTCTGACCTATATAAAAAATCCATCCTGTAAGGAACAAATCATCCTAAGATAACATGATGATATTGGACAATCTTTATATAAAGATAAAACTATTGGAGAACCCAAGACTCTGTAGAGAGACTGTCAATACTTTCATACCAAGCTTTCGGAGCTTGTTATAATCCATGGGATTCTTTCCCATGGATAGCCTCTTGCTTAACTTCATTGTTAAGAGGAAATCTTAACATCTATCGGATGAAAGTTTCCAAATCAAAAAAAAGTTGTGACAAAAGAACCTGATGGAAGTAAGGATCTTGTCATGGATAATCCCTTCTTTCTGAGAGAAATCACGAGTCACAATTTTAACCTCAATACAACCATCTGTTGTAAGAATTATCTTATAAGGCCATTGGAGGTTACCACTGATTTGTCATGAGGTCTTTGAAAACACTGCCCATACATCATTCTTTAGAATTGATTCATATTCTTCTATCATAGCATCTTCCCACACTTCAAATGTGGAAGGTTCTGAATCAATTACAAGATTCAATCTAGCTATAAGGCCAGAGTACTTATCTGGTTTCTTGCTTCCTTTGAAGATGCCCTTAGGTGCTGAATGTTTTTCTGCTTCCTTTAGTATTTCCCGACACCAGGTTGGTTTCCTTTCAATAAAAAATTTCTTTAAAAAAAAAAACGATAGTATCCCTTGACTCTACTAAGTTGCCATCTTTGTTGTAGGTCATGGACTAACTCATATGCAAGGACTACTCCCTTTGAGTCTCATAAGATGTCTGCCTCCCTATCATGTGCAAACTGGCTCCCTCTGAACCTATAAGATCCTTTGACTCTGTTCTGGTATCATATCTCTTCAAGATGGTATCATATCCATTATCCTATGCCAAGGATAATGGCTCAATTACAATCTAAGGACTCTTGAAAAGAGATATCTGTGGGGTTCCCAAAACAAGATAAAAATACCCCAACTATCAAGATAAAAAAATGATGGACTCCTTAACCAAGAAAATTAACCCAAGGTCGCATGTTGTCTTTCATATCAGAGAAAAGTAGACCAACATACTGTTGGGTTTCTGAACCAAGGAGAAAGACCTAGTTTACATCAATTTAAAACAATATGTGTTGAGATCACAGCTTCCTTGGTCATGTAACCTAAAACAATTTAGGTTCTGACAGTACTCCTTTAAGACACGGTTCATAAACATGAGAGGGATGATCGCAGTTCTTCTTATTGCCTTTAATAGTCACATACTTATTTCAAATTTAGTGATTAAATGCAAATGGTACATACCTAGGCTTACCTTGAACTTGCTTTGGACTGAAGACACGTATGTACTTTGCAACCTACTACCAACTGTAGCTACCTGAGACCTTTCCTGTGTATGCAGATGTTTGACATGAATCTGTTAGTTCAAGTAATTTCATATCCTCAAGAGATCATCCCACTGTCCAGTTGTAATACTTGATTGTTATCTAAGCTTGACTTGATGATCCAGTCAGAAGAGACACTGTTACACAAGTATTTATAAAGGAGAACCAAAAGGATTTCCAAATACTAAAGCAAGTATGAGGACTTTGAAATAATTATCCATTTGCCATTTAAGTGGAGTCCGAGTCTCCACCCACTTAACTGAGTATGTGAAAACAACTTCAATCTCTTTGTCCTCAGTAATGTCAATAAAAATTGGATCAGTACAAACAATAATGTATAGGATTTCCAAATGGAGATGTTTGTATAGAAAAAAAAGATCTGCATTATTTTCTCTGACAGTTTATAATAATCCTTCTTTGGTGCTTCTCTAAACTTCTCCAAATCTTCCCTTGTCAAATTCTTCCTGCAAAGAAGTTCGGGAAAATTGTCTTCCTGGAAATGAAGCTTATGGACTAGTACAAAAAGAAACAGCTGTAATTACTATCTGAGCAGATTAGCACAAGAGCCTTTGAACAAAATGTCATTCAGAATCCATTTAGGGTTGAGGTGCTCTGAGCATCTCATTTGTGGGAAGGACTGTAGGTTATCTGTCTGGCGAAGTAGGGCAGAGATTTTGCTCATCATTGAATTGTCTTCTCATATTACAAAAAGTTCTGGGGCTCACCATTGAACTAGAACTGTTCATTGCTTGGATCACTCAAAGACAGGTGGCATTCATTATAATGAGATTCAACAGATATTTTGGGAAGAAACACTGGTTACATCAATGTAAATAATTTTAGTCAGCAAGGGGATGCTGATTGGACCTTCCTAGAATTTTCCATCTCTATATGCAAACACAATCACTAATGCTAATGCAAAAGGCACCACACCCCATGTTCAAAGGCTGAGGCTTCACCCCACATGGCACAAACTTCTCAAACGAGTTCTGCTGAGATCTTTAATGGATTCTTCAAGAGGTTTGCAACCGTTTGACTGAGATATTACTTGATCTGAAGGTTAGAATCAATAATACCTTAATCATATATCCACTGTTAGTGATAAGGGCCACTAACTTGAATAAGGAAAATAGGCCGAGAATGCTACAGGCCTGTGAGCAATCCTTTCTTTCATTTGCTGTTGTGTCATCCAGCAATGTATCAAAAAATCTTCAGCTGCTACTGTAATCTTATTTCACCTAGAAATGCATAAGTGATCTCAAATACCTGTACCCTACTCCCAACTAACGAAAATCTGAATCCATTAAATGCACCACAGCTTCAGCCATACTATGCCAGAAATGCATGTAGATTTTAGCTCCTAAAAAACCAATGGTGTCTTCAGGTAGTGCTTCTCAAAAACATTCCCATAGAAATGGATCTACGTAGACTCGAGAGTTTACACTAAAGAGCTCTTCTCACGCCCTAAGCTCTGAAACCATGATAGAAATAGGGAAGTAGGGCAAAACAAATATTGTCTTTTAAAATTCAGTTAGAGATAACAACTAAATCAAATCTTTAGAACAGTAAACCAAATGAACTGTTGAACTCAGAAATACAAATCAGAGGAAGAGCAACAATTAGATTTAACTTTTAACCAATTTCTGAGTGTGCATACCACTCAGATCTGATCTGACTATAATTCAAAATCAATGATCTATTTCTTAATAAGCAAAATCATAAGATTATCAAAACAGAAACTAGTTTTGATATAGACTTAAGCTAAAGAGCATATCCAATCACTGGATCTGATACAAATCTAAACTCAAGAACGGATCTAAATAATAGATCTGATATAGATCTAAAAGAAAGAACAGATCTAATTAATAGATCTGATATAGATCTAAAGGAACAGATATAAACAGTAGATCTGATATAGATCTAAGCTAAAGGCAAACTTCAGAATTAAATAACATGCAGATCTAAACTATGATAACCTTCAGAATCAACATACAGATCTAAATAGATGGATCTTACCTTGAAGTCTTACCTTTGATCATTGAAGGAGTTCATGCCACACATAAGAGATGAAGAGTCACTGAATATATGCTCAGAAAAAAGTCCAAGATCATGGATCTACCTCATGGGTGAGATCTCTTGTCAAAGAGAATTTTATGACAGTTAAACCTCCACCAGAACTTCACACAAGAACACTCCATAAACCCTCATGCAAGGATAGAACAGCTAGGAAGTGGGACGGTTGTCTTAGGGATGGACACTCCACAAACCCTCATGCAAGAATGGAACAGCTAGGAAGTGGGACGGTTGTCTTAGGGATGGCCCAGCCAACTTAGAGTGCCACGGCTCACTCAAGATATGGGACGGCAGACTAAAGGATGGTTGACTGGTAGATAGTATCAACACCAGAAGTCTCAGCAGTGAAGAGCACTCCTCATACTCATGACAACAAAAATAAATCAGCAAGACCTAGACCGAGAAGTTTGCCACAAAGAGCAGTCAGTAAGTTGCCATCAAAGGAGCCGCTAGGTTGCAATAAGGTCGAGTTGATGCAAGGGAAGGCCAAACTGTTGCAAGGAGGGGGCCGAATTGTTGCTTGAAAGGGGCCGAACTGTTGCATGAAGGCAATCCGCTACACTTAGGAAAGGGGGGAATAAAAAGAGTGTAGAAATGAAGAGGGAGGGATATTTATTTATACTTTTGGGTGAGGGTAAAATAAAAGAAATAATAATAAAAGTAATATATTTAATTAATATAAATATTAATTAAGTATATTTCAATTTCTATTAATTAATTATTTCTTGTATTAACCCCTAAAAATACAAAACACAAACCCTCAAACAAACTCAAGCCCACAAGCCAAGGGTGGAGGGTTTAGGAGAGGTTTACACATGTCCATATAATTTTCAAGGTGACCTTTTTAACTTTATCATCACTGCATATGGGATACATCCCTCATGTGGTCATGCCCGCCTTCAAAGAGGGTCATGCACCAACAAACACCTGATCAAGGATCAGGTTGCCCAAAACATTTCTGGGGTCTTATCCACCAAGGTACAAGACCAAGGATCAACCCATGTCCCATACATGAGTACCCTGGAACATGTCCAGGGGCCCTAGACATATCTAGGGACTTTAACTGCTTGGTCCCAGACCAAGAACCCAAGTCATATACTGGGGGCCCTCTTGGGTCTTTACTGCTTGGTCCCAGACCAAGAACCCCAGTCATCTACTAGCGGCCCTTAACAAGGGTCTTTTGTGCTTGGTCCCAGACCAAGAACCCCAGTCATCTACTCGGGGCCCTTAACAAGGGTCTTTTGCCATGGCACTCACTGTTTGGTCCCAGACCAAATCCCCAAGAGTGCACTGGGGACCCTAGATCTCAGCTAGGGTCTTTGCCATCCTCCTAGAGAATGGCTCTTGCAGCTGCTTTAAATTCAACAATCTCGTACATACGAGACCAGACATTTGTTATGCAGTAAATGCTCTCAGCCAGTTCATGTGTGAACTGAAGCATATACATATGGTTGTTGTGAAGCATATTCTGAGATATGTTCGGGGAACTATAGCTTATGGTCTCAGATACACTTCCAGTGGAGGTGTAATGCTCCATGGATTTACAGATTCAGATTGGGTTGATCGGAACGGCACCTTAGAGGAGTGGCTGAACTGGCAGCCGTACCTCTCTTTTCTGGTAGATTTTTTGTGTGAGGATTTGGTTCCAGATTTTGTTGTGTGAGGGTTTGGTTCCATAACTTGCTGAGTAAGGTTTTTGCTTTCAGAAATTGTTGTGTGGGTTTTGTTGTGTCTTGTGAGAGTTTTTCCCTTGGTGGCTTGGCTGTCCTAACTTCTCTTGTTATGAGATCTAACCCTTGAGGTACATCCAAGATTTCTAAGACTTATCTAAGCATACTTTGATGGATTATTATCTCTCATAGTTGTCATGCTCTTCTTCATTTCAGAGGTAAGTTCAGATCTATATTTGCTCATGCTCAAATTATTTTATTTAGCCTAGATCTATCTACTCTGCATGTTAACTATTGTTGAAAACTGATTCAGAAACTCTTCTACAGTTTTAGAATTGCTTCATGATATAGATCTATCTTCTACATTTGTTCTAGTTTAGATCTGAGTACTTCACTCACTCAAAAATGTTTTTGTTTAGAACTATTCACTGTTTTTGAACAGAACTAAAATTTCAGTTCAGATCTGAGTGTTGTGCACACTCAGAAATTATTTAAGGGTTAAATCTAACTGCTGTTCATCTTCTGATTTGATTTCATAAGTTCAGATTTAATTATCTAGCACCCTACAATACAGATCTCCTATTGCATTACTTTTCTGTTTTAAAGTTTGATTTATTTCAGACCCTTGTTGTTCTATCTAACTGAATTTTAAAAGACAGAAATTTTTTGGTTTACTTCCGTATTTCTAACAGATCTCAAAGGAAAGTGAAGAGTCACTCAAGGGAGATCAAGGGTTAAAAGAGTTACATTTCGAAATTGCTTAAAGGCATCTCATGAAGGAGAGAGAGGGCGCATACTTTGAGGAGAGCTTGAGCGGGAAGGTGAAGAGTCACTTTTCTCAAGAGAGAGATTGAGTTCATGGAGAAGTGAGAGGAACAACAAGAGGAGGGCACATTCTCCAAGGGAAAGAGAGAGGTTCGTACAACTAGAGGAGGGGCACGATTTCCAAGGAAGGAGAGGGTCCTTACAGCTGAAGGAGGACACAATTTCCAAGAGGAGAAGAGGACACGATTTTCCAGAAATTGCAGCATTAAATGTTGAGTTCACAGCGGTTAGAAAAGAGGTCGTATAACACTTTTAGAGGTCGCACAACTGCATAGAGACACAGAAATCGAGGCAAGAGGATGGCACAATTTTCTAAGTGTCTTGCTGTACAAAATTAGTGCAGAACAGTACTGCTTAAGTGCACAGAATTTGAGGTTGTATTTGTTGTTAAAGGGACTGTACATTGCAGAAAATGAGGTCTGTTTTGTGTTGTTTTTAGCACACAAATCAAGGAAGTCTGTTGGCACATATTTCTAGAATTTATTGCTGTTGTTACTTGTTGTTGTAAACTCTGATATGAAACTTCTCTGAGCTCAATAAGAATTATCTCCTTAAACTGTCATTTTTCTGTGGATTCTTCCAAGGGGCATAGCCCGTAATTTATGGTGCCAAATGTGTTATTTTGTCTGCTGTTATGAATTATTTCCGCTGCTGATTTAGTTTCAGATCTATGTCATTCAGTGTTTCTGCTCATTAAGTAAAGTTCAGAATTGGGTTTATTGCTTTACTGTTGAAGCTTAATAAGAGGTTGAAATCTGAAGTATGACATAGTGTATTTCTGAGCTATATTTTCAACAGAATGGCCTAGGTGTAGTCCTCCTGTCAAGGAGTGGATGGACTCGAGATGCTATCACATGCGTATTCCGGGATGGAATGCATGTGCGGAGATGACACATCAACATGGTTCATGAAGGCAACCTTTCTATGATAGAAGAAATCCAAGTATGGAGAATGCCTCCCTCATTGAGAGGGAGTGTTGGAGATTTGCAACTTCGGACAGTCATTCTCCACAATAAAGTACAAAAGACCCATCTACACCATTACAGAAGCCCCAGGAAGAATTTCAAGACCCAGGAAGAGAAGCCGTCCCCTCTAGAAAAATAATAATAAAATTGAAAACCCAGAAATAAGAAGTCGACCCCAAACTAGCGCCCAGATCAGTATAAAATTTAAATACAGGACTGGCTCATTTCATTTTGACAATCAGACAGCTCCTTCTGCAGTGCGCACAAGGCAGTGCAGCTACAGTTTTGGCAGTTTCGCTATTTTTGGGTTACTGGTTATCTTGGAGAGTGCACCACACTTGGAGAAGCTCTTGCTTGGTTATTCTTGGTCATATTATTGAGGAGCTAGGTCTTGGTGATGCTATCCTTGGGGAGGATCTTTTTTGTATGGTATTTTGGCTATTGATGGTGATGTACTAGTAATATCTTGGATTGAATTATTCTATAGAAAGGTTGTTGGGTTTTCTCCCAAGGTTGGGTTTCCCAGAATAAACTCTTGTGTTCTTGTGCTGTGTTCTTGTGCTGTGTTCTTGTGTCTACTGTGCATGGTTAATATTTCTAGATCTTGTTATTTCCGCTGCATTGTTATAGTTGAGATTTTCACTGTATAGTTATTCTATGATAACTGATGTATGAAAGTGAATCTTGTTATTAATCATAAGGCAATAACTATCAGATCTCAGAATTATAAAACACCAACAAATTTCACGTTAAACAACCACATCAAAAGACTTCAAAATATGATGCACACACTAAAAAGGAATGTTGTCAACACTCGAATCAGGAACCAAGTCAATCCCCTACAACCAGATAAAGATGATGCCACCAAGAAAACATGCTCAATTACATAGAATCATATTTACTATGCTTTGGGAACAAAGCATTCTTTAAAGGGGTGACAATTTAACAAACATAATAATAATAATAATAATAATTAGGTTAATGAAAATTTAAAAGCCACAAACCCATTCACCTTGTGACTAGGCAATGTACATTTAAAACCCATCACAAGGCTCATTGTAACCACATCATACATATCAATCATTCATTACTCAATATTTTATTATATAATTGCAGAAATACTCTGTCATTTAAGTAATAAACAGGGACTATTTATTCCAGTGTCCCTCACTTGAACAAACAGTGGGGGTGAAAGCTCCTATAGCATGATGGTTGAGAAGATTCCAATCCATCTGGAAATCAAGTTCTTGTTTTAGGCACGAAGTCTGAGGGTGGCTTCTTTAAAAAGGGTCAGTTGTCAAGAGTATGATTCATAGAGTAGGTGTGACAGATGTTGCTTGTGTTTTGTGTGGCAAAGATGAAACGGTGGTGCATGTTTTTTGGACATGTCAAGCTAGGCAGGTGTTTTGAAGATGGTTTCAGGCTGAATATCACTTATTCAGTGCATACCACAGATTGCTATAGGTTTTTTGTGGAAGCACAAGTGTAAAGTTGCTTTTCAGAAGGACCCCTCTTCTTTTAGCCTTGGTGAATTCAGGAGCTTTAAGCAGCACTTGGCTCTGATTGTGGAAGCCAAACTCATTGCCCTTCAATGTGATGCTGAGTTTCTTTCTCTGGGCACAAAAGCACATATGCTTGCCTGTTTGTCTTTTTTAGAGTGGGATTTTCTCAGTCCCCCAGTTGTTTGTGTGATATAATTTTTCTTTTTCCCAATGCACTTATTTGACCTTTGTTATTCCTATGATGAGAAATATGGTTTCTATATTTTCCCGTAAATTTTGCATTCACTGTACCATTTTTTTAAATAGTATAATCATTTTGTTAACTATCTTCTTCATGTATTTTTGGTCCAACAAACCAACCATGCAATATGTACATTGTGACCTTATTTAAGGATTTCTTAGGAAATTGCCATTGGACAAAGGAAGCATAATTATAGTTGAATATATGATGACTTGATGAGTAGCCAGACTTAAACAAGAAAACTCTAGGGCACCGAAAAATAACAGTAGTAACCAAATTTGTTAAGGAAAACAAAAACACGTTCACACTTCTTTGTCATGCATTAGATAACCCTACCTATCATGGATCCAAGAAAAGCAAATGTTAAAATCAAGGCTCATACCAGAAGAGTATTTTGCTCAGTAGTTGAGGTCATGTCAACACGAGTGCTTCCAACATAACCTCCAAACCCAACGCTGGTGGTGTCCGACTGTAGAAGTGAAGCAGCAAGGCTGGAAAATAAAAATCCAAACTTGTTAGGTCCATTGTTTGCTTACTGTTTTCCACTGATCGTGCCAAGAATCAAAAGCATGTAAACATCTTATAAGGGTGAACTATTTTCCTCGTATTCATGAAAACTAAATTTGCAATGTGCATTTACTTGAGGCAAAGTTGAGTGCATTAGAGCTGCCTTAAACTGCCTGTTACTGCAGATTCAATTAAAAAACTAATAACTTTAGCAGAATGACTTCTACTAAAGGCTACTTCCTATCAGTCATTAAATTAAGAGAAATTTTACTAGATGTACCTTGTCCTTGACCTACTTACTCAGATAGATAAAATATGATAATTTTATTAATATCCAACGAATGATCACAATAAGTAGGTCCTTGTTAAGTCCTGTTAATTCATCTGAAATCCTAGCATAGAATCACTTTCCACTACTTGTTAAATTAAATATAAAAAATTAAATTTCCTTTTCTAGAAGGTGCACTCTGTAGCCGTACTAAATTTGATAGTAATCTGTAGTTTTTCTCTTTTCTAAGCAGCCAATCAGCAATTTTGAGAATTTAATAGGTACTTCACTAATTAATCTATACGAAAATATTTAGTGTGTTTTACCTGGAGATATAGTCAAGTGAAAGGAGCCTTATATTTAATGAGTTTTACCTGGAGATAGTCAGGTGGAAGCAGCCCTAAAACTCTATTACTGACAAATCGTTGGATTTTTGTATTTGCAATGTAATCTATTAAGAAGATATGTATAACTTAAAATAAACTTGACTAAGTCCAAGTGAATTTTGACGTAAAGTAGCTCTCATCTTCTCGAGCAAATTGATGAAATTTACTTTAGTTGACAGAAAATGCCCCTAAATTTATCCAATTGTACTTTAGTCTGATAAAAAGTTCAGACCTATATTTCTAGGCTGCCTTTCATATGATATATAATATAGCCTACTTCAAAAAGTTTTCAAGGCTAAAACCATAATGTATATTTTAGTATGTAAGAATCTGAACTTTACAGATGAATATAAATTAGAAGAAATTATAACTGATTTAGAACCATTTCGCACTGCTCATTAAATTATAAGTTCAGTTACACGCCATTTCAGACAGGATTCTATTACACAAGCTTGTGCTGATAAACTAGATTTGAATGAAATCTATGCATTCTCCTCTTTTCTAAAAGTAGTTAGCAATTGATCTATTTTAAGGACATTAAAGGTGACTATTGTAACCTAATATATTTGCAAAAAATAGCATTACTTAATTCGAAATGGCCTTTACTCTGTATTCTGTTAAAAAATCTGTTATTCTCCTTTACACTGTATTCTGTTATTCTCCTTTAAAGACTAAAGACAACTTTGACTAAGAGCCATTGTATACACACTGTTATTTGAACATAATAAAGAAGAAATATTTTATAATAGATTAATATTAGATATAGAAGAGATATTTCTTAAAGTGCCTGAGGGTGTGCTTTCGGAATGAAGGACAAACAACTAAACTTACTGAAGTTTAGGGAAAGTTACTGTATCCAGAATCCTTAAAAGCTAAGTGGCATGAAACATGGAAATGTGTACCTGTTTCCAACGAAATGGGAATGCCTGGAAATGTGACCCCCTCCCCCAAAAAATGGGTAAACACAGTATATAAAAAATACAAAAAATATAAATATATAGTTTTTTTAATAACACGTTATCTTGCAAGAAAATAAGATTGAATCATTGATACACATAAATAAGATTTCAGAAGGAAACCCATGTCTAAACTCTCATGGATGATTACATGATGCAAAATCTCATAGCTTGGTGGTCGTGACTAATGCCAATCCCATACCCTCAGACATGATAGAATCTAGTGGAAACACTACAATCCTGCCAACCCTGAAATACTGAAAACTGTTAAGTCTGCTGAATTCTGAATGGGATATGAAATTCTACTTTCTCCATATGAAGTCCAACGAGGTTGGAACCACTCTCAAACATCCTGAAACAATTAATGTTAATGTTGGCAATTTAAGTAAAATTTGACACTCCTTCATCTTACCTTTTCTATCCACCCAAGGTGACAAACTCCTCAGACCTCAATCCCCTATCTCTGTTTTGTCTTAAAGGGTCATTGGCGTCAATAAGGCGATATTTTCCTATGGGTCCCACTCCCCTCATGAGCACTTGGGTGGGCCCAAAAACTTCCAAAACAGCATCTGAATTGTCACTGGAAACAGCCAAAACGCCTTGGAAACGCTGTCGGTCATACCATACAGCATTTCTAGATTTCAAAACGCTGTACGATATGGCTGACAGCATTTTGTACCCATTTCAGTGTTTCCAGGCATTTCACATACTAGCACGTTACCAAAATAGGTGTTTCCCGCAACTTAGGTCAAAATATTTCTGTGCAAAAGTGACCACAAAAGTTCTCTTATTTTAGTTTAGCTGCCTGTGCAAAATGGCCCTGTAAATTACATGTTTGGTAGTCTCTTATAATGAGAAATCATAGTCTCTTATAAGTAGTAATTAGTTGTAATTATCTTGTAAAAATGTTGGAATATAACTCCTACTTGTTATATGACGCTGTGTGTATGTGTCATTTTATGTTACCTGTTAGAACAAGTCAGTCTCTGCATGACTTTTATGTTCATAACTTATAAGTCATCCATAAGATAGGTGCAAGCAGAAATATATTAAATAGATTATGATTTATTGTATGCTCACCGATGTGAGCAAATATAGTTAGGCATATCATCTTTGCCATGATCTCTTTGGATAAATCTTGTGGAGCTAATTGTGGGCTGATACTTGGTGTAAGGAAGGCTCATCATTAAGGGCCATCACCATATATATATATATATCAGTGTTGCAAACATCGGCATCGGCAAAATATCGTCGAGGGTCTGAAAACGAAAATATCGGCAACATCGGGGAAAATATCAGAAAATATCGGAAAATGTCGTAAGAATGAAAAGCAATGTTGTAAGAATGAAAATATCGGAAAATATCACCGACCCTGATTTTGAAGATAATATCGCCAACATCGAGATATTATCGAGATGTTGGTAACACTGATATATATAGTGGTGGCAAAAGCTTTGGAAAGTTAAGGCCCCTCCCAAGTGTAAGCTGTGGCTCATTTTGAACCATATAGTTTTAACATGGGAAGCCCTCTAGAAAAGAAATAGAGCAGGTCCAATTATTTGTTTACTTTCCAGGTGCAGTTAGGAAAACACTTCACATTTGTAGG
>JZKD02S1673720.1:67307-81524 GCA_000966675.3 Picea glauca
ACATACCTATAGTTTGGTTCCAACGAAGAAATCGAATACACACCCTTGTCGTTCACTCTGAATGTCGAGGAACGAGACACCCAATCTTTTATCAAGCCTGGCATGGTTTTGTCAATTTGTTCGCACTCTTTCTTTTTGAATTCTGCCAGGAATTCTTTGCCATATGTGTGTTCAGAGGTTGCTGGGAGTTTATACATAGACTGGATATGCTCGGGCCTAAAAGTCCCAATCCTGGCCTGTCGGTCATTTATGATAGTTCTGGAAGACAGGTTGACGTGATCCAATGCCCATCGGATCATGTCGTAGTAAGGGAGCAACCGAGGTCTGGTTGCAACCAGGTGCATTCCCGACTGAACAATTGTCTTGTACTTAGTGTTCAGGTCGTCCTTCACAATATCATAGTTATAGTCATCAGAGTCTGAACAGTTTTCCAACTCAGATTGTAGGACATCTGAAATAGACGACCAGGTGGATACTGAGCCGTCCGTCCGAGGCGAAGTATCTGAGACGTTGTCCTGACCCTGTGCTGCAACTTCAACATTTGCTTTAGCTGCTCTCCTCGGCGCCATAATTGAAGCTTTCTTTTTTGCTCTTTTGCAGTAGACCTGTGTATACATGCGGAAATGAGTTTCCTCGGAGAAAAGCGAGTTCTATACGCTTAAGAGAAATGTTTTAGAACAGAACGAAACCTTCGTATATATTTGAAAAACTTGTACCCTTTGAAAGCAAGTATGTCAAATCGTAAAATAAAACCGAATTAATTGTATAAATCCGATCTTGTTTATTCGTGGATTTACCCTAATTCTTCATAAATGCCATCAATGCTCGACGGCTTGACAGGCAATCGAGTTATGGAGAGTAAGCAAGTACCTCGTGAAATGTGCCATCCTTGAAGTGCGGGACGTATTTTAAATAAAAATCAAATCTTATGGGTTTAAATCATTTCCTCGCTTTTCGCCGCATCGCGAATTTCCCTTTAATATTCTGACTTTACAACTCGCGAGACTGTGAGTTCCGATTTAGCATTAATTAACAATAATCGTGATGTGACAGATCCTTAATGACATGATTAGCTTAATCGCCATATCGTGACTCGGGAATTCGAAGACAAATTTTTAGGAGAATGATACGCCGAGTCGCAATATCGCGATGCGGCGATAATTAAGGCTCGAATTAAGAAAAGGAAATCTTAGGTTAGGCGATTAATTAATCTCGCTATAATTATGTCGCAACTTCACGAATCGGAGTTTTGTACACTTTAACTTTACGAAAGAAAATGCCGAACGACGATGTGCCGAGAACCAAGCTTAATCGTGGTCAGTTTTTTGCCCTTGGTTCTTGACTAAGGTTATCAAAAAGTTATCGCGTTCTCGGCCTTCGGGGTTGTAAAAACAAAAATTTAGAGTCGATGAATGCCGAGGCGCGAAACCCCGATGATGTCTAATCAAGGGTTAAAGGTTTTATTTTAGTTAATGCCTTGGGTGAAATTAAAAACCGAGTTCACATTTTCGCGACTCGGGACTTGGGAAATCAAGGAATAAAGTGTCCGACTGGCGAGACCCCAAAATAAAACAAAAGAGCAAATGTTCTTGCGAATGGTTCTGTTTTAAAAGTGGGAAAAGAATTTCTGCTTAGGCGACAAGATTTACAGAGTTTTAAGATTCCGGAAGGGGAAGAAAAGCAACTTTAGATCTCAGATATCAAATTTGAAAATTGCGTAGGGTGAAAAACAAGGGCGGCTCCAACATAGGCTCCAACTAGGGATCCCGCTTCCCTGTGAGGCGGGAAGAACAGTAGACCAGGTGCCAAAATTGGGTAAATGGAGTCATAGGCTAAAGTAAAAGGAAAAAGAAAAAAGAGGGGAGAAAATTTTCGCTTGGTACCCCAGAAATTTTTTCGAACTCAGATACTCTTACCAAACATGGCTGAAGTCACTTTCGCAACTTTCCCTCTCTCACTACTAAGTTTGGGGAACGCTTTAAGACAGTCGTAACGGTCCTAGGATATTCAACACATCTTGTGATCCTCAGCTTGCATAAAAAAGAATGATATTATATAATTTTAAGAAAAAGGGAAGTGCCATCAGAATTTGGGGAAATGATCAGGTTTTCAGAAAGCGTTGATTACCAGAGTAAATTGATATTTATGTATAACAGCCTTACAGATCTCTCAGACATTGCTTCACTGCCAGCGAGCCTGTTCAGTACCCCAGTGAAGTTGTTTGACCCCTTTTTTACTGAATTTCTTTTCACCACTTCGGAAAATATTTATGCGTTTAAATGCTAAGACGAGGGCAATGATTTCTGAATTTCCTTTCATCGTCTTAATGGACTAGGTGGGGGCAATCATTTCTAAATTTACTTTCACCACCTGTCTTTGTATTTACTTTTTAAAACACGAAGATGGGAGCAATCAGTTTATATCAGGGCTGAGATCTATAAAATATTTTTTATCAGAGGTCTGTCAACTTATTTTGATTACTCGGTATCAACCCTCCTTTGACCCTCACAAGACCTTTAGTTCCTTAGGGAGACAGGGGAGAATAATTTTTTTTTTTTTAAGGAACATCCTGTTTAAGCAAGCCTTGATTTTTTCGACGCTGTTAAAAAACCTAGGAAAGTTAAGACCACTATAAACGTTCCTTAACTAAGCAGAAGATCAAGTAGTTGCAAGGACCAACTTTCTTATTAAGATCTGTTCCCAAATCCCTGAGGTTTTAAAACGAAAAACTTTTACTCTTTTGCGAAAACTCGGGAAGATAGTGACTTAATAGAATCAGGCTCCAAATACAGACAGAAAACAAGGTAGCAATTCAATGGCTTGACATTCAAAAAGGTGACAACAGTTTGGGACTGGTTTTCGGATATATTTTGGAACAAGAGTTTTGACTGTCTGTTTTTTGGATTTTAATATATTCACTCAAATTATTTGGTTTGAAGATTATGAAGTCAAAAATAATCCCATTATCTGCTTTTCGTATTTCAATTTGAACAATTATTATCTTAGATTGCTAAAGCAGCCTTTCATGACCAGAGTTATTGAAAAACTTACCTCTGTCTTTCTTTTCAATTTCTTTGTGAACTACGGATTATCTTATGTATCACCCGTTTTATGTCGTCCTATTTCCCACACCGATCTGCACCTTATTTCTTCAGCTAGTTATCTGCAGCTGGACTCCTGCAAAAACAAATACGACTTTGATTTAAAATGTGTTGAGGATTTAGGAAGGAAAACCCAAAATTGAAAATAAATGCTTGAGCAAAAAATATAACTATGTACAAACAATCATAATAAAATTTATTTATTTACAATTATATATATACAATTTCTTATTTTTTTATTTTGTTTTATTTTCTTTTTTCATCGGATGACTGTCAAATCATGTAGTGCTTTAGATATCGCCCGTTGATAGGGGCGCTGAGAACTTCTCCATCAATATTTTCCAGGAGAAAGGAATTTTTTCCTTCTGGAGCCGAGATCCTGAATGGTCCATACCAAAGGTGGTCAAATTTGCCATGTTTCACGGCTTCTTCCCTTCTCGTATCCCATCTTAACACCAAGTCACCTGGGAGGAACTCTCTGTCCTTTGCCTTAAGATCGAACAATGCTTTCATATCGTCCTGGTATTTTTGCATTTTCTCATCAACCTCCACTCTGAGCTGTTGAACCTCAATCAGTTGGTTAATTCTTCGGGTTACATGATTGGGCTCTTCATTTTGATCCTGCCATAATTTCATCACTGGCAATGCTAAGTTTATAGGCAGAATCGCCTCAGTCCCATACACCATTTGAAACGGTGAAATGCCGATAGACCTTTTAGTACTGATGCGATTTGCCCATAATGCGTGCTTCAAATGTACATGCCAGGACCTCTTGTTTTCGTTCAGTACCTTTTTGATTACGTTTACCAAGCTCTTATTGGATGATTCAGCTAGTCCATTTCCCTGAGGGTAATAAGCAGTGGAATGGCCGAGAATGATACTGTACTTTTGGCAGAAGTCGATCATAGCCATGGATTTGAAAGCCTGGGCATTGTCGGTAACAATCTTTCGGGCACACCCAAATCTTGACAAGATGTTATCTTCCAAGAAGTCAATCACTACCGAGTCTGTTGCTCTTTTGGTTGGAATTGCTTCCACCCACTTAGTAAAATAATCTGTGGTCGTTAAGATCCATCTATGTTGAGCACTAGAATGGGGATTTATTTCTCCTATGAAATCTAATCCCCATTGTTGAAAAGGGGCTTCAGTTTTGACCGGAACGAGCGGTAGTGCAGGGAGTTTTTGCTTACCAACGAATATTTGACACGAGTAACAGGCACGTACTTTAACATTAACGTCCGAAAATAGTTTCGGCCAATAGTATCCGACCCTCAGGATCTTGTAGGCTGTGGCTCTCCATGCGTGGTGTCCCCCGCAGATTCCTTCATGAAACTCTTCTATAACTCGCGAAGTTTCCGACTCAACCAGACAGACCAATAAAAACCCGAGTGGATCCTTCCAGTATAGTTGATTTTCGGAGATGCAATATTTTACAGCATGGAGTTTTAAAGTTCTGTATTTGGCTGGTGTTAGTCCATCTGGGCATCTCAGGTTTAGCAAGTAGAAGACTATATCTTTATACCAGCTTGACAACACGAATTTTTCCTCAACCTTGCTTGGATACGTCTGGTCATCCGGTTCTTGCAAACGTGTGTCTTCACCTTCCCCTCGTAGGCAATTGATGTCAAGAGATCTAAGGTTTGACTCAACCAAGAGTTTGGCTAGACCCTTTCCCTTTATCAATTTAGTTGGCTTGATTTCCAGATCAAATTCTTGTATTTTAGCGAGCCAGCGCCCTCGTTTTCCATCACTATCCGGCTGTACCAATATATCTTTCACAGCGATGGTTGGTACGTACGCAATGATTTTTAAATGCAGAACGTAAGTTCTGAATGCTTTTAGCGCTTTCACCATTGTGTACGCCTGTTTTTCTATTATATCATACTTTAGTTCGGCGTCTCTAATGCTTTTGCTAAAAAATGCGATCGGGCGTTCAAAACCTTCATCATCTTTTTGCAGCAACACCGCGACGATAGTATGTTGAGAAGCGAACGAGAAGATGAGGAAATCTTTCAAGTAATCTGGACTTGTTAACACAGGTGCCTCGCTGATGACTTTTTTAATACACTCGAACGACGCTTTAGCCTCGGTCGTCCATTTTACTCTGCTATCTTTCTTCAGCATTCCTGTGATCAATTTGACAATCTCAGTAAAATTTGGTATAAACCTTTATAAAAAATTTATTGTACCTAAGAAAGATTGAATTTCTTTAACGTTTCTAGGAATATTGATAGTTTGTATCGCTTCAACCCTCTTAGGATCAATCTTGATCCCATCTTTAAATACGATATGCCCCAGAAGCTTACCTTCCTGCATAGCGAAATGTGATTTCTTTGGGTTCAAAGACAGGCCATACCTGCGGCATTTTTCGAAAGTCTATTTTAAATGGATCAAATGTTCTTCATCGGTTTTAGAAAAAACCGTCAAATCTTCAAGGTAAATTACTACGAACTTATCTCTTTCTCGAACGAAAGCGATATCCATGGCACGCTGGAAGGTAGCCCCTGCATTCATTAAACCAAAAGGCATTTTATCATACATGAATGTACCCCATGATGTGGTGAAAGCGGTTTTTTCTCTGTCTTGCTCGTTCACGACGATTTGATTGTACCCAGAAAACCCATCTATCATAGACATTCGATTTGCTCCAACTACCTTTTCCAGGACGTGATCCATTTTAGGAAGTGGATAATTATCTTTAAGGGATGACCTGTTCAAGTTGCGGAAATCTACACATAGTCTGATTTCTCCGTTCTTTTTTCTGACGGGAACCAAATTTGCTACCCATTCTGAGTATCTTAGGGGTACAATTATTTTCGCATCTAAGAGCTTCTTAACTTCTTTTTCAATAACAGGCAACAAAATGGGGTTAAACTGCCTGAGTTTCTTCCTAAAAGGCTTGACTCTGGGCTTCAAAGGTATCTTGTGCTCAATTAAAGAAGTATCGTATGTTCGAAGCTCGTCATAGGACCAGGCAAAAAAATCTTTATACTGTTTGAGTAAGTCTCTATACTGGTCTTTTACCTTAGGAGGGAGGAGTTTAGATATCTTTACTATCCTGGAATCTTTTTCAGTTCCTATGTCGCAATCTTCCACTTCTTCTGGTTGGGGCTGTAAAGTGGATTTCACAGGTATGTCGTTCTGATTGAAAAGTCTTTCCAAAGGAATTAAGCCTTTCGGGATTTGGTTATTTTTGAGGATCAACATGCGATGATCCGCTATTCTTTCTCGGAAGGTTTCAGGATATTCATCGTCTTGCATAATCTAGGTCGGGTCATTTTGATTTTCTTGCTCTGGATGAGTTTCAGAGAATTCACCTATTGCTATGAGAAATTTCTGAATTTGTTCGTCATCTTCAAAAACCTGCGAGTGTCGGATATTGTCTGGTATAGAGGCTTTATATCTGATTTCAATATGATATTTCAGTTTAACATTCGTGGGAGGGGAAAAGGTTGAGGCTGCCTTGGCTAATGCGTCAGCATGTAGATTCTCTGTGCGAGGAATAAAATGGACTTTTATAGATGAGAAAAAATTCTCCATTAAATCCCAGGCACAATTTCTGTATGTTCTCAATCTGGGATGTTTGGCTAGGTATTGTCGGTTTATTTGTTTTACTATCAATTCAGCGTCACCGTAAACCTCCAAGTTTTTTATGTTTAACCTCTTGGCAGCCTCTAAACCTAAGATTAATGCTTCATATTCGCATACGTTGTTGGTGTAATCTATGTCCCACTGTAAATCAAGGAATAAAGTGTCCGACTGGCGAGACCCCAAAATAAAACAAAAGAGCAAATGTTCTTGCGAATGGTTCTGTTTTAAAAGTGGGAAAAGCATTTCTGCTTAGGCGACAAGATTTACAGAGTTTTAAGATTCCGGAAGGGGAAGAAAAGCAACTTTAGATCTCATATATCAAATTTGAAAATTGCGTAGGGTGAAAAACAAGGGCGGCTCCAACACCTCCTAGTCTCCTATATATACCAAGGAGACATTTTCGTTTGGAATCATCATGTAATTGGATATTTATGTGGGCATAAGAAGTTTTCCTCCTCGAAGAGGCTTATTATTTGAATTTGTCTCTTTTTCAAGGCGTTGAGTACCTATTCTGAGGTTTTTCTATGCTATATTGATATTTGGTTCTTAACACTCTCACACAACAATTAATACAAAATGAATCATCGATAACTCAATCACAACAATTAACATAGCCACAAGAGAATTTCATCACACAAAGACATAATGTTTACCCTAGAAACCCAAATGGGAAAACTAGGTTTGTATGGTTGCTCAATGTATTTCGACAATCTCTGACACAATGCAACCTATGGCTCTTTCTGTGTATCCTCCTCCTTAGCCAAAAGATTCTTTGAGAATGAAAATAAAAAACTAAATAGAAAGAGCTAGGGTAATGGGAATGCCAATAGGCATGACCCTATATTTCCCATTCCTCACTCTTCGCTCTCCTTTATTATTTTTTCTTTTCATTTAATTCTCTATTTTTGTCTTTTGTCTTGTTCACTTTTTACAACTACATTGTTTTCCATAGTTTGTCTAACCTTCATAAATTGTTGAATTGGCTTGCAGGTACTGATTCTTACAACCATTCAAGAGTTCAAATCCATTTCATATCACACCTCCCCATTAAAAGGCTTTTTGGTCTCAAAAAGATCAAAAGAACTGATATGGATCAATGTACCTTATTTTTGGTTCCCTGGAATGTGGTTCTAACTCTGGCTTGGCTACAACTATGACTCTAGATATTGTTCTAGTTATGGCTATGGCTCTAGCTCTGGTTTTTGTCTCACTTGTTCCTGCAATGCAGAAGTCTACTTGCTAACTCTCATCTCCAAGCAATCTCCAAATATAAACTCTGCAATCAACATCCATTCTTGTCTCTCTTAGTCTTGGAGGTGGTCCATCTTGATAGTCAATGGATCCAAGTTGAATGATGGTTTGTGTTCAATGTGACCCCAACAAACCATGCCATCACATAACAACTTCACAAGAGGTCACATGACTACTTTCTTCTGCTGGGACTAATTGCTTCCTAACATGGAAACAATTATTTGTGGAAATGTCAATAGAATGACTATCTTTCATACCCCTACATGTTGGCTGTAGGATTCTTGATCATTGGTATGTTAGTTCATCCACTGATAAGTCGTTCTTCAACTAGCTTGTAATGAAATAAATGTCATCACATGCTTAAGTTCCTTCTTTGCTCTCTCCTTCTTCCATCAAACAAGTACTTGCTTCGTTGGTGAGGTTGACCTCTTAATCCATTGTAACTCCTTGGATAGCTTCTACTCCTCGGGATGGAGATGCAATGAACTCTTCATCCTTATTGTTCTTCATTCTCCACACTCTTCTCTTAGTTGTGTAGTTTCTAGGGTGAGTCTTTGGTTGAAGTCGCATGTGGCATGTGACTTGCTTCTCTGTTAAGGCCTGTGGCATGTGGCTTGCTTCTCTGTTAAGGCCACTAAGGCCCCAACACTCATTTATTATGAGTTTACTTGTTAGGATTAGGTCGGCTTAGTGGTAGGTTACATCATGCTCACTTTATTTCCTATTTATAATAAAGGAGAATAATTTGTATAAGCCTTTCATCTTGTCTTTTGAATTGGATACATTGTAAAAGGAGGTTTCCCCCTCGAACTGGCCGAAATTTCAAAGATACAATAGAAGAAAGGTCTGCCATAAGGATAGAGTCCAGATTAGCATTTTAAAAGGTGTGTTGACTTAAGACTATCATAACTTTTGATTGGGATGTCTAATTGAGGTGGTTCAAAATCCAATGGAAAGAGAAAACATGGGAGCATATATTCGACAAATGATGATAAATATTTTAGATAATCATATATAAGATATTGAAGTTGTAATTGGAGGGTTTATGTTAGACCTCAACTAAGATATAATGGCAACACATATGTTTTATGGAGATGAATATAAAGATAAAAGCAATCCCATGGAATGGTTGAGAATGATAAAGAAAACTAATTTGGGTCCTCTTTTGTAAATTAATCATTTTTACGGTGAAGACTAGGAATGGTAGATGAGTATTGATAAAGATACTAGACAGAACATCACATGGGAAGAATTCGAAGAACCTTTCTAAAAAAAATGGATCAAAGACTTAAAAATAGAGGATATGCATAAAATTCAAGTGGACTTGAAAGAATCAAAAGAAACAATTTCCAAATTGCAGGAGGATAATGAAGAGCTAAGCAAATATATTATAAAGAAAAACGACGAGTTCGCCAGGATGCAATCCCTTAATGAATCACTCTTTAAGGAGGTTAAGAACTTAAAGCAAGAAAATAGTAGCAAAGCAAAGTGGGAAAATGATGATTCAAGGGAAGAATTGAAAAATAAAGATGAAGAAATCAAAAGGTTATGTAAGCACAAGCAAGAACTTCTTAATGATGTTAAGAAGATGAAAAGGATATTACAAGAGTCAGAATCAAAGAATAGGGATGAAAATATTACCACAACAACTGAAGAGGACACTATCAAAAAACTTGAAGAGGAAATTTGCAAGAAGGTCGAGGAATCACTAAATATTGATGAGGTAAAATTATAAATGCAATATAGAATTGAAGGACACAAGAACTTGATAAATGGGATCACATTGCAACCTCAAAAGGAGAAAGAAGATAAGATTAAAGAAGGTCACCATAAGATACTTGAAGAAGTTGAAGTCCATATAGAGGATGTACATGTGATATAGGTGGATATCGGTGGCCATCCACCTATTCCAATTGGCTCAAAACAGTCTTCTGACATTTTACTATTTTTAGCAGTTTTTCAGTTCCTAAACTTCTGGGGCCATTTTGAGGGCCTAAATGAAGTTTTTCTAGGATAGAGCACCTCAATGATAGATTAAGGCTTTGATTGAGCCCCAAAAATGAATCTCATCGACGATACCTTTCCAACGAGCTATCGTGCACCCCAAACAAAGATCGTATGCCAAAGTTATGCCCCCGGGAAGTTGATACACCAAACTACCTAAAACGGGGTCCACAAAATTGTTGGCTTTTCACCTTCCGGGAATAGGGTTTTGGATTTTATTTATGTTAAAAAGGCCTTTGGAGCCTCATTGTAATCATATTCTTGCGAATATGAGTAGCCGCCACATCTCTTCTCAGAGATAAGTTGCCACCATTCTATCAAGTCTTTCACTTTGTATTTCTATAGTTTTGTACATTTCGCTCATTAATAGAAATTGTGTATTACTATATATCTGTGCCTCTTTTTATATATCTGATATATACCTGTTATATTATTATCTCTCTTGCAATATCTCTGTATATTTATGTGTTATATCTCCTCTCTCATTTCGTGCCAAACATAATCTGGATCAACATGCCAATTATGATGGTATTATCTCCAAGGCTAGAGTAATCAAAGACCATGCAAAGAGGAGATAGGATGTCATTGTCTATGAAAATAAGATATATAAAATGGGTGTCAGAGTGAAGTAAAATAATCAAATGTAAAACCATATCAACACCCTGATTACTGGGAAAGTTTTCAAGGAAGATAAGAAGGTCAATATCAACATTATCAAGGAAGAAGATGGAATACTTATCAATATCCATGGAGCAAGGCATCACAAAACCACTCTTCAACAAGCTATTATCAGAGACCAACAACCACTCCAAATTGGAGAAGTTACAACAACAATACATGGAATCAAATGAAAGAAAATTACGCAATAACTAGCCATCAAGTATTAAGACAAAAGAATTGATTTTGGATGGATGGATCATCATTAGTGGAAAGAAGAAAGTAGGAACATAAGAAATCATATTACTTAGTTTCATCACATGTGAATCCTTTAATTGTAAAGCTTCAAGAACAAAGATTTTTGAAGGAGGGTACTATGATATGACCCAAGGGGGGGGGCATATATGAGGTTAAATGTATATAGTAATGACCCCAGAGGGGGCATATATGGGGTTAAATGTATGTAGTATGACCACAATGTGGGGCATATATGGGGTTAAATGTACATGTAATGTGTAAATGTATATGCAATAGGGTCGGCCTAATAACAAAGGGGCTTCATGTTCATTGTGTGAATATGTATATATAGAGATCATGTATTCATTATTAGAGACATGTGAATTGTGATGTATGAATGTATTTGGGTATTTGGAGCTTTAAGAAGTTATTGAGTAAATTATCTCTCTTATATTTATTGTAGTTATTCTCTACACTCACATTGGTGTACATGGTGTGTACTTCTAGTTTATTGAGATATCTTAAGCATTTAGATCACAACATTTGGTATCAAAGCATCGATCATAGGGTTGTGTTGCTTCGAGCGAGTCATCTTGACATTTTCGTTGTAAATATTTTTCTATGATGTTTCAAACTATGAAATTCTTATAATACTAAGAAGACATATTTAAGTATGTTTGGTAAAAATTCCAGGTTCTAGGTCATTTTACTTTCGGAGATACATCCTATGCAAGTTGGGGATTTTTACTCGCCTTGAAATTAGTCTCAAACGAGTCATTTTTGGAATTTCACCATACATTTTGTTGGATGATGTTTCAAACTCTACAATTTTCAGGATACCAAGAAAACACATTGAAGTTCACCTGGTCAAAATTTTAGGTTATGGATTATTGTAAGTTCGGAGATACAAGTAGTGGAAATTAGGGTTTTTTAACTAACCCTAAACTAGTCTCAAATAAGTATTTTGGGTAAAACAATCATATATTATTCATTAAAGATCCAAATTTAGTTCCACCAATTGCATTGGAAATATAGCAAGTTGCAGTATTTCAGGTCAAAACTTTATAATCATATCATAGAAATTTGTTGTGTGGAATTTTGTACAAGTTCACTCTCTCAAAAAGTCCAAAAATCAACAAGTTTTGGGAAAGTTATTATAACTTCCACTTGGCACATAAAATTTTGGTCAGACCTATGACATTGCAGAGAAGACATATGAGAGTACCATAGGCAAACATTTCAGACTCAAAGGGGTTGAAACTTCAAATACATCGTAAGAAAGGTCGACCATAAGGACAAACTCCAAATTATGTTTTATAAGGTATGTTGACTTAAAACTATCATAAATTTTGATTGGGATGTCCGTTTGAGGTGATTCAAAAGCCACTGGAAAGAGAAAATATGGGAGAATATATTTGACAACGATAATAACTATTTTGGATCAACATTTATAAGATATTGAAGTTTTAATTTGAGAGTTTCTATTAGACCTTAATTAAGATATAATGGCAACACGCATGTTTTATGGAGATGAACATAAAGATAAAATCAATCCCATGGAATGATTGAGAATGATAAAGAAAACTAATTTGGGTCCTCTTTTGATAAGTAATCATTTTTATGGTGAAGCTTGGGAATGGTGGATGAGTATTGATAAAGATACTAGACAAAAATGACATGGGAAGTATTTGAGAAAATCTTTTACAGTAAATGGGTCAAGGAAACAAATATGGAGGAGATGCATGAAATTCAAGTGGAATTAAGGAATCACAAAAAGAAGTCTTCAAATTGCAGAAGGATAATGAAGAACTAAGTAAATATATTATTAACAAAGATGACAAGTTAGAAAAGATGCAAATCCTTAATGAATCACTCATTAATGAGGTTAAGAACTTAAAGCAGGAAAATATTAGCAAAAGAAAGTTGGAAAATGATGCATCTAGGGAAGAATAGAAAAAGAGAGATGAAGAAATAAAAAAGTTACATAAGCATAATCAAGAAATTCTTAATGATGCTAAGAAGGTGAAAGGAAATTACACGATTCTGAAACAAAGAATAGGGATTAAGATATTACCACAAAATTTGAAGAGGACACCATAAAAAAACTTGAAGAGGAAATTTGCAAGAAGGTTGAGGAATACCTAAATATTGATGAGGTAAAATCATAAATACAATCTAGAATTGAAGAAGGATGTAATAATTTGATAGACGGGGTCACATTGCAGCTTCAAAAGGATAAAGAAGAAAAGATGCAAGAAGGTCACAAAGAATACTCGAAGAAGTTGAACTTCATTTAGAGGATGTACATGCCAAATATGATGGTATTATCTCCAAGGCTAGAGAAATAAAAAACCAAGCAAAGCAGATAGAGGATGTCATTGTCTTTGAAAAGAGGATATATGAAATGGGAGTGCAAAATGAAGGGAAACCATCAAATGTGAAACCATATCGACACCCTCATTACCAGGAAGGATGTACATGCCAAATATGATGGTATTATCTCCAAGGCTAGAAATCAAAGACCAAGCAAAGAGGATCGAGGATGCCATTGTCTTTGAAAATAAGATAAATGAAATGGGTGTGGAGAATGAAGGAAAACCATCAAATGTGAAACCGTATCGACACCCTCATTACCAGGAAAGATTTCAAGGAATGAAAGAAGATCGATGTTAACATTCTCAAGGAAGAAGATGAAATACTCATCAATATTCATGGAATAGGGCATCACAAAACCACACTTCAACAAACTTTCATTACACACCAAAAACTACTACAAATTGGAGAAGTTACAATAATAATACATGGAATCGAAAGAAAGAAAAATATGCAACAACCAACCATCAAGTATTACTACAAAAAGAATTGATTTTGGATGGATGGATCATCATCAATGGAAATAAGAAAGCATAAATGCAATAAAATCATATCACTTGGTTTCATCACATGTAAATCCTTTAACTGCAAATCTTTGAGGACAAGGCTTTTGAAGGAGGATACTACGATATGACCCCAAGGGGGGCATATATGGGGTTAAATGTATATGACATGAACTCAATGGGGGGCATATGTGGGGTTAAATGTACATGTAATGTGTAAATGCATATGTAATAGGGCCGGCCTAATAATAAAGGGGCTGCATGTGCAATGCGTGAATAGGTATATATAGAGATCATGTATTCATTATCGAGGACATGGAATTGTGATGCATGAATGCATTTGGGTATTTGGAGGAGGTCCTCATATTATTTAAGGAGTTATTGTGTAACTGTAAGGTAGCTAGAGAGGTAGTGGGGGGGCCCAGAGGGCCCATAGTGATAATAGTGGAGGTCATTCAATGTAAGGTGGACTAGGTCCACTATATTATTAAATAAGGCCC
>JZKD02S1673720.1:97958-108994 GCA_000966675.3 Picea glauca
TCAGGCTCACAATCTTCATTCTTATCTGCTTTAAATGATGCTTCTCTAGAGGTGGTTTTATCTGTGACTATCCTCATTTCATATGCAGTCAACGTTCCTAGAATTTGATCAAAAGCCAAAGTCTTTATATCATTAAGTTCTTCTATAGCTGAGACCTTTGGGTTAAACCTATCTGGTAGAGATCTCAAATTTTTCTGAACGAAAGAGGATTCCTCAATTTTTTCACCAAGTGCTTTCATTGCATTTACTAGTTCTTCAACTCTCAGAAAATACTTCCCAATTGTTTCATCTTCTTTCATATGTAGCTTTTCAAACTGTACTGTAGGTTTGAAGCTTGGCATCTTTTACCTTGTCATTACCTTCATAACTGTTAATGAGTTTGTCCCACATTTCTTTAGCAGTTTGAAGATGCATCACCTTCACAAACTCGGCTTCTGCAAGTCCATTCAAGATAGCATTCATTCCCTTAGCATTAAAGCTAAATTCTAACTTATCATCTTTAGAGGCTAGCACAACAGGCTTTATGTATCTAGTCTCTACTACATCCCATACATCAGCTCCTAAGGCCATTAGGTATGTTCTCATTCTAACCTTCCAGAAGGGAAAATTCGTTCCATCAAATAGAGGAGGCCTAGTGACTGAAGTCCCTTAATGGCTTGTCATGTTTAATCTTACAGATCTAAATTTAAATAAAAGGCACCGGATTTGATACCAATTGTTGGACAACGAAGGGGGGGGGGGGATGAATCAGTTGTTACCATGCTTAAACAATTAAACTTATTTTCAACTCTTTGCAGAAACACTTAATGACATTCACAATAGTGCAGGGAAGTAAGCAATAACATATTCAACATCAGTCACACACATGAGATACACAGAGACATATATTTCCTGAGGACACCCATAAAGGGTAAAAACCTCTTTTTCTTTATATGATAAGTAATCTTTACATTCTTTACGTTATCATACATATGAGCTCCAACTCATTGTGAGGCTACAACCTCTGTTTTGCAAGCTACAACTTGCTGAGAGCACCAACTCTCTGTTTTCTCTACCACCCACTAGAAGGAAGCACCAACTCCTTGGTTTCTCTAGCACCAACTAGAAGGAAGCACCAATCCCCTGGTTTCTCTAGCACCAACTAGAAGGAAGCACCAACTCCCTGGTTTCTCTAGCACCAAATAGAAGGAAGCTACAACTCCCTGTGTTCAAGCACCAACTTGAACCTCTGAGGACACCAGTCCTCCCTAGCACCTCCCTTCCACCCTAGATTATGAATATGAAATACTGAAACCTATTACAGTGATATAGTGTTCAATAACAACTTACTAGTCTCATCACTATTTTGCAAGATTTTGCTACTCAGTCTTCCTCACTATCTTCCAGCATGGATCCGCTGCTGATTTTGTTCTTCTGCCTTTTGTGCTCTGTGTGCCATTCCCATTCAATGCACCTTTATTTCCTATCCATTTCAGCTGCTGCACCACCCCTTTACTTCCTCACACATGCATTACTTCTCCTCAACAACAACAACCTCATCACTTCTCTGTGTCGTGTACTTATAGCTTCTATGCACCTTGTGCATGCAATGTATGCAATGCCTCTGCCTGCTCACACCGCATTCATTTCCTCCACACCTCGAGTGCTCTGTCTGATCATCATGGTAACCTTTCAGCTTCTCTGGTGGTTTGCCCACATGTTCAACATCACTGGATGTCATGTTGATATTCCTCAGCCTCTCTGGTAGTTGAGACTCTTCATCTTCTTTGTCTTAGACGAGCTTATCCTTTTTGTTTTCAGCTACAGACTTCAATCCCCTTCCATCTGTCAATCGCCTGTATCAATAATCCTCAATCCACTAGAAGATGCCTTGAGACTCTTCATCTTCTTTGGCGATCACACTCAGTCCTCTTCGAGTCCTCTGCCAGAGATCATCATTTGTTTTAGCTGTTACACTGAGAAGCGCAAAAGTAGCCCTGCGATCTTGTTCAACTTCACCTGCACCGTTGGATTGAATTCATAGAAACTTACGTTTACTTTTCCATTTCGCACTTCGGCATTTCGGGATCCCCGTGGTAAATATTTTGTTACACTCCATGTCCCAATCCCTGAAACTCCGAAATGGAGCTTATCTGAACTAGCTCCTTCCTTCATCTTCCACCGATGTGACTAATGGCTGCGACCACAGATTGAGCCAAAACGTGTTTCGCATTTCGGAATTTCGGCACTCCTATGGTAGAGTCTCTTGACGCTCCATGTCCCGATATCCAAAGCTCCGAAATGGAGTCAGATCAACGGTCCACACTCTAAGTGATTCGACGATCCTGATCTCTTCATGATTTTGTATATCACGATTTCGGGGTTTGCGACTTCAGGACTCCTATGGTAGGAGTTCTTGACATCTCCATCTCTCGATTTCTGAAACTTCGAAAGGGAGTCGAATCAACGGTCCACATAACCCCCTGAGATGGACGGTTGACGAGATTTCGACGTTTCGCATTTCGCGATTTTGGGACTCCTGTGGTAGGATTTCTTGACATCTCCATCTACCGATTTCCGAAACTCCGAAAGGGAGTCGGATCAATGGTCCACATAACCCCCTGAGATGGATGGTTGACGGGATTTCAACGTTTTGCATTTTGTGATTTCGGGACTCCTGTGGTGGGAGTTCTTGACATCTCCATCTCCCGATTTCCGAAACTCCGAAGTGATGTAAACTTGCTGACGTCACACGTGGATTGACACTTGTCGAATAACTGCCACGTGTCACTCTGATTCGTGACTTACATGTGCCTGAAATGTTGAATTAGCTTGACACTTGTCATTGCCTAGTTGTGCCACGTGTTCTTAGCTGACGTGGTTTGCTGACGTGTCTGTTTCCAGATTTCTCATTTCGCGAATTCGACATTCTTGTTGTTAAGTGTTCTTTGGCAATTCAAAGTCCCAGTATTCAAAACTCCGAAATGGAGTTTACTTTGGGGTTTCGCATTTCATGAATTCGGAAAGTTAGGGAACCCTGTTGTTTTGACTTCCCAGTCAGCAAAACGATGATCTATGTCCACGTGTCCTACCCGTAAATGGACGGTCCTCCTTCTTTCAGGATTTTGTACGCCTGCTTCTCCTTGTACTTTAAAGAACGTATAGGTTCTCCTTGATCCAATGATGGTCGGATCCCGCGCTTGAGAACTGTCCTCCTCTTCAGTGCGCTCTTCTTGTCTACATTCAGATCTGACGACCATCGGGAATTCAGGATGGGATCCAACGATTACTGACGCTTCTCCTCCCGAGCTTACGCATCCTTCTTACTTGGGAGAATTTCTAAGTCTCAAGGGCCTCAACCTTTTTATCTGCTTGAGATCCTGAGTATGCTATCTCTCTTGAGCTTTGGCAATGAGTTAACCTAATCCTTGGTGCACACCTACACGCTGCGTTCGACTCTACGCTAATTCCTCCTGAGCTTACTTTTTCCTTGTTTTGCCTTTGCTGCATACTCTGATCTTGCCATCAATGACAAGCACATACTACATGTAAAGCATGCCAACGATCCTTTGCACTATCTCTTCCGATCTTATTGAGCTTGCTCTGCAGCGTCTTCCCAAAATACTTCTAGTGCCCGTCTATTACATTCTTCCTGTACTCAAGCCATCATCGTTGCTGTACTTGCCATCAATGACAAGCATACGCTGCTTGTAAAACATGCCAACAAAAACTTCATAAATAAACCCTTGAACATCAAAGATACCAAACATTCACCATAAACAACACAAGAATATAGAGAAAAGAACTTTTAAGGTAGGGTAACACGATCAAATATGTTGGGTGTGTGTTATATTCTTTGCACGAGTAGTAGTGTTTGAGCGTCTGCGCCGGGCGCGCAGGGGGGTGCAGGGGGGCAGAGCCCCCCGCGCGGGGGTTTGGGGGCAGTGCCCCCAATTTTTTTTTTCGGGACGACATATTTCCGGGACGACATATTACCGGGACGACATATTTCTGGGACGACATATTACCGGGACGACATATTTCTGGGACGACATATTTTCGGGACCACATGATATTTAGGTGATTTTTTCGGCACATGGTTTTTTTGCCGATGGTTTTCTATTTTCGATTAAGGAATTAGGGTTTTGGACTAATCCAGGTCATTGGGTTAGGGTTTTGGATGCCGCTGGCTCCTATATGTATATTGTATTGTAAACAATGTAACAAAATGTATGAATATAATATATGCTGGTTTTCCCGGTTTGGGTTTCCAGGTGAAATTTTTTTGTGTAATGTTTGTATTTGCCATTGTATCTTTTCTGTTCTTTTCTGAATATCAGTTTGCAGTAGGTATTGTACAAGGTTAGAATTTACAAAATACTCTTTATGGAAGGAATCACTCCACAAGCCATGCTTGCTACAAGACAATACAATCCAACACATATCCAATATAATGATACTCATGTGTATTTATACTTTTTCATGAGTATTCCTAGGGGTCTTATGCCAACTACCCCTTACTGTTATATTGTTTCCTTTTAATTACATAGTGGATCTATTCCATTATTATGACCACATTACATTAATTATCCCCTTGATTACCTCCCTAATTACCCCCATATTATCAACTCTAGGTACATTACAAAGGGACTTATAGCCCACTTGCTTCACAACATAGATGCTCAATGAAAATGTATTATGGCCTCTGCAAACTCCACTCAAAATTGGTTACAAGGCATATGTTCCATATTGCAATTCTGGGGGAAAACTTCTTTAGAAACTTCTCTGCTCACTATCACTCAAAAAGCATGCAAGGATGGTTTTATTTAAAGTTTTTGTAATGCAGAGGAAATTACCATTCAATGCTGTACAAATGACTGTAGCCCAACAATGCTATGTAGGTCTAGTTGTCCAACTATGCTTACACAACAAAACTCAAGTCTACCTATTTCCATTCAAACATGTTTTGGGAAATGTGAAAACATGAACATCAATCCACCATTTCGAGATTTGTCACCCCTATCTTAAATGGTCTCTCCGACAGGTGCTTAAATTGGCATGTTTTCAACACCCATTCAATACCTTTTTCCTTACCATTTTTCCATTGTTCACTCTCTCTTGATATCTTTCTCATCCAATTTGTCTTAGTTTTCACCTAGGTATGAATCTTCTCCCATATCCCATTTTTATGTCATTCTTACATATTTTTTAAGTAAATTGTTACCTTCTTGCACTAACATTGCTATACAGGAGCAAATACAATGGCTACAACTCCATGTAGGAGTTGCAACTCCTCTACAAGTGTCACAACTCAGGGCACGATACAACTGCTGCAATTCCAAACGCAACCCCTGTTTCTACAACTCCAAGAATTTTTTTGCCAACATATCATTCATCATTACAATCGTTGGTCAAAGAAAGGTCCTTACATGGAAAGGTGACGAAAGGCAAGTGGAGAATCCAAAGAGGGAAACAATTCACCTACCAACCTTTGCTCGACTAATCTGCGTCAGCATATGTGTGCTCTTTCCTAAAATTTGGTGCTCTCGATGTAAATAGATGAACATCCCGATTCTCACGGTTGTCCATCCATCTCCTTGTTTTATTTATACATTAGATGTATTGTATAAAAGCTCAACTTCCCTTGGGCTAAAGGGATTAATTTGGCGATAATATTCGGTTGTATTGTAAAACTCAAAACTTTTGCAATATAATTTTCTTTCACCTCCTATTCGTGTGATGGTGTGCTGAGTGTTCATGTTATTTTGATTTTGTGATTCAGTGCCTTGTTTAAGGGGGTAGGGCCCTCTCCTTAGTCAAGTATTTCCTGTAAATTAAGAACATGATTAATGTTTCATTGTTGTTTCTTTAATTCCGTAGATATTTTGTTTCTCTATATTGCTGCAACTCCAGGTTTTATAAACAATTAATTACAATTCATGCAAAATCAATATTTTGTTCCTTTATGTTGTGTGATAATAGCTACAACTTAGGTGTTGATCAAATTTATGCAAATTTATAATTGTTTGTGGATCACAGATGTTGCTGTGACTTTCGTTGCTGCAACTTCACTTGCAACTTTACTTTATTCTACTTTCTTTTTTATTTGCAACAACTTTATTCTTTAATAGTTGAGGATTGATATTCTGTTGATTTTGCAAGTTGTCACTTCCATATGCATCAGATGATAATGTGCTTTTAATACATCTCATTTGATGTACAATCACATAATTTTTACATCGAGTCAAGGTTATCATCATACTTGAGCAAGTCATCATTAGGTACTAGTGTGATTTCCTTTTCCGCAAAGAGTGATATACTTTCTACAATGTAATTTACTTTACGCAAGTGTGATTTACTTTTCGCAAAGTGTGATTTACTTTCCACAAAGTGTGATTTACTTTTCGCAAGTGTGATTTACTTTATGCAAAATGTGATTTACTTTCCGCAAAGTGTGATTTATTTTTCGCAAGGCGTGATTTACTTTTCGCAAGAGTGATTTACTTTCCACAAGAGTGATTTACTTTTCTTGCAAGCGTGACATTTATTTTTCTGCAAAGTGTAAATTCAAGAAGTAGTGTAGGTTGGTGACTTAATTAAGTGTCTTGAACTTTTGATTTGTGACGTTAAAAGTACTACAAATCCTTGGCAATTACAACATTATACTTGCATATACAATGCACGATAGTTCGTAAGTAAGATGCAAACTCAAATTGATAATTAAATGCACAACTCTTCAATTGCTTACTAAATTAATTATAAATTAATTGAAAAGTATATCTTTTTTGGCGCCATTGTTGGGGAACTGTCAAAAGAGTAGTTGTTGCTTTGCTATTGTGTGGATTTTCATTTCAACAAATTGAGTGATATGATTTATTTTCAGTAATTCATATAATGTTTTTCTAATATTTTCTATGGATAGAGTTAGAGATAAACAAGGTAGATTTATTAGTTCATCCAAAAACTCCCAAAAAACTAACAATGTAGGTCAATCTCAAGAGGGAAAGGAGCATAGTTAGACAAACTACCTATCATCTACAACAAGTTTTCTTGCCAAGAAGAAACTCAAAACCTCTCCTCAGTAATCTGAGACTATACAAGGGTCTATGCACACAAAGGTTCCACTTTCAAGGGAGTGAATCGAAGAACAATACCACTTCGGGGAGTTCCTTTTTCCTAAGGCACCTTCGAAGAAAGAAGATATCCTTTAGAGAGAAATGGCACATGAAGTTGGCAAGGAGGAAACCTCTACCTTCAGATTTCCATTTAGATGGTCAAATGAAGAGACCAAAATGAAGAATATCCCTCATTCATCCTTGCCAAACTTTCTTGGTTTTTCGAAAAATATCTCAACACCTTCCTCTTTGAATTTGATATGCTTTGCAGAAATTATGATTATGTGTCAGATGCCCAAAAATATAATATTTTTCCTGTCATGCTCAAGAATGTTTTACTACGCTAGTTTATGGGCCTTGGTAGGGATAAGGTCCACACATGGAACCAACCAATGAAGAAATTTCTAGAAAAATACCAATACTATTGCAAGGATAAAGAAAGGAGGGAGGAAGTCTCCAGGATGACACAACATGAACATGAGATCCTTGAGGATTACGTTGAGAGGTTCTACTACAATTTATAGAGAGCAAGGCAAGGATATTTGACTCATGAGACACAACATGTCTTATTCCTGAGAGCAATATGAGATGATTGCATTGAACTTTTCAACCTGATGGGCATGGGAGATGTTTCCCAGTTCAATTATGAAGTTATCTTGGAACTTTATCGCAAATATTCTAGAAGCACTTCAAAAACAGACAAAGGACCAAGAGACAAACTGACAAGAATTGGAAATACTGTTGGAGGTGGAGTTACAAGAGTAGAGATCAGGAACATGTTAGAGGACTTCTAGATTGATAAACTTAGTTCCTTGAGATCCCACTTGGATGCACTGCAAATGAAGAAGAAGAAATAAGAGACAGAACGAGCTTCAACCATATTTTTCCCCGAGTGCAGAAAAAATCACCCATGGAATGTTCGTTGGATCAAATTGAGGTTTGTGGAATATGCAACGAGAACCATGCTACTTGCAATTTCCCATCCTTACCAGGATTGAAGGATATCTATCAAAAAGTTGAGGAACTAAAGAACCTATGCTTTGTCTCTCAAAAATGGCCTTGGCAACCTAGACCCCAAGGTATGATTCAAGACCAATATTAGTATTTTAATTCATATTGGACTAACCCTTCCATGCAATATTCTTCTCAACCATGGGGTATGAACACAAAAATGGGTGGATCGTCCTCCTCCAAACTAGTTATGGCAACAAGGGTGGATAAATCCCACTTTAGGGGGCCTTCAATATCCCACAACATAACCACCCATACAACTTCTTTCCCCTCCCTAGATGCAAGCATCCACATCAGCCCCTCCTCGACCACAACTACCTGCACAACCCATCCCTAACCATAATAATGGAAGGCTAGGCCAACCAGCACAAGATGCTAGACTTTCTTCCTATCCGAACTATTCCATCTGTTCCCTGGAATGCAATGACATCCACCTTCGATCTAGGAAAACACTAATCAAGGAACAACCTCGTATTTGTATTGAAGATTTGAATGAGGATGTCTAGAATGAAGAATCAGAATAGAAACAAACTTAGGAACCTTCGAAAGTTGATGATTCCCACCCTGAACTTCAAAACCCACCCTATCTAGAAAGATTAAACCTAGAGAAACCTTTTACTTAGCCCAAGTTCGACTTCTTGGGGGAACTCAAGAACGTGTGTGTTAAAATACCATTGTTCCAAGCCATCAAGGTTGTGCCTATCTATTTGAAAGCGGTACGAGAACTTTGTTTAAGGAAACCTAGTAGAAAAAGGAAGGACCCTCAAATTGTCCATGTCATGGGAAAACTATCAGACTTAATGATGGGAGGAGTTCTCGCAACCAAATACTATGACCCTAATAGTTCAATAGGTAATGTGCAGATCAATAATACACTCATTAGCAACACATTAATCGAACTCGGTGCTGCCATTAATGCAATGATTCACGATACCATGCAAGCCTTAGGACTTACATACCTTAGGGAAACCCCAACCATACTCCAACTTGCTGACAAATCAACCATCAAACCAGAGGGCATCTTAGAAGATGTAGTGATTTCCATAGATTCGTGGGAAGATCCCACCGACTTTATGGTACTACAACCCAAAACCTCTCTGAGAGGGTCTCCTTTAATATTGGGAAGGCCTTGAATGGTCACTGCTAATGACTACATCAGTTGTAGGTCAAGCAAAATAACCATCTACCACGAGACCTCAACAAAACAATTAACCTTGTATCCTCCCACCAAGTCCAACATAGATCTTGAGACACCACTATGGTTCGACGGGGAAGGTAGTGATGAAGAAGAAGAATCTCATCAAGTCCTCTCTATATATTAATAGTTAGCGATTAGAGAGAAAACAAAGGATGATGAAATCAATGATTTCATAGCTTCTTCTTCCTCAAAAAACTCACATTCTCTTAAACATGTTATGCAACCTGAAACATAGGCTTCTCCAGCCTCAACAAGAATTTCACTGGTATAACACAAACCCCCACCTAAAAAAGACCAAGGATCCCCTACATAAACCATAGAAATCAACCCCAGGAAAACCTTGAAAATCAACCAGGGACTGACTGAACAATAAAAAGAGAGATTGGTTAAAGTGTTCCAAAAACACAACGATTCTTTCACCTAGGATTACTCTGACATGAAGGGAATACATCCTGACTTATGCAAACACCACAGATACATCAAGGAAGGATCCATACCCATTAGCTTGCCCCAATGTTAGATGAATCTGATACTGAAGGACATAGTTAAGGAGGAGCTACAAAAATTACTCACAACCAACTTTATCTATTCAATTTCTGATAGCCAATGGGTCTCCCCTCTCTTCATGGTACTATAGAAAAATGATAAATGGAGAATTTGTGTAGACTATAGAGAACTCAAGAAAGCAACAAACAAGGACCATTCCCCACTCCCATTCATTGACTAGGTCCTGGATACGTTAGTAGAGAATAAATACTTTTATTTCCTCGACGGATGCAATGGGTATAGTCAGATCTAGATCTCACCTGAGGATCAAGACAAAACAATGTTTACCTGTCCATGGGGGACATTTTCCTACCGTGTTCTACCATTCGGGCTATCTAACACCCCTACCAATTTTCAATTTTATTTAATTCATGATTGTGTGGAGATATATATGGATGATTTCATGACATATGGTAATGAAATTGATGAGGTATTAACAAATCTAGAGAAAACATTGATAAGGTGTAAGGAATCAAACGTTGCCCTCAACAATGAAAAATGTGCAATGATGTTAACTGATGGCATCGTATTAGGACATTGCATATTAGCTAAAGGAATTCAGGTGGATCTAGCAAAAATCAAGGTAATCTTAAACTTCCCAACTCCATCTTCACAAAAAAATGTACGATGCTTCTTAGGATATGCTGGTTATTACCGTTGATTTATTGAAAATTTCTCACGAATTGCTCGTCCATTATTTTCTTTGCTTACCAAAGATTATGAGTTTTTATGGACAAAAATTTGTCAGCATGCACTTGACGAATTGAAAACTAAAGTGTTCGAGGCTCCTATTTTAAGAGGACCCGGTTGGTCCCTCCCGTTCCATATTTCCACGGACACATCGACACCGCCATTGGAGCTGTTCTAGGGCAACAAGAAGGAAAATGTCCATACACAATCTATTATGTCAACAAGAATCTCTCGGCCGCAAAAATAATCTATACGGTAACATAATTTTTTTTTCTTGTGGTAATACACACAATTAATAAATTTTGAAATTTCATCACAAGATATCCAATAATATTGCACAATGACCATGCTGCCATAAAATATTTAATGAACAAACCTATAACTAATGGCATAGTCACTAGATGGTTGCTTTTATTATAGGAATATGATATAACCATCTTGAATAAACCAAGAAAAGTTAATGTAGCGGGATATTTTCTTTCAAAACTCACATCTAA
>JZKD02S1673720.1:115901-134039 GCA_000966675.3 Picea glauca
TCTTGAAAGTTGACTGAATCTGTGGAATTAGAGGAAGGCTCGGGCTGCAACATTTTAGAAAGATATCTTTTGAATTCCTCATTCTTGATCAGCTCCAAAAAAGGTACAGGGATTTTGATCTTTTGAATCTCACTTTCAAAGCTAAAGGAGGAAGGAGATTTCATAATATCTTTAATTTCTAGAGCAGGACTCTTAATCGATGCTTAAGGGCTTTGTGCATCTTTTCCTTTGCTGCTAGCTGTCATAGGCTTAGCATAATTTTTTGTTTTAGTGGGCTGATCAAAAGTGTCAGTCTTTCCCTCTTTCTTTTTGGAACTTAGGTTGTATTTACTAGGATTGTCATTTGTTTTTTCCCCTTTACTCAATTCATTTAACTGACTATTCACGAGAGACTCTTCATATGCAGATTGGGTCAAATGAGGAGATGAAGAGGTGTCACCAAGACAGTGGATTTCAGGATCAATTTCTTCATCCTCTCCTTCTTCATCAACAACAAGGTTGTTTTAGAGAGGGGCTTGGAATTTTTGATCATCCCTATCCCTATTTCTTTGATATATTTGGAGGACCCGAGGGGAATTATTTGGTGTTTTGAAGTTTCCTCTATTATCAACATTCCATGTGTTCCTATAGCTCTGTTTTCCTTCAAGTTTCAACTTCTCCATTTCAGCAGAAAGTGATTTTACCAATTTTGTAAGTTCATCAACTTGAGGGTGGACAACAAAGGATTCTAAGGTTGAAGATTTAGCCCTACCTTTCCTTCTGTCTCTATCATATTTTACCCTAAGTTTATTAGCTGCCAATATATAAGATTCTACTTATAAGGCTGCATCTTTCATATGAGCTAAAGAGGTAGATCTTCTTTCTCTCAACACGAGGCAAAACTCAGGGTCAAAAGCACTGGCATAGGTAATCTTGGTAGAGATTTATGTAGGCTTTATTTTAGTTGGAATCTTGTTGTACATTTTATTAAATCTTTTTGATAAGTCTGAAACAAATTCCCCCTCTTTACTCTTAAGTGATCCAAATTCTGTAACATAATAAAGGAAATCCTTTTTATCCCTCCAATGTCTCAAGAAAGCATCATCCAAGGCTTCAATACCAGCAATAGATCCAGGAGTCAAACCCCTAAACCATTTTCTAGCCTCACCATCAAGACTCTGTACAAATACCCTCATCCATACATCTTCATTCTCAATGTTAAGATTATCTGCATAACTATAAAAAGCTACAAGGTGTTCCTCTGCAGTTATGTCTTCCTCCCCTGTTAACTTGGGCATGTACTTAAGGTAGTCTCCAACTGGGAGAGCATTCAAAGGTTGAGGTAAAATAAGAGGGGCATACCTAGCAACCATTATGGTATCCATCCTATTTCTAAGAATATTAGCACCTTCCATTGGGTTGTGAACTGTAGGGGAACAAGGGGGAGATGGAGTTTTGAGAACTACAAATGCAGCTTGTATTTTTGGAGAAAGAGGAATCTTGGATGGAGAGGTTTCAATTTTCAGAGGAAGAGTTTGAGTCTTGGAGGAAGATGGTATAGGGTCCAAGGGAAAAGAGTTTCCTCTTCTTTATTCATAGTAACTTTGATAAGAGGAGGAGTAGGAAGGCCCAAAGTAAGAAAATATTCCAGACTCTCATGTCTGAACCAACTTAAAACATCAGGAGAAGAAAGGGTTTCAAAATTTTCTTCTTTCAACTTGGGGCTAAAAGAAGAGTATTCAACAAGAAAATTTTCAAAATCTAAACTTCTAGAAACTTCAGCAGAAGGTAAAAGAGGATGATTGGATATGGCTAATGGAGTTTTAAATGCAGGATCATGTAAATGACCAGAAGTACCTGGTACAGTAGCTAAAAAGCCTTCTTGAGAAGCCTTCTCTTTCTTGATAATATTCTCTGGGTCAACTTCTGGTGTTGTGTTGGCACCAGGCCGAAGTGGAAAGAAGGACGATCGTGGGAAATATAGCATGCAGAAATGGAAGTAACAGCTGGAGAAAGAACAACATGCGTGAATGCAAGAAAGCATGCACAAGGAAAGAAACAGTTGGAGGAAGAACAACACACGTGCATGGGAGGAAGACCTAATGTCGGTAGAGTTAGGGTTTTGGTAATTTTCGGTAAGAAGGTTGAAGAGCCCAGAATGTATAAATATAGATACACAAGTATCATATAGAGGTTGGTAGGTTGGTTGGATGATTGGGTTTAATATATTAGATGAGCGTTTTTACAGTAAGTTTACTGTTTTGTAAAGGTTTGGGTTCTTATAACATTCCATTAAAATAATACATGGAGAGAGGCGTTATGCAATATTGTTATGTACCAATTTTGTAAGCTGTTGAGCGAGAACGAAGGAAAGAAGGTAGATATAAGGATTAGTTCGTAGGCTATAGAGCCTGGTGTGATCTAGTTCACCTCATATAGATCTTACCCATGAGAGGGAAATTGTAAGCGCACGACGCCGGAAATGCAGAACTACCATAATAAAAGAGCCAAGAGCCAAATCTTTGTGGACGTAGCCCAGGAGGGTGTGAACCACGGTAACAACTGTGTAATGTGATGAATGCATTCATTTCTTTACTTTCTTTCAACAATTTATTATTATGATTAATAAATGAGTTAATGTATTGTCATGGAACACGAATATGTGGCTCGGGAAGTAACCTGTGTAATGGAAATATGTACCCATGAGGAATAAATAGATTACACTCATAGCTCATAGTGCATGGTTATGGTTAATAAACCCCTATCTCATACTCAATCCTAGGCTGTAAACACCCGAGTCTTACAATCACCCATTTAAAGCTATCTTGGGTGAGACTGGGCAATGCATTCTATGTATTGTGTTGCCTTCTGGTTTACCAGAAGGGCCGATAGCTTTAGATGATTTGTTGGTAACCTGAAAGATATGAACCTTGGGTCAACAACTCAGATAGACAGATCGAGAAGATCGACTAGAGAATAAAGGATAGCCAACAAATGATTCTGTTGCTGTGTTAAGAGGAACAAAAGAGGACTGAGTAGATGAGATAGAGTGCACGAGAAAAGAACGAGTGAAACAAGAGGACCACTGAGCCACTAGAAGGGAATGTTGAGACCTTGGAACCCCGTGAAAGCAGAAATCAAAGGCTGGTTGAGAACCAAAGAGCTAGAGTTTGCCCAGAAAGACAATAGAAACCCTAGCATCACACCTCGCAAATATCTGGATAAATACGTGTTTATAGATTTACACGAAGTCTTTTTCTATGATTTTCCCCACCTACTGCAGGAGTGGATACTAAGGTTGAAAGATAACCACATGATGAATCGGATCTGACAACTAGATTGGACCCCAGTAGAGGCTGAGCAGTTACAGCAGGTGAACAACAAATTCACCGGTGCAATTGACTTTTGGCTTGACAATATTGTGGCAAGCTTCATCACAGAGTTTGCAGTCGACACAACGAAGTCATACAACGTAGCATAGCAAGAATTTCTACGCAGACCTCAAGGAAGGTACATTCGATCACTGTATAATTCTATTAAAATATTGCTATATAACAAAGGTGTAATGACAATGGAATTAGACAGCTTGACTTCCTTGTGTGCATGGGGGAAGGGGGGAAGCACTGACAGAGAGAGGATAAATGGAAGAAGGTGAGGATAAAGGCAAGAAGGAGGAGGAACTCTTGGACCCAATCTTGATGGATGACGACGAACTCAAGTGGATCTTGGTGTCATTAGGAAGGACGTGTAGCGGAGTACCCTACCAATATAAGGTGAATACCAAGAAGAGAATCATAGCCGCGAGGGAAGGCTTGGTGAGCGATGAGGAAGAGGTAGAGGATCTCCGCGATGTGGAGTAGATTGAGGAAATCCTGTGTGCAACCTATGAGAGGAAAACAAGAGGCCCAAGAATGGAAGGAGAAGGCAACCATCCTATCCATATTAATGTCAGTGTGGAGCCCATAAACCCATGTGGGACTAATACACCAAAGAGAACACCACCGTTTAGACAACCGAAGTTTGGAGGAAGTCTGACAGCAAGAAGTACATCTAGCGTAGGAGGAACAACTGGAGGAGCCAGTTTAGGAGTTACTAGTCAAGTATATACACCGCACGGTGGAGGTAGTAGTTCAGTATTTAGAATGGCAGGACACGATCCCTCTATTAGATTACTAGAATTTCGAGGAGAAGCAGTAGAAGATCTCGAGAAACATTTGTTCATTTGTGCAAAGTTTTGGGAGGAAAAACAGATCACTGATGAAGATACCCAACTCGCACAGCTAGCGATCACGCTAAGAGATCGCGCACTAGACTGGTACATGAGTCTAGACACAAACAATGCCCCTAGGACGACGAGGACACTAGCAACCATTAAAAAGCTACTGATTAATGAGTTCTAGAAGCCGAGCTCAGAGGATCAATACATGAACGAGATGATCGAGATAAGACATAAACTAGGAGAGTCTGTATGGGAGATTGACCAGAGATTCAAGTGACTAAAGGGGAAGTTAAAATACCTTATGACCGAGATGCAACACCGACACCTGTTTTTCAACTCACTACTCCCACATTTAAAATATCCCTTATGAAAATAGAAGTTTCAGATGTAGGTAGAGGCTCTGCAGGTAGCCTTGCAACTGAAAGAGAACTAATACGAGCAGACGGACCCAACTATTGAGGAATTGAAGGAAGATTTAAAGAATCTAACATTTCAGCTGAACCAGAATAAGAACAAGGACAAACAAGAAGCTGTTTGGTGCATCACATGCAGAATGGAAGGACACCATAAGAATGAATGCCCAACATTCGCACAGTATATGGCAACAAGTATGCCAAACCTGCTACCATAGGGAGTATTATGGTGCGAAATATGCAAGAAATCTAGTCACGACCCTTATCACTGCATGATGATGCAGAAGTACCAGATAGTTCCAAAGAATTAATATTTCACCTTTTTTAATTCAGTGGGCCACGACGAAAAAGATTGTAGAACTATGGAGCTGATGCAGGAAAGAACATCAAACGCATACAGGGTACAGGCCGAAATGATGAATGGGCAAGCAACGCCGTAGTTCAATCAATCCCCAACCCCATACAACACTGCGCAACAACAGTATAATACTGCGCAACAACCATACAATATCGCGCAACCACATTACAACCCGACATAGCGCCAGTATAATACCACGCAGTATAATCAAGCACCACAGTATAATGTGTCGAGAGGTGACTGAGTAGGCTAACGAGGAGGAGGACGAGTCAGAGGAGGTTTCGGATGTGGTAGAGGACTAGTCACATGTCACAATTGTGAGCAACCAGGAAATTATGCACGGGAATGTCCACTGCCGCCAATGACTTGTATGTATTGTCGCACATCAAATCACGAGACAAAGGAATGTAAGACACTATTAATAAAGATCCAGGAAAAGAGGAACCAGAACAATAATAATGTTCAATGGATTTTAGCTGAAGCAAGGGATGACGAATGAAACATCAATATAGTCACTCGTGGAGGAACGAAAACAGGAAACGACACAGTCTGACAGGAACTAGCACAGAACCAATGGGTAAAGAAGAACACCGAACCAAGAAAGTAGTTTGAAGCGCCCAAAGAAAAGGAGACTTTTAAGTAAGCTAGACAAGAATTTCAGAAGGCGGATAGAGCGTTGACTTCAACTGCACAACCAGTCAAGGAAGTCTCAGAATATGAGATGCCACCATCGTTGGATCATACCAACAGAATGCAACCCAAGGGACAAGTAAGTACAGTCCAAGGTTTTTTTGCAATCATTCGTAAAAGTATTGAGTAATCCTTCATCTGTGAAAATATTGCAAAACATACTAGAGAAATGTAGTAGCGAGACAGAAGAAAATCTAGAACCAAAAACTGTCAATCACGTACACACTCGAAGAAGAACAAGTAGGGAGTTTAGACTAAATGCTAACATTGGGGATTTCAATACGGGAGACATTATACTAGACTGAGGATCCAAAGTGAATGTACTACCAAAGAAGACATGGCAATGCATGGGAGAGCCAACACTGGGATATTCAAATGTCCAACTAAAACTAGCAAACCAACATATGGTCCTACCAATAGGGAGACTGAAAGGAGTAACAGTAGATCTTGACAGAGTGCACACTAAAGCAGACTTTGAAGTCATTGAAATAGTCGATGGCACAACACTGTACCCGACATTACTCTGTTTGGATTGGGCGTTTGACAATAAGGCCATAATTAACTTGAAAACAAGGAAAATGACATTTGAATCTGGAGATTACAGTGTCATAGCACCACTAGATCCGTAAGAAGGGGAGAGGTTCGTAGAACCCACTTTCCTGGACTTAGAGGATATCGACCAGTTGTACAGAACAACTGCGTGCGATGAGGATTGCGTAAACCCAATTGCAGACGGGGTACTTATTTGGTGGAGCATTACTTCATGCACAACAGACTCAGACACCGGGTTAGAAAACTGGCAGCAGAGACTACATGAAGCATCCACGAGAAGATGTGCAAGAACAGATCGTGCATTACGGTGGATAGGCATAGAAATCAGAGAACCACCCAGTTTCCATGGAATAAATGATTTGGAAACATTCTTGACACAGTACGAAGAAGCAGTTTTAGAAACCCAGAGACTACTATCACTTGACTTATCACTCAAGGCCACACCCGCAAGATGGTGGGGTGCGCAGAAAGCAACTATTACAGACTGGTATCAATGTAAGCAGCTACTGTGCATAAGGTTCGACACAGAACAAAAAAACAACAAACAATAGAAGTACGATGGAAACAGAGCACCATCAGAGCATTTGGAGGCATGTAGAACGCTATGGAAAATGACACCACCTGAGGAATGACCTCATCACTTCATACATACTTTAGAGGGCATACCAGCGAACTGGTACATAAACCAGGAATTGCACAAAGGAACTACAACATGGAAAATATTGCAGCAGAACTTCGTAGTCACTTTCTCATTCGAGCATGAGAACCTGAACATAGATGTAGCCCTTAAATGGATAAGACGAGTAATATTCATCAAAGAACCAGGAATAGAAACTATCACAGAAGAACAACAACAGAATAAGTAGACAGTCAAGGAACTACTGTCATGTTACCATGTACAGGAGGAATCACCAGACGAAGTTGACTTGTGCGATATTCAAATTAAAGAAGTAGAAGGTGAAAGAGATGTGGAGGGACCACCCATAGAATCCGAAGTCATTTCCGCGCCAATCAAGGTAAAGAATGTTAACATCAGAACAACTGAACATCCAAAAATGGCCAGTGTTGGAGACTACTGGGATGAGCCAACAATAGAAAGCATCACAGAGTTGTTGCGCGAATACACCGATTTGTTTCCTACAACATTTACAGAGATGAAGGGTATAGTAGGAGAACTGGGAGAGATGAAGACACCACTCAGACTTGAAGCGAGACCGATTAGACAACGACCATATAGACTGAACCCCATATATAAACATAAATTTAAAGAGGAGATTGACCAGATGCTCGAAGCCGGCATAATCAAACCATTCGTGGAATCAGAATGGATAAGCCTGATGGTAGTACATGACAAGAAACAAGGAAGAGGGATTAGGATATGTGTTGACTTGAGGAAGTTGAACGATGCATGCCTACACAACCCATTCCCTACATCGTTTACAGATGAAGTGTTAGAGAATGTGGGGGGACATGAAGCTTACTCATTCACTGATGGATTCTCAGGCTACCATCATATTAAGATAGCATAGGAGGACAAATACAAGACCACGTTCGTGACGGAATGGGGATCTTACCAATATACAGTCATGCTGTTTGGACTGAAGAATGCACCAGAATATTCTCCAGAGTGGTTATCACAACATTTAAAGAATTCATCCATCAGTTTCTCGAAGTATACCTGGATGACTAGACATTATATAGTCTGTTGAAAAACCACGTGGAAGTTTTACGCTTGATGCTAGAACGATGCAGACAGTGCCAGATATCACTAAACATAAAGAAATGTATATTTGGAACAACGTTTGGAATACTATTGGGCCATATAGTATGCAAACAAGGGCTATTGGTTGATCCGGAAAAGATTGCAGTCATCGTCAATTTACCAGCACCAAAAACAGTCCGTCAGCTACGAGCGACATTAGGACACATAGGATACTACAATAACCTCATCAAAGGATATGCGCAGATAATAGGACCAATGGAAAAAATGTTAAGGAAGGATACAAAGTACCAATGGAATGACGAGTGTCAACATAGTTTGGATACTCTGAAGGAAAAGATGGTTACTGCATCGATATTAGTATTTCCAGACTGGGAAAAGACATTCCTTGTGCATGTAGATGCATCAACAATAGCACTTGGAGCTATCTTAGCGCAACTAGGAGCAGGAGACTTGGATCACCCGATAGCATTCGCAAGCAGAAAACTATCAGACTCAGAACACAATTATAACACGATGGAAAAAGGAGGCCTAGCTATGGTTTACACACTGCAAAAGTTCATACATTACCTATTGGGAAAACATTTTAAGATGTTTACAGATCACTTAGACCTAAAATACCTAGTCAACAAGTCAGTGTTGGGGGGGAGAATCTGTCGATGGTTATTGTTATTTCAAGAATTTGACTTCAAAGTAATAGTCAAACCAGGAAAACTAAATGCAGTACCTGACCACATATCACGGGTCACAAATGGTGAAGAACTTACCAATTTAGAAGACAACTTTCCGTATGCACAATTATTCTCAGTACAGATTGCTGACGAATACTTCACATATATCATTCAGTACTTGACTACATGTACTGCGCCGCAAGAATATACCACCACGTAGAAGAAGAATCTGGTAGTCCACGAGGCTGACTATCAACTGATTGTAGGACATCTATATAAAATGGGCACAGATAACATCTTGCGAAGGTACGTATTAGAGCACGAACAACCAAGAATTTTAGTAGAATCCCACGAGGGAATGGAAAGAGGGCATTATGCAGAAAAAACTACCGCACAGAAGGTACTCCACGTAGGATTATGGTGGCCAACGATCCACAAAGACTCGAAAGAGTACTGTCAGAGATGCGATGTTTGTCAAAGGGTCGTCAAACCCAACAGAAGGGATGAGATACCATTACGATCACAAGTGACATTACAAACATTTGATAAATGGGCAATAAACTTTGTGGGATCAATTAACCCACCAGCCAAAAGAACAGGGGCAAGATGCATCATCACTGCGACGAAATACCTAAGAAGATGGGCGAAAGCCGCACCAGTAAAAGACTGCAGTGTAGAGACAACTACACACTTCCTATTTGAACAAGTAATCACTAGATTTGGGTGCCCAAGAGTTTTAATGAGTGACCAAGGCATACACTTCATAAACAACACCATCCGCGTGATGCTCGAAGAGTTTGAAGTTCATCATCAAAAGAGCACACCATATCATCCCCAAGCAAACGACACAGTAGAAGCCTTCAAAAAAATTCTCGAGAACCCACTAACAAAGATCTGTAACGTCAATAGAGATGACTAGGACCTCAAAGTACCAACATTATTATGGGCGTATAGGATGACATGCAAAAATTTGACAGGGCATACACCATTCAAACTAGTCTATGACCAAGAAATAGTAGTGCCATTAGAATTTTTAGTACCCATCTTACACGTAGCAACTATCACAAAAATGACAGAATGAGGCGCAATACAAGAAAGACTGAATAAACTATTGTCAATGGAGGAAGTCTGAATCCTGGCAGGATTCCATCAACAAGTGTAGAAGGCCAGAGACAAAGCTTGGCACAATTGACACATCAAGAAGAAGACGTTCAAGGAAGGAGATCTAGTATTGGTCTATGACAACAAATCGTTTCAGCACCTAGGAAAGATGAGAATGCATTGGTTAGGACCATACGAGGTAAAATCTATAATAGACGGAGGAGATGTACAGTTAAGAGATTTAGCAGGTGCATACCTCAGAGGTATGATCTAGGTGAGCCGACTGAAGTTGTACAAGGACAGTCAAAGACCCATTGCGTAGTAAAAAAAAACAAAAAAAAATCTGAAAAGCGCGAAGCACGCCAAAGATAGAAAAACCACTTGACGTTCGAAACACGAATGCAACAAAGGCAAGGACAACGGTTACATACCAAAGAAAAATGAGTGGGAAACGAAAAGTCAGAAAAAGGAGTATGACAAGACAACACTAAGCGAAATTAAGGCATGGCAAGGATTGATGGAACATCACATTAAACACGCCAACTAGAAACGAAAAAGTAAGCGTAATGGAAAGTAGGAAACTGGCGCAGATGCATTGAACCCACAGTTATGGTGCATTAATCACATCATGGAGGAAGCGTCCTCGACAAGCTTCATGACAAGCCCATACAACATGCAAGCACAAAAGCAACTAGTCTATTCGCGAAAGGAGAACAGAGAGAGAGCAACAACAACCAGAACGAACATAGCGAGACCACAGAGCTCACCAAAGTCATTCAAACTCAAAAAACGTTCGACAGTCACCACTATGGCACCACCGAAGCCCGTAGAACCAGGCCAGACAACCAGACTGACCAGGGTTCAAACTAGGTCACGAGGATTGTTGGAAGAAAACGAGCAACAATAGTCGGAGATCATCGATATCGACGAGATCCCATCCCCATAAATGATACCGATGAACTCTACACCGATACTGGAAGAGATTCAACAACCATAAGCAGAGGCCATGAAAGAGGATACACCAACAACGACACAGGAGCATCAGAACGAGGAAGTAGAAACCCAACAGTAAGTGCAACCAGAAAGCACTAAAGCAGCTGTGGAAGTTAATGAAACGAAACAGAATCTGGGAGCAACAATGCAACCAAACGAGTCACAAGCACCCAACCTAGGTCACCCAATAGAGGAGACCGCTGGAACTACCTCGGTTTGGCCAGAGTGGCTTACAGGGGAGCAACTAGGAGTTGCTAGAACTTCGAGCCAACCACCACAGCAAGAAGACAAAGTTTAGATAGCGAGCTCACCTCGCAAGAAACCGACAGCAGAAATTATGCTACCACGCATACCAGATGGAGTACAGGTAGATCCGCAGCTACTGGGTCACGTTGGGAAGCTCAAGTATTCCGAACATGATGTATCAGATGAAACCAAGTACCCAGAACTTGCGCCAAGGGTTTTTATGCAGAACATAGTTGTAAACCAACTTGGAGAAACGATCAGCCAGCCACATCAGTAGGCAACTGGACTGGACAGAGCAAGAATTTTAGGTTTGCTCAAAATTCCACACTTTGGTAGAGGCTAGTACACGACAACATGCGTCAAACAACTGTTAGCAGTCACACACGGAGGGGATATATGGCTAGACAAACCCATCCCCATAACTGTTGAGCTTATTGCGCAGATAACAGGCCTACCCAGCCAGGGCATGGATTCCGCGCTGATTCTGGATGATAAATCCAAGGAGAAAGCATTAGCAGAGGAAATGAAGAATAAATATCGTACCGCTAGGGGAACAAGAGGCATTATAATAAAACAGATCAACACGGCAACAAAACAATAGGGCGCAAAGATCTTAGCTTGTAAATTTTTAAGAAAATGTCACAAAGATGAAGTACTAGCAGGAGTCATCACAGTTGCATCTTAGTGCGCAGAAGGCACCTCCATGAGCTGGGCGCCTTATCTATTAGACTTGTTCCAAGTGGACTGCAAGGATGCGCAAGACCTCGGTACAGAATTCCATAACTCATGGATTCTCACCCTCATAGCCTTCATGGGATGACGGGAACCAAAGTATGTAATTTTTTGTAATAGACTGCAGCTAGCGGGAGCGAGATATCTATTACTGAGATCCGGTCCACATTCCAGGCATAAGAGGGAAAATAACACCAGAGGCTATCAACCGATCATGGATAATAACACCAGAGACTATCGCGCGATATAGGGACATCGCTAACTTCTGGGATACATGTCAAGACATGTGGATACAACCAAGGCAGGATCCAGATAAATAGTGGCTAAAAATGCGCTACTGCATCACAAAGGGTGACATCGACATGGTCATCAACGAATGGCCTGATGAATGGAGAATCCCATCCATTCCTTGGGAAGTACCAGAAAGAACATCAGAAGGAGAGGCAGTGCAGGCGGAAACACAGCCTCCGCAAATCCTAGTGCCCAAGAAACCAAGGATGGGCCAAAACAAGCCGACTCAGGTAGACAAAGGGTCAAAGCAGATAGGAAACCAGAAGGGATAGAAAGCAACCAACGGACAACAGAAACAAGCTAAGGGAGTGCAGGAGACTGCCCCAAATCCCATCACACAGGAACCAGGGGGAACTAAGATACCGAATGTACATGTAGCAGGAACGAGCAAGAAATCGAAGGCACACTGAGCATCACTGGACTATACGATCACAAAGGACGATGGAGAAATGATCACTAGAATGGTCCAGGACTTTCTAGCAGAAGACTTCGATCATGCAACACATCACAGGGATAAACTGCAAAAAGAGCTGGCAGAAATGGGACAACTCCTCAGGACACTCGGGGAGGCCCACAGAGCAAGTAGCAACAAAGGCATAGAGCCGTCGACAACACAAACCAATGAAATAGTGGAGGTAGAAGAATGAGACCCAATCCTTCCAATGCCACACGCACATGCAACGATCTACATAAAACCTAGCATGCTGCGAATGGATGAAATCATGGGACATACACCACTGAAGGATTTGGACCACATCCAATTGGTCTTGACGTGGATGCCATCAAGGGCACTATAAAAATTGCAGGTTAGCATCGACCACGAGATGCAGTCTCGGGCACATAAAAACTTAGTTGAGCTACAACAAGGAACAAAGAAGCGAGAAGCGTTGGAAAAATATTGTGAGCAGGCCAAATCCAAAACTTAGGAGGAGAAAGAACGTAGGAACGTACTGGAAGGAAGAGTGGGAGAAATTTTTGGGAAACTTCCAAGCACTACGCAAGGAAACAAACTCCCAACCGTAGAAAAGATCGACCAGATTGCACAGGAAATTGATCGATATCCGAAGGAGATCGAGGGTCTCCAAGAATAGCTCACACCAACAACTCCACCAGCGGTGAAGGAGAAAAGGAGGTAGGTAGTAACAACGCAAATATAGGAGATAAAGAAACAAGTTAGCACATAAGCTAACTTGTTCGATAAAGCAGTGCAACTTTGGACAAGACTTGAGGAGGATCCATAGGTCCAACACTGGGACAAGGAAGAGGAAAGGATCAATGCAGTGATCTAAGAACTCAAACATAGGCAAAAGACCATACCAATCCTAGAATGCGTCAAGGGGACGCAAGAGATGAATAATATCCAGGCATAACTTATCACTATGAAAACGCAAAAACAAGAGCATCAGGCTCAGATAGAGCCATTACAAGAACGGGTAGCAGAAGTACTCGCACAGGCAGAAGGAGCTAGAACACAGATAACACAAACACAGGAAGAATGTGCAGGATTACTGAGCGACGAAGTGGCAGTTCAGGTAGTGGATACCATTAAGGAGAAGACCACGCAGGCACTGACAAAAGCAACAGAGATAAAGGAAAAGTTCCAGACGATCACCGAGGAGATCAAGGCAGCTCAGGAAGATTAGGTGACTCAGGACAAGTCACATGTCAGTGTTGGGGGCTTGTTGGCACTAGGCCAAAGTGGAAAGAAGAACGATCATGAGAAAGAAAGCCTGCAGAAACGAAAGTAACAGTTGGAGAAAGAAAAAAACGCGTGCAGGCAAGAAAGCGTGCATAAGGAAAGCGAGAGCTGGAGGAAGAACAACATGTGTGCATGGGAGGAAGACCTAACATCAGTAGGGTTAGGGTTTTGGTAATTTTCAATAAGAAGGCTGAAGAGCCCAAAATGTATAAATATAGATACTTAAGTATCATATAGAGGTTGGTAGGTTGGTAGGTTGGTTGGATGACTGGGTTTAATATATTAGATGAGCATTTTTACAGTAAGTTTACTGTTTTGTAAGGGTTCAGGTTCTTATAACATTCCATTAGAATAATACATGGAGAGAGGCGTTATGCAATACTGTTATGTACCAATTTTGTAAGATGTTCATCTAGAACGGAGGAAAGAAGGTAGATTTGAGGATTAGTTCACAGGCTGTAGATCCTAGAGCGATCTAGTTCGTCTCATATAGATATTACTCAGGAGAGGGGAATTGTAAGCGTGCGGCGCCGAAAATGCAGAACTACCATAATAAAAGAGCCAAGAGCCAAATCTTTGTGGATGTAGCCCAGGAGGGGGTGAACCATGATAATAATTGTGTAATGTGATGAATGTATGCATCTCTTTACTTTCTTTCAACAATTTATTTTTATGCTTAATAAATGAGTTAATGTATTGTTATGGAACACAAATATGCAGCTCGAGAAGTAACCTGTGTAATGGAAATATGTACCCATGAGGAATAAGTATATTACACTCATAGCTCATAGTGCATGGATCTGGTTAATAAACCCATATCGCATACTCAATCCTAGGCTGTAAACACCCAAGTCTTACAACCACCCATACTACGCAGTGCATTCTGTGTACTGTGTTGCCTTCTAGTTTATCAGAAGGGCCGATAGTTTTAAAGGCTTTGTTGGTAACCTGAAAGATATGAACCTTGGGTTAACAACTCAGATAGACAGGTCGGGAAGACTGACCATAGAATAAAGGATAGCCAACATGTTGCCAGAGGTACATGTCGAGTAGACCTCGTGTGTCTGCCTTTGGGAGCCACAACTAAAACAGTGGAGTCGCCAGGTGCAAGTTGCAATCTTTAATGTACTGATTTCTAATGCACCTTCAGAATCAATATTGATTTATCATTCAATCCCAAGGAAATCACTTCGGTCCGTTCCGCAACAACGATGCCAAGAATGTTAGCATTGAGAATCACCCTCACATTGCAAGAGGATAAGCCCAATACCCATCAAAAGGTTTGTGAATGTAAATTAATGATTAAAGGTCAAATGGACAAAGCTGAGCATAAGAATCTTTTAACACAAAAATCTAGGCTAGCATGCATAATCAAATGAGGTTTTGATTAACTTCATTCAATGGTTTAAGGATAAAGGTGAATATAAGGAAGACTTAGTGAGGAAGGTGGATAGGTCTGCTATAAGCATCAAGCCTTCAAGCAGCTAGGAGAAGAAAAACTCAGTCCCAAGAACTTCTTGAACTTAAAGTTTAAAACACTGAAAAACATTCATAGCAACATTATAATCAAACATCCATTATAACACAACCACAACATCTCATATGGATCATCCAATCATGAGCATTTCAGAATAAGAAGAAACTAAATGATGTAAGGAAACTAACTTCTATTAATGAAAATGTATCAAGTCTCATGCATAACTAGAGAACAACTCTGTTTAGTCAAAATATTACAAAAGGGATCTCTGCTCAACCATCAGAACCCCAACATAACATTTTTATCAAGTATTTATAATCAAAATAGTAGATAACGGCTTGAGATGCGAGATGGCCTTCCTATCCTAGGATTCTCCACAAAAAGCTACTAGTTTAACATATGTGCAAGTGGATCTAACATATTGCTAGAATCAGGGAGCCTGTTGGCAACAACTCTAACAAGATATAAATGTCATGAATTGTTGTTACTTGGGCGAATCTCCTCCAGTGTTATGTTCTTTAAATGCACATGATTTGCTTACTCTTCTCTCACACTGGTTCCTTTACCATCTATACCTTTTCATAACCTTACTATGAATTACCTTGTAACTGAAAGTGGATGATGACACTAGTAACTTGTCAACTTAACTCAACACAGACTCATTACTGGAACAACTATCGGCCAAACGGTCATGGGGAAAACCTCGCTGGTTATGAACAGAAGGATGTGGGGACAAATGTCGAACATGGAGATGAGATTAGTGGATGCGTAGGTGGATGGGTGAATGAGATTTTCGAAGGGGGCGAGGTCCAAAACACGATGAGGACCATCGATCTTGTCGCAATCTGCGATCTGGGAACGCCCTGCTTTTGTTGCCACACGATGCTCTCGGATTGGACCCTATATAAGCATGTGATTGCAGAAGTTGTCAAGGGTGGTTTGGATCCACACCGCTCCAACCCCCACAATCCACCACCAACTTCCACATACCTCTTTCGCTATACCATGGTTTCGATTGCAGTATTGATCTAGAATTTTAACGTTTGAGCATGTTCCGTCCCTGCAATCAAGTGTGGCCGTCGATATTTTGCAATCTGTGATCTGGGAAACCTTGTTATTTTAGCACCCTTGCTAAAATTTGTCCATCTTCCAAATCCATAATCCTTTTAACCATGTTTAGAGATGGAGGCAATTTTGGCGTTTGGGAGCTTTGAACGCTGAGAAGGAATACCTTCTAGAGGATGGTCTCCCGAATCTGACGTGGTGGCCTGACGCCATTGCACTGACATGTCATGGAAAGAAGGGTGACACATGTCACGTGGAAATGGGTGAATGATGCAACCAAATGACTTGTAATGAGTGCCACATGTTAGGGCCAGATGGAAGCCACTTCTCTCCACGGATGAGCGCCACAATTCCTAATGGATGAGTTCCAAGTGTCTTCGACACTTCGACACTTTGGGTTTTAGGATTTTTGGATTGTGAAGCATGAAAAACTTCTGTAGTGGTACCGACCTAGAGTGATGTGGTGGCCTGATGCTATATGATGTCACAACTACTGATGGATGAGCGCCATGTCTGTTCGACGTGACAGTCTCTCGTTACTTCGGGACTTTGGGATGTTTGGATGGAAAATCCCGACGCGACTTTTTCTCGGTTGACGTGGAAGCCTCTCATTACTTCGGCACTTCGAGGCTTCTATCTGGTCATTAATCCTTGTGGGACTTTGAAAATCTGAATGCATGAGAGCTGTTAATTTGAACTGCATATGGGATCTCCACTGTTGAAAATTGTACTTATCTGCTTGCTTGTATTTCAAGCTCGAAATGGACTTCTCTGAATGTTGCATTTTTCTCATAGTTTTTTCCTGTGCAAACAACATACTTGATCGGCCTGTTGTAAGCTCAATTAAAGGCAAACGAGATGACCAATAATTTGAATCAAATCACGATATGCGTTTATCCTTCAAGAAAGACATAAAAACTTTGTGCAAAGAATCAGTCAAGCAAGACAATAAGGAAAAACAGGTCATTGAACAAAGGGGAAACCGACTTTATCAACCAAAAGAGGAAAAACTTATAGGAAGGTATGCAAAAAAGAGAGAGATAGGACAGAGGTGTAGACTTATGTCTTTAACAACAACTACATATGACCTAAGACAACTTCATGTGATAACACACTCCAAGACGAAGCACATTCCAATAAAGTATCACTTTCTACGAGAACAGGTTGCAGAGAAGAACATCAGAGTTGAATATGTGGGCACAAAAGAACAAGTGACATATATCTTTACAAAACTGGTTCCACGGGAAGCCTTTGAGTATCTTCGCCAATGACTCAGAGTAATTTCTACTTGAAAATGAATGTTTTTGAATGCTTATCTTATATGTCTTAGATTTACACGAGGAGGCACCATAAAGAGGACAGTTCAGGTTGGGAGATCAGTTTCAGAAAGAGTTCAGTCAGGGGGAGTAGCCTCAGATGGAAAGATACCTTTGCCATTGATGACAAAGGGGGAGAGATTTATCAGATGCAAAGGTAAATGCTTGGAGAAAGAGCACAAAAGCATGGTTCTAGGGGTAACAATGGTCACATGGGGAGCATGAGTGATATGATTTCACTATTGCATTAGAGTGTTGCCATCAATGCCAAAGTGGGTGATTGTTGATTAATTGGGTTGGTTTTTATTTATGTCAACCCTTGAAGAAAGTCCAGTAGCAAATTCCGGTAGCTCAAAGGTTTGGGTAATGGACCCAAGTTTGTTTGATGGATAATGGTATGTGTTTTGATATATTTGTAGGAAAGGATATTCTAGATGGATAGTACATGTCATGCCATTTTCAGTGGTATGTGGAACATCACATAACTCCTCACAGTTATAAAGTTATGGCCATGTGAAGTTGGAGAACCCTCATGAGTCATATAGAAGCCCCAAAAGGTCAAAGTAGTCAAAGTGGTTGCAAAGAAGAAATTATTTAAATAATAAAGTGAAGTGAT
>JZKD02S1673720.1:134089-144203 GCA_000966675.3 Picea glauca
GGTTAGAAGTGGGTTAGCCCTAAAATAAGGAAAGTGGGTTAAGATGGTTAGAAGGTAACCCCTTGAGGAAGCTACATGAAAGTATAAATAAGAGGCAAGGGTCTCTCATTTTTTAATCATACTTGAGCATATTGAATATCTACAAGTGACTGAGGTAACCAAAGGATATCTAAGCCAAATTTCAGAGTGAAGGTGAAGTAAAGAAGGCCGAAATTCAAGAGAGGATATATTCTTTTGATGATGCTTTCTAAGGTATGTTATTTACAGGTCATCTCACCATTTTCACAATAACGTTTTTTCTAGAATGATTCAGAGCATGAAATTTGGAGGCCACTGAGAAAACATATCCAAGTAGTTGTGATAAAAATTTCATCTTGCGGGTCGTTGTAATTTTGGAGTTACACTCCGTGGAAAATATGTTTTGTGGCTAGTCTTGAAACTAGTCTAAAACAAGTGTTTCAGTTAAAAACGTCATAACTTCTTCATAACAGATCCAAATTCAGTAAGACGAAATGCATTGGTTAGAATACTGTCTATAATATTCTTTTTACAATTTTCATATCCATACAACAAATATTCCGTTCGGGACACGCTCTACAATTTCTCTCTCTAGAATAAGCCATAATTCAATACGGTGTGCCATTTTTGATATAACTCCTTTTCAGAGAGGTTCCAAGCAGTGAAACTTGGAGGAATTGCATAAAAGAAACTGAAGAACATTGTGTATTATTTTCATATATTTATTCATTACAGGTACACAATTATGATTATTTCAAGTTAGGGTTGTTGACTAATCCAAAATTAGTCACGTGAGACTAAAGTACAGTTTGATGAAAATGCTAGTCTCTTGTTGTTAAAGTTAAGGAAGGTTTTGATCTGAAAATAGAAGGTTGACTTGTTAAAGTTAAGGAAGGTTTTGATCTGAAAGTTAAGGAAGGTTTTGATCTGAAAATGTGTTCAGAGCATGTATGTGATCATATATACTAGGTCTATTGCAGAGTTGCAAATTAGATTTGGATGATGAAATTGATGAGGGATTTTGGTTGAGGTACATGTTGGGTACATGGTTGAGACAAGTAGTTGATGAGTTGGCACATACATGAGGTGTATAGTTGATGATATTGGTACATCTTGATGAGTAGTTGATACATGATTGGTACATACTTGGTACATGGTTGGAGGGACTTGTTAGTAGTATTGTTGACACATGGTTTATGGATTATGTAACAAACTTGTATCGATATATTATTAGAAGCACATATTGATCTTGGTGATGATTATGAGTTGTTGTGTTATGCTTGGTTGATGCACATCTTTGAGATTTGTCTTGGTGATTGATCTTGGTGAGTAGATCTGATTTGGTTGATAAGATTGACGAGAGAAGTTGTCGTTATAGGTTGTTTGGACATGTTATTTGTACAGTTTTGGTGCATGGTTGATGCATTTGTTCATGGTACAGGTTGGTGCATGGTTGAAGCACTTGTTTATGGTATCGGTTGATTATAGATTGATGCATGGTTGATGCACTTGTTTATGGTACATGTTGATTACAAGTTGTTTGGTATAGGTTGGTGCATAGTTGATGCACTTGTTTATGGTACAGGTTGATTACAGGTTGAGGTACAGGTTGATGCATGGTTCAGGTTATTGGTACAGGTTGTTTGGTGTAGGTTGATTGGTACAGGTTTACAATAGTATATCTCATAATGCTAGTATGACAGTGGTTCCATCATTCTACTTATACGTCAGGGCAGTTGGACGGGGCAAGGACAGGTGGTTGTAGCCACCTTTCGGTTGTAGCTGGAGAATGTAGGGGGTTGTAGCCTCCTTTTGGTTGTAGCGAGAGAATAGGGGAGTTGGAGCTTACCTTAGGTTGTAGCCTGAGAAACTAGGGGGTTGGAGCCTCCTTCCAGTTGCAATTGGAAAACAAAGGAAGTTGGTGCTTCCAATGAATGTAATTCTTAAAGAAATATATGAAAAATCATTCCTTGGTTTTCTCCCACTTTGGTTTTCCACGTAAAAACACTGGTGTACTGTGTATGTGTATGATTGCTCATTTGTTCATTGTTTATTTACTCAACAACTATTGGATGATAATGCTACATTGATTTAACACTTGTATTTTATGGTTAAGAAGGATTAAATTTCTCTGTTATCGATTCACCCCCCCTCTCATTAATCCAAGGATTACCATGTGGTTAGGTCATTAGTGCCATTAGGAGAAGGTGAGATCCCTGTAAAGGAATTTGTCCACAAGATTTTTCATGAGGCTAAGCTAGGTTTAGAATATGGTGGTTTAAGTAACAAGTTTGTGCATGATTACAAATGGGGAAGGAGTGTAAATGTTGGCTCACAACTTTGAAACGTTTTACATCATCAGTTGGTCTCCTTTTACGTTATTAGTGCACCCATTTACTATGTCTATTACCACATTTGCCCACACTTATGACGTTAATGTGCCTAACAATATTAATGTTGTATTATATTTTCCTTTGTTTTTAATGATTTAGAATAACCTTGTCGATGAAGGTTTTTGGTAGTTCAGTTTTTGCACCAACAATTTAGTTTCGGTATCTGACCTCCATGTTTAGCGTATATGTGCACCTCCAAGGAAAAAATGAAGATAAGGGTTTTGTTGACAATACCTCCAATATGGTTTTGTGTTCACTAGTTCACACCCAGGTCATACGTGTGGACCTCCAATGCGTGGTCAAAGCTCGTGGTCAAAATTGTGTCGGAATTATAAACAACGACCTTCATACGTGATTTCTGGGAAAATGAAGAAGAATCTCAAAATTCCGGAACATGGGTTTTTTTCCAGAACATGCCCATTTAATTGATAACTTAGAGGTTTTTGAAAATAATGAAGAATATGCAAGATATGGGCATTTTTCCAATATGGGTTTGCCCAAATTTGCATTTGCGACCATCTTCTCCAATCTTCTAGACAATATATGTGCCCAACTAGCCCAGGAGATGGAAATAACACATTCTCAACATTTTTATGTTACGTGAAATCAATTATGACCAGATCTTGGATTATTTCTGCAACCAAGATCCATTAAACATGAGAAACCAAATTTGTTGTAAACTAATAATGCCTTGACAATTAGGATTTGAGAGAATCAATTTTGATCCACTCCATTTCTCCTCCCTGTATATAAACAACCATAGAACAAAGGAGGAAGTGTGTGTTAGTATTGGGAGCTTTGTAAAAAGGATTATTGTAAGGAGGAGGTGGAATTCATGCTTGAGTACGTGCAAACTCTATTTCATTTCAACAATAATAAACTGTTGATATTCTACCCCTATTTCTCAAGTGATCACTTAGTTTGTAAGTTTTCCATAGTGTGTGATGTGTTTTGCAAGATTCCCATTCCTCGACATGCATTGTGTTCATTTATTTTTAGTTAGCCGGTAGATCTAATTTCCATTTCTAGATTTGTTTTGTGTCTTTTATTTATCAGTCCTTTGATTTAGATAAAGACATGGATGCAAATGCTTAGAACCAAAGACCATTATTGTAATTGCATACATTTGGAATCACAAGAACGCTTGGACTTATCTAGTGAAATATTGTACTCAGAGTCGATTAAATGTGATTGACATTCGTGGTGAATGGCTGGCTCTATGTTTCTTGCAGTTTTCAAGCTTTCTTTTAGTTGACTTTAGAAGTTGAATCCAGTGAATATTGAAGGATTGATATGATCTACTTTATAATTGATCACATGGACCCTTGGGAAAGACTGTGGTTTGTGCTAGGACGAAATTTGAGTAACCCTTGTCCAAGGATACAACTCTGTGGTGTAGTTTGAATTGTCAACATCTCTTTGATAGGACAACAAAGGCTCTGATCATGCATTCCCTGTTCTTGCACCTCAAAGATTACGAGTGTCTGGGTTGATGAATTAAATGTCCATAATTTATTACACATAAATATCCCGACATTTTTGGCGTTGTTGCCAGGGAGGTGCTAAAGGGATTAGAGCACTTGCAATGTTTTGCTCCACTCTTCTTTTAGATTGATGCATGGAAAGGGAAATATCCTCATGTCAACAAATAACTTAGTGACATCATGATATTAGTAGCATGAGTGGTATGAATACATGCTCTGATTTGGAATTTGTCTTGTGTGGTGTGCAAGATTTCATCTATTTTCTTAAATTTCTTGTTTTTAGTTTGTAAGAACTCCATACACTAATCCATGTGAGAGACAAGGATTAACATACCATCTCGAGAATGTAAAGATGATCAAGCATTTTTTGAGCAAAGGAGGACATACCCTTGCAAGGATCTTCTCAAATCCTTTCCCACACTCCATAGTTTTTACCAGGGATGAGTCTGCAATCCAAGAAGTAGTGGAGGAACATGAACATATTCCAGAAGAAGGGGATCTAAAAGTTTCTTCTAGTAGTCCTATTGGACACTTTCAATCCATGTTTGCATGCATCCCATCCTTCTTAACATTGGGGAGTTTTAGAACTAGGGTTCGTCTAGAGGTGTCTAACAAAAACCCCAAAACACCCACATATCAATCCTCCACCAAGGCCAAGGAAGGTCTCACCCGAGATGCAGAGGGCATCACAAATACCATAAGGTCTTATGACAAGGATGAAGGTTTAAACAAATGAAACATCAATGCAATTTGCATCCATATAGCTCATGTTCGATAAGCTATGAGTACTGAGAATGAAAAGGATACACACGCATGTTAAACTCATACACAATAGACAAAAAATTATCAGAACTGTTGTATCTTTATTACTTGAAGCATTTGATCATATCTAATATTTACCTTATGCAGGACAAACACATATGACAACCATAGAACTTCATATCTTTGATATATAAACTCTCAGAATTAAAACATGCTGCACAATGCGCCTTTTCTCAAAACTCAGACATAGATTAGACACAAAACTATATTCAAAGCATTACAACAATACAACAATATCAAAGTGAGCTCAACAGTGATAGCTACACTAACTCATAAAACTCTCTAATTGACTGACTAGATAGCTCTATTTATGATGTTAGAGATTCCTTTTCTAGTTTTCTATGTTGGGGATCACTGTCTCTTTCTATTTTTCTCCACTCGGTTGTTTGATACAACTATCTCACATGCTTCTAGTGTCTATCAGTGCTCCACATATACTTCTTACATCAAGGGTAATCTTAGCTGCATGGCCAACTCATTCTCTTTCATTCCCACCTCTTGGTGTTGCTGACAATAATCATTTGGGGAGATTTCTCGATGATTCCTTTCTTGATTTCGACGAGCATCTTCTTGTTTTTTGGTGCACTTGACAAAAGTTAGACCGACACACACTTTTTAGTCTTTAGCGTGGTGCACGACTGGAAAAACTCGGTTCAGTCAATACTCTATGTCATTCCTCATGCATTTCCTTAGGCATGCACACAATTATGGAATGAGAGCGCACAACTCTGTTTGTGCGTGTGTGTAAAACTAAACCCAAAACTTTGGGTGCCAACAGGCCCGCACCACTATTATCTTGCTCGTCCTCAAGTCATCTGATTTATGTAATGATATTGGCTACATATGATATAGTCCATTTGAATTCCTCCACGAAGTCCTTATACTAGAGCTCGAGCTCCTTGAGTTGGACCTGAATATATTTAGAAAGTTGAATAGCTACCTCGACGTCGAGGGCTGTGATCTGGGGTGTGATTGGATCAATGATGCCGAGTTGTTCGACGAGGAAGTCAACAACAACTTGTATGTCTAAAAGCTAAGTATACCAATCCATAGCCCTTTCGGCCATTGAAGTGATCAATTCTCCCATATGTTGTGGATCATCCCTGGCTAAAGTGATCTCCTTTGTTTTTGCGACAATGACATGCATTGCAACAATGTGTTCTTTAGGAGGCAACAAAGCCATGTATCATTTTTTTGGGCGACCTCATCCTCTACCGCACGATTTAGATAATAGAGCGTTGTGAGGTCCAACTGGGTCTGTAAATAATCCCATAATTTGAAGCTTTGAGTGACCATCTCGACAAATACTAGAGAACGATCTCGACTCTCCTGAACGATGTTGATCACCCTAGCCATTTGTTTATGGAAGGTGGTTCCTTGTGGGGTTAGATGTTGCAGTCAGTCTCGAAGTTCATGATTCTATGAATGCATAGAGAAAAGGTTTGCGATGACTGATTTCATTTTCCGCAGATCTAGAATATCTGGCATCACTGTTGTTGGCGGGGATATCTGGGAGTAAGACTCATTGAGAGTAGTGTGGTTGCTAAGAATGGATGTATATTGGCCCTGAGTTTTTGCATGTGTGACCACTTCAGTCGTGTGTAGATATTGAAAAATCTTCTGGGTCTCTTCCAATTACTGATGCACGCGAGATTCTCGTTGTAAGTGGGATCGCATGGTGTCATGACTAGAATACTCTTGTTCATAGCTAAGGCATAACTGGGTGTGATCTTGGTAGATGGATTTCTAGCATGCTCCAAGCTCATGAACTAGGGAAATGTTAAAGTTCTATACGTCCAGTGTAGGCACCTGTAACAAGTCTAGCTCAGTTATGGCTGATATTGATGGGATGACCACGAGTGGATCAACATTGATCACTCGACAATGGGTAGTTCCTCACACCTTGAGGGTTGGAATAGTTGAATATGCTGATTTAGGTACGGAGGACAGAGTAAACTATTGGCTCAAAATATTCATCTTCCCGATCATGTCGTAGTGGGAGACTTGATGTTTGGCTAACTACAAACATATTTATTTCATCAATTTTTCAACTTGTCGGCTTTGAGTGGGAGAACCCTCCTCATATTTTTTATGGGACATTGTATGTCGACATTTAATAGCCCAAGAGTAGGGTTTGGACAAATATATGGCCATGCTGTCTTCTTCAATAATTGGTGTTGGTTGTGACGAAGGTGAAGGATCATATTTGGACCCTGAGTCGATGGTTATTTGGGATGGGATGTAAGTGGTTGATAACCACTTTCACTTCTTGGCTGTGGTATTGTCCTCATCGGATATACTTTCATGCAGAGAACATGCAAAGGAGTGGGGATATTTTGTATTCTTGGCTGATGTTGTTGTCTTATTAGCCTTCGCTATGTCCTTGGACTGGTCCAGAGAATTATTTGATCTGATTTCAAATTCAGACAATAGTTCGGAGAAGGAGGGCTAGTCTTTGGCTGACCAATGTTCAACCGCTGCGATAGTGTCATGAATTTTAATTTTTATTTATGTATGTGAGGAAATATTACCACATTATGGAGGTTACATGTAAAACAAAGATGATGTTAATACCTGGTGAATTTTTGGGGCGGAATGTGGACTTGCTCGGCAGATGTATTGATCAACTGGGTGTACCATTGCTTGAACACCTTAGAAAGGGGAACTTGTTTTTTAGTCTCCTTGGAATGTTGGAGCAGTAAGAACCGGGGAGCGAGAAATGAAGGCGCATTCTCCATATCGATTTCAAAGTCGGGGGTGGCTTCCAGAGTGACATGTTCAATAATAAAAGGATCCAACTGTAATGAAACACCTTTCCCTCATCTTGAGAATTCAAGAAGTCCACGACAAATTATTTAAAGAGGTGGGGGGCCCAAGCCAGTTGATGAGCGTCAAAGCAATGCTCGATGGCCAAAACGACCCCAATTGGATATTCTTCCTTTCGACATTTGCAAATAAGTTTGCATGCAAAGCACTGAGTGGAAAACCAGATTGTCAAATCATTTATTGCAGAAATGAGAACATCGTGTTTGCCTCTACGAGTGTCGTATTTGGAATACACCTCCTCCAACGATACATCCTTGACTTTAAATAATGTTGGTCATATTAGCATTGGAATTGGGCAAACCAAAGATTCTACGTATAATTTCTTGGTCGACAAGATACGATCGATCCAACCAAAGGTATCCCCCTTGCAATCTTTTGAGGAGGAATCAAACACATGACCGCAGACTGTCAACCTGGCTGAAGTGTGGATATTTAAGAAGGGATAGTATCCCATATTGCTTTAGGGGTCTTACCCAATCTTCTATGATTGTTTTCTCCATGCCATCATCGCCCTAGATGACCTCTGTGTATCAGTCGAGCTGAAGTTCATGAAACTGGTGGGGGTCACAGATATTTCAATCAACACATTTGAGGAAGGGTACTTTCTTGAATGAAAGGTCATCACTTAGGACATTGTAGGGAAGTATAAGAGCAGGAAACCCCATTTCTTTCACGGCCTTAGACTTTTTCCTGTGTTTATCTTGGATGGATGAAGCCATATTAGGAGTGGTTGTAATGGTGATGGAACTTATCTGTGGACTAGGATTGGGAGTAGAGATGATGGTAGGGGTGGAGTAAGTATAACACAAAGAAAAAGAAACAATAATGAAGTGGAAGGAGAGGGGGGGTGGTTGAATCAAATGGAGCCATAAGAACATGTGGTTGTTTACACATGCAAATTCATTGTGCCATCTTTCCAGTGGGTTGGCTCGTACTTCGTCCTATTCCAACTGTTGGGATCAACATGCTAGAATTGATGTTGGCATATTTGCATTAATGAAGAGGCTTGTGCTGATTTCGCAATAACTGCAACTTTTATTCTGAATCGGGGAAAGTGTCCTCTCACCAACAATGTTAATGGTCCGTTAGTTCCTGAATTAGTTGTCATTCATATAGTGACCACATGCATTATGTCTCCTTCATGATCTAATGCCTTTCACAAGGACCTGTGTATTAAAAGATGTCAACATTTGGTTGAAATCCTTCACACATGGATCCTTCAATAGCATCCCATTTGTGATATGACTCTCGATGTGAAACCCACCAGTGCATCGAAATTCCTAGAAGCACTGTATCCAGTGCTCGAGGCTGCTAGTACTATGGAATGCACTGTATCCATGAAATTAATGTGTCCATTTACTCTGACCCATCGTACCGATAGGAGCCAAAGTTTTCAATGCGCTCTTCTGTAGAGATACACGTGCACCTTCTTGTTGATACTTCATATGGCTTATTTTTCCACCTCTCCATGGAATCCTTAGAATATGTGTCATAGGATTTGACACTTCTCTAGCTTAGCTCACCATCTGCAGTGGTGTTGATTTAATCCTCCTTGCACCTCGTTACTTTGTAAATATTTTCAATGACCGAGCTCTGCACATACTCCTCCACAGGATCATTGTGCATATGGACGACTCTAACACAACTATCGATGCAATGGTTAGCCTAAGGGATCCTACTAGAGCCTATTGTGCCTAATATTCTACTATAATGTTCCCTTCCAAGTGACAAGGGTCTTGAGAGGCTTAGTAGTCTAGCTGTTCCCTCTAGAGTATAGTATCAATAAAATAAAAGGGAACTGTTATCGCACAGTTTGTAGGAAAGGTTTAGATAGCTCGAGTCAAGGCTTCAAACTGACGCAACATGAGCTTCCCCACCCAATGTCACCTCGATGGGGAGCTCTTTCTATTTAGGGTGGCTAATCCCAAGGGAGACGTCCCTAGTAATTCGGGGTTCTGAAGGAGAAGGATTAAGGTTTAAGGCTTCAAAGGTTAAGGATAAGCTTCCCTTCACAGATTACTGCCAAAATGATAGTCAAGGAGAAGATATTCCACTGAATGGCACCTGTTTGCGAGAAAAGGCAAATAAAACTAAAAGAGTGTGCTGCAGTGGTTAGTACTTCACAATGTCAATGACTATCTTTTATACATATGAGCATTAATGAAAGTAATTATTGACGAAGTCAATGATTGCAATAAAAGCTTATATTTTATGTTACTTCTTCAATAAATACACAAGAGATATTGGTATTCAATGTATAAAATCAAATCTTTGTATTATCACAATGCAACAAATATCACAAATCTGCTCATATAAATATTGTTGCTGCGTCACTACTACAGATTTAGGGTGACGTCAGCCCTAGTATTAGGTCAAATTAAAGACAATGAGAAGAACGTTTTGTCAAACAAGCTTATGAATGTAATCAACAACTCAAGGTCTATGAAATATATGATAATGTCAAAACGTTTTAAGGCCAAACAAGGGTTCTAACAAGTATGACGTCACCTATATTGTTGCTGGTTAGGGTTTAGGTTAGCTAGTCAAAGAGGTGGACGTTTTGACAAATCA
>JZKD02S1673720.1:165849-180946 GCA_000966675.3 Picea glauca
ATTTTGGTTTAGCAGCTGGACCCAGATCCCTCGTCTTCCAAATGGCTTCCTGTAGGCTGGTAGGCTTGAAGGCCTTAACCCAAACCTTCAAGGGTTCCATCAATCCTTCTGTAAATAACATCATTGTTACCTATGATTTTGGTCATCATGATGATGTATTGATGATGGTGTAATCAGGCTCTTCATAAGAACTTTCTCCCGAGAAAAGTTACTTTCTTCTCTTTCCAGAAATCTCATTTTTGAAGAAGGTTCACAGGCTGCTAGTATATTTGCCTGCGAGAATGCCTGATTCTCACAGGCTGCCTTAAGCCAGGGTGCAATAAGTTCGCACTGTGTTGAACTGCTAGGGTGCGAACTCTTCCTAAAGCAAGGAAAAAGATGAATTCTCGATGCTTTTAGAAGGGAATCTTCTAGAAGGATGGGTTGGCATTCGAATGGTTATCCTAGTACTGGATTCCCTGATATTTTGGGATCATTCTTATCCAGGTAAATAATTCATCCTCTCTTATATATTGAGGGAATTCTCATGGAAAAGGTTAAGCAAGATTCATTGGAGAATTGGTGAAAGAATCGTGTGAAGGAATCAATATTGAACAACAGCTTGGAGACCCTAGCAAGTCTACCAAGAGGATTTGATCTTCTTCATGCAAGGATTGAGCAAGTGTGTGTGTCAGAGCCAAGATCCATCGAAAGGAAGTTTGCGACATCAAGGCTCAGGTTGTAAGATTTACTTTCCATTAATATGATACAGTGGCATGTCCCTTTCCCATAAAGCTATTTCCACTTTATTGTGTAATTCCTTGATCATACACATAGGTTAACTGTTGAATATATTGTGCTATATTCACTTTGGTTGGTTTGTGTTGTCTTGGTCTGGACTTCACGAGAGCGTTGTAGCGAAGCAGGAGCAACAAAGACCCTAGGAAGCGATAATAAGTTATGTTATTCGTTCCTTCATCCTAGTTAATTCAATAGTCAAAACTTAGGGAAAGAGTATTGTCCTGTCCTGTTTTGTTCTAGATCCAGGTGGATCTAGGGAGATCAGTTAGTGTCCGCACCTATCGATTAGTCCCATAACAAAATTGGTGACTCCACTGGGGATCAATCCCATTTTCTTTGTGTCTTTTGGTGTTTTTCTGTGGCCATTTGCTATGGTTTCCCTTTTCTCTTGTCCTATCAATCTCCGAGTCTTCAGGATATCCTGATAGACCCTCTGGGTCCAGAGGTCTTTTCAAAATTTTCTTCATTTTCCTAAATTTTGATTATGTTCAGACATTCTTGCACTGTACTTCATTGCAGCCTGCGAGAATTGGTAGAGTTCGCACTTTGCCTTTAGGTTTCAGTGCGAGGTTCTCGCACCCTACTCAAGGGTCACCTACGAGAATTAGTGATTCTCGCACTGTGTAACACCACGAGCCTACGAACTCCTATATTCAAAATTTTGGATTTGAGTTTTTGCATTTTTAATTGCCCAGATCAGTTTAGATGCCTCATACAAGTTTCTTGGACCATTGATTGATGTCTTTCTTGTCTTCGTTTGCGTGCATGAACAATCTTAGGATTTCAAGGCTTTTCTTGTCACTTTTGTCTTGACTTTCGTTTCTTGATTTTTCTTGGCATAACCATACTCTCTGATTTTGGGATCTGAGTGTGTTTGATTAGTTAAGAACCGATGATCGGTTGAAAGTTGAGGTTTCTTGGTCTTTATCATTTGCTTTGTTTGAAAGATCATTCTTCTTATGCGATTGAAAAGACTATCTTGGTTTGCTCTTTATTTTTGTTTTCATTGAAAGAGTTGATTGGGTTTGTCATTGCTTGTTCATTTGGTTTTTGATTTTTTGTACTCTCGCTGTTATAGTGTGGGTCCTTTTTGAAAAGTGAACAAAAGTTTTTCTTTCAAAAAATCATTTTCGTTTTTGAAAACATTGAAAATCAAATTATTGAGATTGTTGAAGTTGTTGAAAAAGACACAATAGAGAATTGTTATTGATGCGTGATTCATTACATTTGCATTTTAAAGGAAATTTTGCATTGTAGTTCAAGGTTGATCTGGAAAACTTTTTCTCTCTCCCATACATAGGATTCATTGAATGAAAAGTGATACATTTCATTCTCATCCTTGCATTTTTGGGTCAGATTCATACAACATAAGTTTCACTTCCGTTTCCTTTGAGTAAACAACAACTCTTAATAACATTGCGTAATCATAAAATTTATCTAGTAACTCTTTTCTAGGGATCTATTACACCAACATTTAACTAGGATAGCGATTTGGAGTAGGAAGAGAGACACACTCTTCAAAAGCACAAACACACAATATCATCTTGTGTTAGGGAGTATTAAATTCCATTTGCAACGCCCTCGGGGGGTGGGGCATCTCAATTGGCAAGTGCCGTGGAAATGAAGTTCCATGAGGTTTCGAGTTAAACTCCCCCCGACTTACCTTGTGTGCCGCGTAAGGGGCATCGTGGGCACACCTGGAGGTTATAGTGGTAGTGATTGGATAACACAGCCACGTGCCCAACTAGTTGCTGATTCCTCCAGACAAAAAAAAATAAAAAAAAAAATTTCCATTTGCAACATCTTGTCCTGGGAAGCCCTTCTCACACAAGGGTCAAACACTAGGTCGCCTTGATACTAGCAGAGTTACTCACCCTTCTTTGTCGGTGTCAGTGTAGATATTGCACGTATTACGGGGATCACTCGGAGGTATACCCACAATGATGAGTGGAAGCCTTTTGAGTTGATTGAGGGCTAGATACCCTGCCCTTGCGTGTGGATCGAACTGTCGATTGTTCCCCCAGGCTTTATTGTTGTTGGTGGTGACCTTAGTGGCCTATCTTTCTAGGTTCTTACCCAAGGTGACTGTGGAGGGGAAAGTCTTAACGGTACCTGGAATTGACGTTGACCAAACTCATTCGGGCTCCTTGGAGGGTATACCCACAATTATGTGTGGGAGCTTACACCAGGGTGTAAGTCCGTTAAGAAGGTCGTCAGCGTAAATTTTCCACCTTAGCCCCGCCCCTTCTCATCTCGTTGTTGCGACGTTGGATTTCATCACCAACTAGTGGCTTCGAAATTAGAAGGTCTTGTTTGCTTGGTGTTGCTTCCTAGATTTTGTTTACTAGCGCATGTTGTTTGTTTCTCGAAGTTGACCATAGGATTTTCTTCGCAAAGTTTGTTACTCGTTTACAATAGCTCCTCCACGTCGTTCACGTAGAATGCAGGTTTTATCTCTAGATCATTTGGAAGGTTCACAACCCTTGCCTACAAGCACACCTGGAGGCTCTCCTCGGCAGAGTGAAGTTCCAGTGGTCACCACCCCACAAGTGGAATGCACTGACTCTCTAGAACGTTTTAGAATTACAAATACTCGAGAGGACTTTCAACTTAACCCTGATTCTGAGAGATGTTTTGTGCGAGTAGACTCTTCCAGAGACTTAATTATTGTGTATTCCAGATCTACGACTGGACCCTTTCCCGGTATAGAAGGCCAAGATCCTTTTTGGTCTACAGGTGTTTTCCGACGAGACCTTTTTGGTCTAGTTTCCCCTGTGATTTCTGAGATTAATCCACGTGATTTCTGAAATCTCTAATCTAGAGACAGTACCGTTGAATACCGCTTATCACTTTACTGTCCCTGCCGAAATGGCCCATCTTGCAACTACTTTGAGTGTTCCGACCGGTTTTCCTGCGATTAGTCTTGCTCCCATTAACACACCGCGGATGCCCAATGTCAATCCGACACTACCACCTGGATACCGTGCGTTGAGTGCTTCCATTCCTACTCCTACACATACTCCATCCGACTCTCCTAGTGGTCCTTCTTCTTCTGGGCACTTTCTTCCCGGTTTTGTACCAACACTCCCTCAATTTCCTTTTGGAGGACCTTCTTCGTCTTCTACTGGCAATCCTAATCCTAGTGGCGCTATTCTGTCATTTACTCCAAGTTATCAATTTTCGGTTGGTGGACAAGTTCCTCAAGGTAGTATAACTCAACCCCCTCTTAGTTGGCAAATGTTGTTTGGAACATTGCCTTCAATTGGCGCACCACCTTCAATGGGAGGGGAAACCCCACCTTATGGACAGAACATACCTCCGTCCTTGGCCCAGTATTGGAATCAGTTGGTCCAGAATTCTTCTCAATCGACCGGGGGGCAACAGTTTCCAACTGCATCCGTAACACCCCCTAGTCTGGGCCAACCATATCCAGGTTCGTTTAATCCTATTTGGGGGTCGAATGCTCAAAATCAAGCCTCTGCTTTAGGGTATAATCCGATGAGCTACTACCCTATCCAACCACCACTGAATATGCATGGATCTTCACATTATATGCAGACTGCTTATGGTCCTACTGGTTTGCCGACAGGACTTCCTCCCCAAAGCCACCAGTACCCGCAGGTGAATCGACAGTTACCCTTTCTCGCCACTTTGGATCTTCTGGATTTGTTGAGGATTTTAAATGATCCTATTCGTCACTCTCCCCAATGGCCTACTATACCAACCAAGCTTCCTTTGGACATCCCTAAATTCGACGACAAAGTGGGAGAGGACCCAAACAATCACGTTATGACTTTTCACTTATGGTGCTCATCCAACTCGTTGATGGATGACTCTATTCATTTACATCTTTTTCAACGAACCCTTACCGGTTCTGCTGCGAAGTGGTATATCGAATTGCCACGAGGTTTCTTCTCTAAATTCAACACCCTCGCTATGGCTTTCCTTACGCATTACCTATTACCGATCCGTTATGACACGGGGATCGAGATTTTGACTTCCTTCAAACAAACCAAAGGCACTCATATCTCTGATCACATTCATGAGTGGCGAAGGAGACGACACCTCATTAAACTTGAACTCCCTGATCAACTACTGGCAGAATGGTTTACAAAATCATTTGTGAACAAAATCATTTGTGAACAAAATCGGTAAGGACATTGCCATGGGTGGCGTAGTCACCGAAGAGAAGGCTATAAGTCGTGCTGAATATCTTGACCTCGCTTATTCGCAAACGGGAACCCTTTACGATTTATTACCTGAATTACCTCGTCCTAATTCTTCCAGCACTTCAACTACTCCAACTGCCTCGCATGCAACTGACGGTGTGATTGGTACTGTCCAAACCCAATCACATTCTTCTTCAAGCACAAACCCTAAATCAACTTCTTCTAACGTTCAAAATGCTTCGTCTCCTGCCACTCCCACCAGCAAGACTTATGAGGTAAATGCTGTCCAATCTACCCCAGCCGGTAAAAATAAATCCAAAAAGGGGAGAGGTAAGAATAAGGAGGGAAAAAATAATAATCAAGTAGAGCAAACTAAAACCACTCCTGCTGACGATCAGGATAAGCACAAACCACAATACCCTTGCCTTATCTGTGGTGATGATCACTACACGAAGGATTGTCCAGGACGTGCCGAGGTCACTAAGTTCCTTCAAGGAGCTCCGAAACCACCTACACCGGCTGTCTTGTCCCAACCCTTCCCATCTCAACAACATGCTCAGTTGGTCATTCACAATCAACCATCCTCTTCTACTACATCATATGTTTTGATGTGTACTGGTGATTCTAAGCAGAATAACGTTGCACTTACGACTCGAGCCAAAGATTATTCTCCATCTAAGAAGAAGGTTGACGATTTACCCCCTTCTTTGGTACAACCCTCTCCCACGACTCCACCCACTAACGGTCCTCTTCATCTCGAACGACCGAGCCTCGACACAGTTCTGCGACCCCCCCCTAAGGGCGTCATTTGGAAATCAGCTTTCAATCCTCATGCTCCTGCAGCCCAGAACTATAGCATTGTTGAAGATCTGGCCCAAGCACCTTCTGCAATGTCAGCCCTTGAAGTCCTTCAAACTTGTCCTGCACAACGGAAGGCACTGTTGAAAGATATCGATGGAATTGACCCAATGGATACAAATTTAATAGTCTTTGACTTGGAAGATCACATTCCAAGGTTACCCCCTCAACTCGCATTCCAGATACAAGTTGTTGTCTCTGACAAGAACATTTGTCGAACTGTTATCGATGAGGGTGCCTCGACGTGTGTCATGTCTCTTGCTTGCTGGAAAGCCATTGGCTCTCCTTCTTTGAATGAATCACAAAACACTCTTAAAGCCTTCAATGGCTCTATTTTTAAGCCCTACGGTGTTCTTCCTTCGTTTCCCATCACGTTAGAAGGTAAGACGGTCCAAGTTGAAGTGGAAGTCTTTGACGCTCCTCTCAATTATAATCTTCTGCTTTGCCGCAGCTGGATCGATTCCATGCGTGTCATTGTGTCGAAACTTTTCCATGTAGTACGTTTCCCTCATCAAGGAAAGTTTGTTACCGTTGACCAACTTGCCTTCTTCAATTCTGATACCCGTACTGGCAACATACCGTTTATTGCTAAAACCCCGCTGGGTTATGAGAATGTCGGTGTAGGCCTTCTAAAGGATTCCTCGTTAATGGGTACTTTTCCCATTCCACCGCCCGATGTTCCACGCTCGTTTGTTGCTTCCATCAACATGATCTCCACTTTGCCTCACGAACATCCTGCATCTCACGACCCTTGGATAGTCCCTGACCCTGGAGATCATATTCGTTTCGACGACGAAATGCCGTTAAGTCCGATTGAGTCTGCCTATCAGACCATTCAATCGACAACACCTTCTACCCCCTCTCTCGAGGAGTTGCCTCCCGATCCTTTTCGTGTTATTTTTCCCACTAACGAGATGATCATGTCCATCATGGAGGACACCCCTTGGGACGATGGGCATCATCGTTCTATCCTCTTTTTGGAGCAACACACTCTTGAGAACTACCAACGGATTTCGACCCTGTCGACCGTTGTTGTCATTTTGACCATTCCCGAGACTACGCACGATGAGTTTGCTGAAGGGAACTTAAGTAATATCTCGCCCACGATTCCCATTGACATATCCATTAAACCTGGAATCGTAAAAAATGTCCATATTGGAGCTTTGTGTTCCCCTGACAAAATAGTCACCTATACATCCCTGTTCAAAGAGTTTCATGACGTATTCGCTTGGAGCTACGAAGAAATTCCGGGTATCGACCCTAAAATTGTAATTCATGAGATTAAGACTTATCCTGATGCTAAACCCATCAGGAAACACCTTCGTCCGGTTCACCCTTGTAAAGCGGATGTTATAAAGCTTGAAGTCGAGAAACTTCTAAAAGCTAGCTTTATTTATCCGGTGGCTCTCACCGACTGGGTTTCCAATCCTGTCTCGATTGACAAGAAAGAAGGCACCATTCATGTATGCGTTGATTATAGGGATATCAATAAAGCTTGTCCCAAAGACAACTTTCCTACCCCTTTCGTCGACCAGATTGTCAACGACTGCGCCGGAAGTGAAATATTCTCTCTCATGGATGGTTTCTCTGGCTAAAATCAAATTAACATTGCTCCCGAGGATCAACATAAGACTGCTTTTATTTTTCCTTGGGATACTTTCGCCTATCAGAAACTTCCTTTCGGTCTTAAGAAAGCTGGCACCACTTTTCAACGCGCTATGCCTTATGTTTTTCATGATATCAAGCATATCGTTCAACCCTATTTGGACGATTTACCCTCTCATTCTATGCACAAAATCGATCACCCAACCCACCTCCGGGCCATTTTCGTTCACTGTCGGTTCTACCAGATCAGTTTAAATCCTCATAAGTGTGTCTTCTGTGTCGAATCCGACCGTCTTCTAGGTTTTATCGTTTCACGTCAAGGGATCCGGGTGGATCCTTTGAAGGTTGAGGCGATTCTTAATATCCCTCCTTCTACGCTTCGCCAGTTGCAAAGTTTGCAGGGGAAAGCAAACTTTCTTCATCATTTTATCCCAAACTACGTCGATATTACTTGTGGATTTACGTGGATATTAAAGAAGGATTCAGAGTTCATCTGGGATACCATTGCCACCAATGCTTTTTAAGATTTGAAGTTGTCCTTGACGCGAGCTCCGCTTCTCTTCCCCCCCGATTACAGTCGTGATTATTTCCTTTACCTTGCTGCCTCAGATTACACTATTGGCATGGTTCTCGTCCAAGAGGATGATGCGTACGCTGAACATGTTAATTATTACTTGAGTCAAAGTCTCACGCCGACTGAAATCAAGTATCAACATGTCGAAAAACTAGCCTTGGCTGCCGTTCAAGACGTCCAATGCTTCTGGCACTATATCCTCTCACGCAAGACTACAGTGCTTTCTCATTGCAACCCTATGCAACATATTTTGACACGTCAATTGCTAGGGGGAAAATACTCCATATGGATTGTGATACTCCAGGAGTTTGACTTGGAATTCGACCGTGCCAAGTCCAAGAAATCCTTAGTTTTTTCCGAGTTGATATGCGATTTTCCCCACTCTGCAACATAAAATGTAGCAGTTGATTCATTACCCGATGAATCTCTTTTCCTTATTAGCACTGATGATCTTTGGTATGGGGATATCATTATATATCTCCAAACCCAGACTTTCTGGCCTACTTTGTCCAGTACTGAATGACGTCGAATATGCTATTAAGCTTGTCAATACATTATCCTAGAGGATACTCTTTATCGATGGGGGATTGACTCTATTTTTCGAAGTTGTTTAACGTTCGACGAAGCCGAGAAAGCTCTGAATGACTGCCATTCTGGAGCATGTGGGGGTCATATGTCTCAGTATGCTACTGCCCAGAAGATCTTACGCATAGGGTATTTTTGGCCTTCTTTGTTTAACGACTGCATTATTGCCGTTCAGAAATGCCATGCCTGCCAGACCTATAATCAGAAAATCCGGTCACATCCTGCTTCTCTTCATCCTATGGTCTCAGTTGGTCCCTTTTCAAAATGGGGCATCGATTTCATGACATGTCATCCTCACTCGATCGAGGGGCATGGTTACATCATTGTAGCCGTTGATTACTTTACAAAATGGGCCGAGGCGATGCAGACATTTGACAACACTGGAAAGACCGCAACATTGTTTCTTTTTAATGATGTCATAACTCATTTTGGTGTTCCCCAAGCTATCGTCACTGATCACGGTAGCCACTTTAGGAATTTTATGATGTCTGAACTTACTGAAAAGTTGGGTCTTCACCATGATAACTCAACGCCCTATTATCCACAAGCCAATGGTCAAGTCGAAGCGATTAACAAAGTTCTCATAACTATGCTTTGAAGAATGATAGGGATTCATAAAACAAGTTGTCACATGGTGTTGTTTTCAACATTGTGGGCGTACCAGACATCTGTCATGTTCGCTACTGGGTTTACACCTTTTCGGTTAATCTATGGTGTGGAAGCCATTCTTCCTATAGAATGCGAGATACCCTCTCTGAAGCTAGCTGTTGAACTCCTACCCAAAACTTCTGCTGAAGAATAATGTCTATTGTATCTTATGCGATTAGACGAAACTCGACGTGACGCCACCCTAGTAATAGAATCCCAGAAGAAACGTGTCAAGGCCCAATATGACAAGCATGTCAAGCCTCGCGTTTTTTCCGAAGGTGATCTTGTTCTTCTATATGAACAAGATTGAGATATGTTAGGAGCTGGGAAATTTGAACCCATGTGGCGAGGTCCTTATATCGTTCGACGAGTTTTGGAAAAATGAGCGTATGAGTTGGTAGATTACGATGGTATCCCTTTGAGTGAACCCGGGAATGGGTTGTACTTGAAGAAGTACTATGAATAAAATCATTTGTGCACTAGTACTTGTATTTTTATTGTATCATACGTTTTATGTGTTACTATAGTTTTCTTTTGTCGTTATCTGGTCTCTGCCCTTATGTGACGTTGTGTTTGATTTCTAGATGTCGGAGTCTTCGCTACCCTATATTGGCTTCGCTGATGGTGCTAGCCGTAGTACTCAGAACCTTGCTTCTGTTGCGTGGGCAATTTACGCCCCTACAAATGAACTTGTCTCCTTATGAGGTGTGTTCCTTGGCCGTGCGACCAACAACATTGCAGAGTATAGCACCGTTATTGAATTATTGGTTGATGCTATCTTGCTCAGAATTCGTCATTTGGTTGTGCGACTTGATTCGCAGCTTGTAGTACTACAATTAAGTAATGTCTACTCTATCTGAAGTCCTACTTTGTTACGGGTGTATTTGCGAATTCGCCTCTTGGAACGTTATTTTGATCATATTGAATATCAACATATTCCTAGATGTCTAAATACATTAACAGATGCATTGACTAATTATGTATTGGACAGACATTTGAATCATTTATAAATCAATCACATCAATATTCGCACAATATAAGGTAAACCGGTAGAAGCCATCTGTATATATAACGATCAAAAGAGTTTTTTACAAAACGTTTGTCCGAAGACCAAAATGTCAAAATCTGAAGCTCATAGCTTCTACAAAGTGACGTCATGGATGATGTTCACGATAACACACGACTGCTCGAGCAACCCTACGGAGAAGTCGACTCATGGATGCTGATACTCCTATAGTATGACGTTGATCGCGTCGTGGAACCTCTTCCAGAGTCATATCTGGAATGTCTGCAGTCATGCCCTCTAGATTTTGTTCCACCACTTGAAATCCTCAGCATACTGTGGTGCTGCCGCTACTTCTCCTCGCCGCTGAATGGGAGAAGTGCCAGGAGGTCTGTAAGGTCCAACATCTGTGTTATCAACAAACGATTTTGTATCAGTTTTTGGACGAGCATATAAAACAAAAACATTTGAATATAATAAAAATTCACAAAACATTTAAAAAGAAAAATGTGTGTACTTCTTACCAAGGTCCCCCCACTGAGCATCCTCTGGTAGTGCTAAATCTGGATCTCCTCGGAAATCCAAGCCGACATAGTCATAGTCATTAACCATCAACAACTGTGGTTGAAGCCAGTCAAAGAAATTATCATCATACTTGATGATTAGTCCAGCCACGTGCCGAGCCATAAGCTGACACCATCTCAGCATCCTGGGATCCCTGGGACCCGGTATGTTCCACTCAACCTGCAAACTCAGTAATGGGACCCTCTCCAGGAAGAAGGACACCAACAAAGATCTGTACCCGAATTATTTCAGGTTGCCTCGTCTGCATTTGGTCATTTGTCTTTTTATACTGCGAAGCACAACATCTGCCCAGTTGAAAACTCGCGGCTCAGTACACTCAATAGCATACTGGAAGTAACTTTGTAATGCCATATGAGGAGCATAACTCCCAACCATCCGAGCTATGGTGAATATGATAGTACAGAGGGTCAAATCTCATACCCCCCAAATCACTACTTTTCCTTTCTTTCTCTCAGCCTCGGGAACGCAGTGTAAATGACAATACTCACTCATATGCAACCCACCACCTCTGCTACCGGTCAGGCTCACATAGTACCCCCGCCGGGACAATCCGGTCAAAAAGTAAATGTCCTCAATGTCTAAGGACAGTGTGTGGACCCCCACCTGAAATACCTGTTGATCAGGGTCCCACATACACACCAGGTACTCTAATAGTTTGACTTGGGCCCTCATGCCCGGGATGCAAAAGTACTTCAGGAGTCCAAAATATCTCAAAGCAGCAATAGTAGGTGGATGATTTTCGACCATTGCATTGTCTTCTTCATGTTCCCTTTCATGCCATTCAAGCACCATTTTGCTGGCCAATTATCTGCATAAGAGACACAACAAGAAGATTAGCAACTTTTTTCATGAGTTCATTCTTTTTCATTGGCTAAATTTAAAAAAACTTTTTTGAGATTTGTGGTTCTCGCAGGTGCCCTGTGTGCACAGTGCAAGAACCTCGCAGGTGGCCTTAATCTCACCTGCGAGAATGCTTCATTCTCCCAGGTCCCGTGAAGCCTGCCTGCGAGAATGGCAGCGTGCATGTAGGGCTTGGAAAATCAAATAAAAACTGACTTTTTAACCAATGAACTTGGAAATTTAAACCATGAAAATGTTAGGGACCAAGAGCCTACCTTACTGTCATAGACGACTCTCTGAATGGTCTCTCGTAGCTCCCGCAATCTGATGCCGAACTCTGAGGGTAAAAGAGGGGTTTTTTGGAGCTCAAATAGTGGAAAGGTACAAATGATGTGGTAAAAAGAGTATTTACTCCTTTTTATTTACTTTTACTATGTAATTTGGTTTTTCATTCTTATTTATATATTAAACCCTAATCCCTAATGTCATTTTGAGTGAACCTTTTGCAGGCATGATGATTTTGATGATCATATATAGGGATACAGATATGATTTTCTTTGTTATCGTGTGTTTTTGATTGTTTTTTATGGTTTTTATATAAAAACCTCGAGCGTGGTCTTTGTCCGTTCTTGCGCTCGTAAATACATGAGAACGAGATCGAGCATACTTTTATCACTTTTTCGGGCTCAACAAGGTTATATGAAAAAAGAACCCCCCCGGAGTCCTCTTTAAGCTCTTTTTAGACTCTCTAAACATGAAAAGATAGCCGAGCGATCTTGCTATTTTCACGCTCGATAAAGTATTTGAAGTAAGCATCTGGTGAGCGATAATTTATCTCTTTTTCGGTCTCGTTCAAACTATTTTACGAAAAAGGAACTGAGAGAATTCTCTTTTAAGTGTTTTTCCAAACTCTATAATCATGAAAAACCTTCAAGTTTTCTAGCTCTGGACTCGTTAAACAAACATTGCCAGACCCATGATGGGACCGAACCACTCCTTCTTAGCGTTTGTTAAACATACTCCGAGGGACTCGTCTGAAGGATGAGCTTATATCAACAAGCATATGTTATCCTCCTCAAGCTTGCGTAAAAATAAAGAGGTACTCGCCAGTAATGGTGGAGGAAAATTTGGGAAAGGGATATGTTTTCATCTTTGTATTGATTGGCAGTAAGTGTCGCTCTTGAACATGACACCCCCTATTCATCACATTTGAAGCCGGTTTGGGAAATCCATTTGTCTCTCATTCGATTTTCTACAAGGTCATTCCCTATGTCGTCTTTGAGTCAATGCTGCCAAATCATTGGTCATGTCGTTAATATGTTCAAGAGAAGTCCATCAGAAACCTATATTGAGTCAGCCATCTGCAGTTATCCTTTTTCTCCATGTCGGCCTTCCCTGTGTCCAGTCCAATTCACATCATACTCTGTTTTACCTTCAAAATCTGTTACTCATTTCGTGTCATTGATGGGGGATACATCAAGGCCCTCCTGTGATGAGTTTTGTTCTGTCGACTTCAACTCATTATCCAGAATCAAGACTTAGAAATTAATTGGTACCTTGGAACTTGCATGCCTCAATGGTAGGTTTCCTCACTTTCGACAGTGGGTTTACATCATTGACCCCTGATCGAAAGATTCCATCGCATGTTTGACTTCAAATCATTCATTCACACTCGATGGATTGTACTAGGGTACCTTGGGAGTCATTGACATCAATGGTGAGTTCCCTCACACTTGTTAACGGTTTCATCAATGACCGGTAATCAAGTGGTTTCTGCCATGTTCGACTTCAACACATGTAATCACATGGTTAGATTCGTACTTTGGGCGACGAGATTGAAGACCCTGGACATAATATATTTTGTCCAGGTTGCGATGGATTATGTATTATCTGCGACACATAGATCCACTGTGTATGTCTCGTGGCTATGTCGTCTCAATTTGAAATTTCTCGCATAGATCCACAGTGTATTCCTGGTGGCTATGCTATATTTTGACGGCATGGATCCACAGTGTATGATTGGTGGCCATGACCCACGTCTACAATGTCATCATTTTGTGATCTGAGTATGGGAATTCCTACCTCAGAATTGGTATATATGATATTCTGCAGATGCTTGGTTGTTCGCAGGTTTCCGATTAGGTGTGCTCTTGGTTTCTGACACACACATGCAACTTACAAAGTCTTTCGGATGTCATTGGTTCCAACATCATAATTTGAGGGGCATTCTATTACCCATGATTTTGGTCATCATGATGATGTATTGATGATGGTGTAATCAGGCTCTTCATAAGAACTTTCTTTTGAGAAAAGTTACTCTTTCCAGAAATCTCATTTTTGAAGAAGGTTCGCAGGCTGCTAGTACATTTGCCTGCGAGAATGCCTGATTCTCGCAGGCTACTAGTATATTTTCCTGCGAGAATGCCTGATTCTCGCAGGCTGCCTTAAGCCAAGGTGTGAGAAGTTCGCACTGTGTTGACCTTCTAGGGTGCGAACTCTTCCTAAAGCAAGGAAAAAGATGAATTCTCGATGCTTCTAGAAGGGAATCTTCTAGAAGGATGGGTTGGCATTCGAATGGTTATCCTAGTACTGGATTCCCTGATATTTTGGGATCATTCTTATCCAAGTAACTAATTCATTCTCTCCTATATATTGAGGGAATTCTCATGGAAAAGGTCAAGCAAGATTCATTGGAGAATTGGTGAAAGAATCGTGTGAAGGACTCAGTATTAAACAACAACTTGGAGACCCTAGCAAGTCTACCAAGAGGATTTGATCTTCTTCATGCAAGGATTGAGCAAGTGTTTGCGTCGGAGCCAAGAGCCATCGAAAGGAAGTTTGTGACATCAAGGCTCAGGTTGTAATCTTTACTTTCCATTAATATGATACAGTGGCATGTCCCTTTCCCATAAAGCTATTTCCACTTTATTGTGTAATTCCTTGATCATACACATAGGTTAACTGTTGAATATATTGTGCTATCTTCACTTTGGTTGGTTTGTGTTGTCTTGGTATGGACTTCATGAGAGCGCTGGAGCGAAGCAGAAGCAACAAATACCCTAGGAAGCAATAATAAGGTATGTTATTTGTTCCTTCATCCTAGTTAATTCAATAGTCAAAACTTAGGGAAAGAGTATTGTTCTGTCCTGTTTTGTTCTAGATCCAAGTGGATCTAGGGAGATCAGTTAGTGCCCGCACCTACTGATTAGTCCGATAACAGTCATGAGCCTAGTTGGGGACATATCTTGCACCATCACTGCCAACCTCTGGAACTCATCAATGTATGCCTCAACCGTACCTGTTTGCTTGAGTTGGGTGAGCTCCCATAAATGTAGCTCAGAATCTCCTAGATCAAATCTATCAATGAGCCTCTGAGTGAATTCTGTATAGGATACAATCTGGTTGTGGCCGAGTGTGGTGAGCCCATGGTACCACCAGTCGTGGGCCTTG